>OZ026626.1:37679959-38279959 GCA_964020975.1 Hermodice carunculata
CACTTTCAAATTTGACAGTTCTTTTCCCAATACAATTTGGTTGACTACAAAAACACTTTTAATACTAATTTGATAGTCAATAGACCGTCGTAATCTTTGAACCTTGATTACAGCCATTAGGAATTCGCACCAAAATATCTGGTTTATTGTCATTTGTGTATTTTTCTGTGAAATGTTTTGATTGTGGTCAAATAAATAGTGACTTGCTCCAAACATTCCTCAGAGCCGACACGTATCAAAAATAAACAGTTCATTTTTAAGTATATGTTCAAAATGAAGAGTCTACCATATTCTGTCAACTTTGACAAAATCAGCCATTTAGTATATTTTTGCATCACTATTGTCTTATAAAGATAGATGCAGTTATGAAGCTCGCTGCAATATTTACAGGAAATATTTTAGAATAGGCTGATATGCAGTAAACTATCGTCATATTTCCTTAGCGTATCCTAAATTATGCTTTACAGCTTAGTTTGCCAGCACCTTCCCTTGGTTCATTTAGGTGTCCATGTGACATGAGATATTTCCAGAAAGCTATTGACTCGGTAGGTCTCGTAATTTCTGAAATGACTACCAACATTTCATGCAAAAGACTCTGTTGAAATGTTTCGTGTGTAGTCTTCTGTCTCAACATTTTCCTTGTGCAAGAGGAAATTGTATATGGCCCAGTCGTGTTTTTCTGTCCCTCTTTTGCAACGAGTACAAACATGATTAAACCAGGGTCGTGTTATAGATGGACTACCAACGGCGGGGCCCCCTTTGTACCATCTATGTTGCCGCTGCTCAAGTGATCGGGTGTTTGAGCGAGCACCTTCATGCTGAACAAACACAACTCCACGGTCCGCGCTGGCCGCTGGCAGTCTTGTGGGCCAGGGCACGCGATGAAAGGCGAAAATAATCGCCTCACCGACTGAAATGTGCAAAAATTTTCACCGTGTTCCACATTTTAAAGTCAAAATTTAGCGTTACGCTGGACTCAGCTACAAGAAATGAAACCACTATCATGATCCTACCGGCATACACTATCCATCTAAAACTACATTTTTTATTACTAATTACGGCGTAAGGAGTTATTACACACGCAAGTTGTCTAACTTTGCATCATTGTGGACAGAAAAAATGCAAAAACTAGCCCTTTTATCGGCCGATTTCAACGAAAAACACAACGATGGACTCGCACGGTTCTGATTCAAACGATGAGACTGGTTGCGCACGCAAAAAACTCTCCGTTTTTTAACTTGGTACAATAGCACACCCGATGTAAGCCTGATGTTTTTAACCCGATACAACCGAACGCGGAAACATAGATGGAACAACAAACGGACTGAGCAGTGGGGATTAACTTGAGCGGCGCTAGTGAACACGCTTTGTAGCCGTCGCGCCCAGTTGACCACTGAAGGGATTAGCGCTCCCGTTAGTAGTCCATCTATAACACGTCCCTGATTAAACCAATCACCAGTAAAAGCCCGATGACAGACTAAGTTTGTGATGTGTATGCCGGTGAAATCTCATGTTCTCATGCGACAATCAACTTATTTGTCCAGAGAAACGTTGAAAATAACTGACAAAAAATTATTGGAAAGTCAAACCAATAACAACAGGGTACAGATGGAGTACCTCTCTTTAATAATGTGCCCAGGATATTTTACAATGATATTGACCGACTTCCTCTTCAACATTGATAGGACGGAAACTACGTTCCTGATAAACCCACACATAGAATACTCCTGGTGGCTATCTACTGCTTATCTTTGTATCTGTGTCAGATTGAATCCTACAATATACATGATTCATACCTTAAAGTTTCCCATCCTTCGCACTAAAACGATTATTATTATTATTATTATTATTATTATTATTATTATTATTATTATTATTATTATTATTATTATTATTATTATTATTATTATTATTATTATTATTATTATTATTATCATCATCATAATAATTATCATTATTATTATTATTATTATTATTATTATTATTATTATTATTATTATTATTATTATTATTATTATTATTATTATTATTATTATTATTACTTGAAACCGATTAATTTTGCAGCGGGGCAGTAGAAGTATTAAGCATATCCAAATTACAGGTATACGGGTCATAGTATATGAAAATGAAATATTTCACTTAAAAGGGAGATGCACTGTGATGGACGTGCTTCCCCGTCATATAAGTAAATCGGTGATCTTGGATTAAAAAGTTACTTGTTTAATGTATAATAGCTTAAACCAAGAGCGAGCCCTGTGGAAAGTTAGTTTATGACAGCTGTATTGGTAAGAGCACAAGGACTGCTGTTCTGCAACTGCAGCCGTATTCACGTCACCTTCATCAATACCGAGCTCATCTTTGAACGTCTTCATGTACTCATAAACTGGTGTAGTTAGTCCCCATTTTCAATAAACAAGCACCGTGACTACTATTTGGAGTGTGGCGTATTTTATGGTATGCTATTATAGTTGAAATTCAAACCCTTGTTGACAATAGGTCAGAATAGTTAAGACATTGTGGTTGGCGTGCATGGCCACCTTCAAGAAATGCGTTCCATTACTTTTGCTATTATTCTTTTCTTCATATAAATTTACTATATAGAGTGATGTTTCGATGCCACTGTCGTCCTCAAAAGAAAGTACCCTCGAGTTTATATATATATATATATATATATATACATATAGTATATACATATGTTGATGCAAATTGTGCACTTAATAGTTACATTCCCTTATTAATTTTACTGACATTTCATGTTCGACGAAGAAGCAAAAACGACGTGTGTCACATAGTGTTACCATACATCAGTGTACAATATATATGTACCATGTGCAATACATACAATTGCAGTCAGCGTTTAACGTTAAATGTTTAAGGAAAACATGTTTGTGTCATAGAGTATATCTTCTCGCATGTACACAGAACTGAGTGGTATAATTAAATATCAAAGCATTCACGAAGGTATTAGGTTTCCAGACCTTATCCAACAGTAAGAGTCACCACATCCATGGCTTCTCTTTGCTGAAAGCGTGGATACAGTTCTGACACCTGTTAAGCAAAGGAATAACTTTGTTTAGCTCTGCTGACCAAAGGTCCCAGACCTTATGCCACCGCTCATGTCTGTCCACCCGTAAACTTTTGCTTGCTAGCGCAATGCTGTCCACAGTTTTCAAGTTAGTTTCTGGACTTATAAAGTGTATACAAATCTAGGCCCGTTTTGATATTCGTGACGCCCCCTACATTGTGTAATATAGGGGTCAAAAGTTGAAAATATTGTGAACACTCAAGCATCTTTAATTTGCCATAGATCTTCACCAAATTTGGTGCGATTGTGGGGGGAGGGTCAAAGTCTAAATTGCTAATGATACTAGAGGCGCCACCTATAATTTCATGGGAATTATGAGCTAAAATCTGTTAGAGTTCTGGAGTTCGATATCATGAAAAGTGATTGGATTAGGGAAGCTAAATTTATAGGATATATAAACAATGTCCGAAGTTAGAATTGTATATAATGTCAGTGACTTTGACATATATTTCTGAGGGTACCATGCCTGTAAAGTTAAAAGAGATGATTTTGTTATGGCAGGGTGTTGTTTGGAGTTCAATGGCAATGTCAGCACAGCACCAGGCAGGCGCACAGACCTCTTGTATTACATAATCTGGGTTCCCTAAATCTTCTGTCCCAAGGTCACTGAGGACATAAACCTAAGGTCTCACTCATTGTTGTCTTGGCAAATGCAACAATATTAATCACAGGAATTGCACAAATAAGCTATGATTAAATGTAGAGCAAGGCGCCATGTGGTGGACAATTTTGCATTAAATGTATAATACCTTTATCGCTTACCACGCCAATTTTATCCCTTTGCACGTCCAAAGAAACATCTGCAGACATTTAACATTTGCCAGACCTGTTATAGCACATTGGGCTCAATATACTGGCCTCCAAATGCATGGAATACCTGAAACAAACGCCTGCCAGAATAAAAAAAAATCAATAACTTTATTCTCAGTAAATATAAAAATGTCACATTTGTCCCAAAACACTGTTACCAGTTTGTTGGCTTGTCAACATATGGGATTGAAAATATGGGTGATTAAGTGCAGACAAGTTGCTTCTTGAAAACTGCCAAAGTCCAGTCAATACTTTGTTGGACCACAATGGAAAGAGTTAACCCCATCACACCTCCTTCACATTGAACTTATTGGGTTTTTTATTTTGCTGTGTGGAATGCTTACTCATTCTCCGATCACAGCCATGGCTATATCCTCAACATTTTCAACTTCTTCATGGCGTGATGTAGGAGCCTATGGCAAGCCAACAGGGCCATAACGCAAAGGTCTTACGCGTAACCGAGCCTCCACTACACGTTGTCGAGGCTCGGCAACGCGTAGTCGAGTAAACCAATCAGATTGCAGGTTCTACTACGCGTAGTCGAGTCTCGGGAACGTGTAGTCGAGCCAACAAATAAGATTACAGTTTCCACTACGCGTAGTAGAGTCTCGGCAACGCGTAGTCGAGCCAACCAATAAGATCACAGTCTCCACTACCCACTACGCGTAGTCGAGGCTCGGCAACGCGCAGTCGAGCTAACCAATAAGATTACAGTCTCCACTACACGTTGCCTAGAAAATGTTCTTCTAGAACGCGTCGCCGAGTCTGGGCGATGCGTAGTGGAGAAACTATGCCTCCCGTAGCGTGTAGCCAAACTATCCAATCACTGATGCTCTAGTAAACTGTATTATATCTGTTGGCTGTTTTAATATCAGTAATGATTGTACGGACGTAAATGATTGGTTTGCTTTTCTTCAGCCAAAAGGTGCCATAAGTTGCTCCACTACGCGTAGCCGAAGCTCGACTACGCGTAGTGGAAAACATATTCTCGGCAAAGCTTAGTGGAGACGGAAATCTGACTGGTTGGCTCGACTACGTGTAGTTGAGGCTCGGCAACGGGTAAGACCAATGCGTTATGGCCCTGTTGGATTGCCATAGGAGCCTGCCATATCACACACATGTGGTTATATAGGATGCAAATCTGGACTGTACAGTGTTCATCCGACATGAGCATCGTGGTACTCCTTAATGATGTTTGCCTGGTGAGGCTTGCATTTTCATCCTGGCAGATGAAACTCTGGCCCATGGCTTCGAGTCCAAAAGGTGTGACGATTGGGTCAAGAATGTCATCAGGGTAGCTTTCAGCATTTAAGGTGCCATCAATGATATGCATGGCAGTCTTGTGATCCCAAGTGATAGCATCCCAACACTTTCATGGTGCCACCCCAAAATCGGTCCACATTAGATGTGTGTTCTGGCGTGTATAGCGTTCCTTTGGTACGCCATACTTGCATGCTGACATGGAAACGTACACAAAATCTGGACTCCTCACAAAACACAACTTGTTTCCACTGCTGCTGATTCCAGTGACGATGTTTACTGGCAAAATTAAGGCAATTGACCTTTGCTGCATTGGTAAGCCTAAAAAATTGTGCTGGTCTATAGGAACAACTGCTTGCCTCGTGCCATCGGTGACTTAATGTGCTCATGCAGACCATTCAATGTGTTTCTTCACGCTAGTGAAGTGCTGCATCGGGTCCTGTACAGAAGGGATTGTCTTTGACATGTACTGTCAACAGCCGCTGATCCTCAACATTGGTTACCCTAGCTCTCCTGTTCTTGGTTCTTGGAATCTTCTGTTTTCCGAAACTTTTTCAACAACTTGCTACTCCACCCTGAGTGAGGCCTAATTCTGTCGCTATGCATATTTTATTCCAACCTGCGCTGATACAGAGTCCCCAAAATTGCCACTGCTGTGCATCAGAGAGGGAAATGTCCTCCCACACTGTCATTCTGACTTGATTTTCGTCAATTCTGCTTTGTTGGCAGATTCACGAGGCTGACCTCACCCCACTCAATGCATTATGGCAGAATGAATGCAAAGAAAGAGCAGACCATCCATATGTGACTTTTCTCAGCAGTAGATAGGTTATGCACATGTATAATAATGATTCCAAGATGGCTTTACATTTGGAGTTCATGATCATGAAAAGTGAATATTCCATACTTTTGGAGGCTGCCATATTTAAGGTTCACAGCACGTTCCGTCATTTTATATCAAAATTGCGACAATATTAATTTTATCTTATTTTTTATTTATTAGAATAGGTTAATACTGTGTGGCAAGGTCAGAGGTAGCTGATACTGTTCAGTGGGTTTCTGTAACGAGATAATACAGAAAAACATGACCCATAAACATAAATTCCAAACCCAACAATGACAGGAAAGAGATTCTAAATATACAATAAAACTAAGTCAGATGCAGAGAGAAACTTAAAACTTTAGACAGCTGAAAACTTACACAATACGGTACAGGACAATATGCCTGCCACAAATGTATTTTCACCTCACCTAAACTAGCATGTTCTGATAAAGACTACAGTCTGTAGATTATTGAGGATATTGCGAGTACAGGTCAAAGATCGTCACTTCTTTTAATCAATGACTGCCTGTCTCAGGTCAGAAATGAAATTAATATATATTTCTTCACATCGGTATGTACCCCCCGCCCCCCGCCAAAAAAATAAAAGCAAGGGTTGCTTGTTTATATAGAGACAATTTCGTCTCGCTCAGAAAGGGGAAGCCGTTTCCGTTGGGCTTTGGGTGGGTTGAATAGGGCACATGGTTCAGGAAATCAAGATGCTCAATGTAGACATACCGGCAACTTTATTTTTATATGTCGGTGACTTATTGTAAATACAGTATGAAGGGAAATATATCTTTCCTGACTTGAAATAGGTACCAACAACAGTTATAAGTGGCACGTGACACTACATGCCTTTCATTAACAAGATTCGTCAAACTACCAGCTGGGAATATAAAACTGATTTTAATGAGTTTTGAAACCATATCAATAAGGTTACTTGAAATCATTGTTTTATGTCAGACGACATGAGTTCATGTTGTGATTCATGGTCTGATCTTTTTCTAAGTGCGCCGAAACACTGCATTCAAAATAAAAGAACTCAAGCGAGACCATCTGACTAGCCCTGGTATAACTCCGGTCGTATGTCATTTTACCTTCATGTAAAACATAAATATCAAATAAACCAAAAGTCCCAATTATGTACCTCGTCCCTGAGCATTCTTCTCTGAACTTCGTATTTACTATCAAGATCAAATGAAGTCAGCGAAGCGAGCACCTAATTACAAACTCCGCGCTGACCCAAAAATCTGCATCATAAAACTAAACGCTGGTAGCATACTTTAAAGTATTTTCTAAATCGTAATCATTCTTCTACTGTTCCGTCTCGTTTACATAACGGTAAACATATTACTATTAACCTTACAGACGCGGTAATATTCAATTCATGGGCAGTGTAATAGTAATAACTTTTTGGTTAAGTTACCAGAAATTGAGAACCCTGTATGAATATGGGTATTGTTTGTTTTGAACAATCTGGCATTGAATGGCTGATATATAAATCAATAGGCACCAAGTACATAATGATAACAACACCAGAATCTATTTCAACTTTGATATTGCCCCATTTTGGTAAATGCCTCATCGAATTTCTGTTTACCAATAGGGGCATCCAACGTTTTAAATTCTCACCCAATATTTACACTTAAAATATTGACAGGCTGCATTTGGAGCAGGTCTTAGGAACGTCTATCTATCTATCTATCTATCTATCTATCTATCTATCTATCTATCTATCTATCTATCTATCTATCTATCTATCTATCTATCGATCTATCGATCGATCGATCGATCGATCGATCGATCGATCGATCCATCCATCCATCCATCCATCCATCCATCCATCCATCTATCTATCTATTTTTTGCGACAAAAACTTGGTTAAATCCCGGCCACTTTAATGTCTCTGGCTCTTTAAATGCAGGGATCATATAAGTAATCAGACATTTAGATTATCACCCTCAGGTTACCTGTGAGCGATTGTGTCAATGGTAATGATAGGTACTGTAAGTTTCATCGTTCAATAGTGGTCGCTGTATGAAATGCACTCACGCAAGGTCACGTGTATCTGAATCGTTTAAACTGTTGCGTGTGTAAGAGTTCCGTTGGTAAAATCCCAGCGTAGATAAATATTATCTTACCATGGTTATAACTTTAATTAAAAATGTTCATGTACAAACATGTATGCAAATAATAATAAAGATTATTCAACAGAACTTATCATCAGTGGAAACAGAATTCAGATTTATTTGACTGCTGCAACATGATGTTCATAGGAAGGTGTCATGAATATATGTTCTTTTTTTCAAATAAGTTTTTTATGTGTACATACATATACATGTACACCACACAAAGTGTTACTGAGTTGAAAACATTTCTGTATATATGAAATCCCTGCACCTTCAGATCTGAGAGTGACTTAACATTTTTCGTCGCACAGGAAAGGCATATCAGTTGAAACAATAAGCTCTTACATGTACAAACAAAATGTGATGAAATTGTTGAAGCAGTGTGTTCACAAAGGCAAATTTCTTTCAAAAACTGTATACTCAACATCCACCTACTTAAGTTGAAAGTATCATTATAGCAAATGATCAGTTATGTGCGGATTTATGCAGGACAAAAATATGGGCATCCGTGGATGTACAAAAGCTTAATATAATGGGGTAATTTGTATTACGTTGCTGTCATGGTATGTCCTTGGAAAAGGCCAACATGCTGCAGCACACGTTGCAAAAATGTGCTCCTCAGCTAGATACACCTGTCTCACAGTCTATTTTGCACGTCACATTTCTTTTTGCAAGCCTTGCCAACGGGGATCCACACACACTATACTTCAGACAACCAACAACTCAACCTAATATCATCTTATCAATGACATACCATATCATGCAATAGATTACAATAGACTCTCATTTTCTCTTTTATATTAATTTGTTTTCCATACTATAAGGAAGCAGTGTGGTTAATATTTGGAAGGAAAGCTATGTTGAATTAGCACGCTGATGGAAAAATCTATTCAAAAAGTGAAATTGTACATCTATTTTGTACACAAAAAATATATAGGAAAGCAGCTTCGGCAGCTGGTTTTGTAGCTAACCATTTTATTGAAAGTGAGACACAAGCGGGATCAGAGTGGCCTCAAAGTGACTAGCTGATGGCCTAAAAGAATATTGAAGTTGACGTAGTTTATAGAAAAATGACGATATATATATGTATATATACTACTTCATTTAAAATCAGCTCAACGCAGTTCCCCCCCCCCCCCCAAAAAAGCCTTACTGATAACCTGGGAGCAATTGATGCACCATCAGTTTACAGAATTAAACTGTTTGGCAAGTTCCTGAAGCACATGCACATGGCTTTCCTGGAAAACAAATTCGCGTAAGGTCGGTATACTCCTTTGCCTTTTATTCAGGACAATGGCATTAAAGTATTTTGAATTAAGTAAACTAAATTTCTTTAATATTTTCATATGATAATGAAATATTGAACGTTCAAAGTTGAATGAAAATCAGCCAGTTTGTTCATGCCAAAAAAAAAAAAAAAGAAAGAAAAAACACTTGAGTTCAATGTCGACATTTATTCAAGCTCGTTCAGCTTTATTGTGCAGTCTTCCGTATTTTTTTTCCACACCTTCTCTTTGATGTAGCATAATTAAATAGCACTAAAAGTAGCGGGCAGGCTGAGCTACCAGCTGACTTTAGTCATTTAATTAACTTATCCACCCTAATTTTATAAGTATGTCTATATTGAATTTTCTAGTTCGGACATTTCCTCTTCAATGGCTGATGGGTTTTGATCAGCAATTGGTCTTCTTTGCTGATGGCTATGTTTTCCGCCTTTTAGTTATAATGGCAGTAGAGCAATTTTTAAATTTTCTACATTCATGAATAACTCAAAAGTGATGTAAACTTACTTTCCGTTTTTGCTGTCAAATTAGCTGACTGTCAAGTCAGGAGAACCACATAGCAGCATGAGACAACTACGTGAAAATATCATAGACGAAAAACAGTCCAATTGAAAATATTACAAATCATGACAGGTCCCTGAAGATGAACATCACTAGATATAATATCAAAACTTCAATAACCATCAAGCATTATTTATTTATTAATTACTTAAGATGATAAACTGTCATATCGACAACACACGAAAAAAACTCTCATGAAAAATAGAAGCAGGCAACAGTTTTCAATAATGTTTGAGAAGCTACACCAAAAAAATACGAGCAAACCACAACAATCTCAGATCAAAACCTTTCAGTCATCTAAAAAACACAGACGAAATCCAGAAGTCAAAGAAGACATACCAACAACTCCATTATATTTTTCATATCAGTCAGCGACTATGAAATGCAGTATGAAAGAAAAAATGTCTCTCCTTACTTGAGGCAGGTACTAACAAAAGTTAATGGTACTTTAATCCAGCCCATGCAACCTTTGTTCTATCCTTCATTATAATTATAACTATTAGGCCTAGCCACTAAAAACCACAAATGTATCATTTGTGCCAAGATAAAAAGAAACATGGTATGTCTTCCACTTTTTGGATGTTCCTGACTTGTCAGGCTTACCATGGCTTTTTTTTCGCGCAGCAATACATTTTGAGTTTTTAGTGAATAGGCCTACCTGTTCAGGAAAAAGAATAAAGTCTATTGTTAATGAAGAAACAGGGCTGATTTAAAACCACTAGTGGTCTTTAATGGGTGACTACCTATCTAAAGCCAGGAGTAAATATGACATGCACTGGCTTTGGCGGTAAACAAGACGACATGCCAGAAATCTTGGAAATCCTTTGCCGGGAAATTAACTGTAGACACTCGCACTTTTTTCCGCACGTGCAAGGCATGCGCACTTAAGTATACGTAAATTTATACACATTGACCGGTAGCACTCTGCAGTTGTGGGGTCTGACACAGCCAGCCAATGGGCTTTTTTTTTTCTTGTTGTTGTTGATGTTTTGTTTTGTTTTGTTGCGCAACATGCGACTTGCTGGCGTTAAAGTGCAGTAACCTTTTTTTTTCCTTTGCAATTCATGATAATTTATCCAAACGCCTTTTGTTGAGTAAGCCCTTCCCTACATTTCAATGTGATTTCTTTGTTAATGTAACCAAAAACTCGTGCCCTACACCCTAACGAAGTGAATATGTCTATCACGAATTGATCGAAACGGTCAAGCCTGTGTGAATACAATTGCATGGTTACCGGTCTGCGCATTTTCCTTGGTTAGCGTCACGAACGGTGGTTCCTCTTCCTTTTCTGTTTTTTTTTTTTTTTTTTTTTTGGCCAAAGATTGCTTTGTGTGTCATGATTGTTATTATGAGTTTGTTTGTTGCTGTAGTAAATAGTCAATTAACACACTTTTATCGCAGGCACTGACAAATTGTCAACATGATCAACATTAGCGGCAGCGACATTTTCACTCGAACCATATTTACCTGCAGCTGGCGTTTTTTACTCTCTTTCCGTAAAAAAAAGTTGGATCCTCTGCTGTATTTTACGTAAAGACTGGTAGTGCGTTATCATTCTGACCAATTTACAGCATTAAATTTTGTTGCTTGCTCTAATAATTTGTCCATAATCGTCACTTGTGTTCACACAAATGTCGGACATCTTTCAAGCCAGACCCTACAACACGAGGTAGAGAGTATTCCCAAATGACACATCGGTAGAAAAAAACGACGCATTTGATTGGACGGCTAACACAGTGTAACCTATTCTGGCTCCCTGACTAACCTACAGAATTGTTTTGGGTGTTTCCCATTAAAGGAACGACACATCTGTTTGAATAAAAAGCAACTTTGGAGGGATCTCTCCTTAAATACTTTTGTTTCAGCCAACGGAAGAACTTGTTGTCAAAACAGGCAAGGTTCTTAGCATTCTAACGACATAAAAATGGGGGTAGACGAAAAAAAGATTGAGGACGCGAACAACGACTAGATCATTCATGGAATTACTGGCGATCTGTGTATTGTACTAAACTATGTACTTTGCAAAGTAATTTCAAAAGGGCCTAAATATTCTGGACTTTTCTTAAGTAAAGAAAAGAACATGATTATAGAAGCTTTTGAAGAACATGCTAAAAATGGACAAAGATTAATAGCTTTGATATTTCTGTCTTCGATGAATGGATGACTGAAATAAGGCACATTGTTACAAACAGAATGAGAAAATTACAGAAAACCACCAGGCAACTATTAGGTCCTTTTTTGATAAATCCTTGAGTTGTTCAATGTCTGCATGAGATTCATGCTAAATATATATTTTTGCACCTGATTCAAGCATGCAATGAAATTATTCAGTCTTACGAACTGTTTAGTATGTGGCTCTGATTGACGAATTTGGCCAAATCAAGTTCTCCCGCGTTTGCAAAATTGAATGAATCATAAGACATTATTTTGAACAAACAGAAAAAAAAATCTTTATTTGGCCTTAACTTTTTCTGATGTACATGCTCATCTTCGCAACTTCTACTCACTTCACACACCACATAAAATCCCTGTAAGCTTTGATTCATGGCAAGGGTGAAATATAGCTCCCCTAAAGGATTATCAGCTTTGTTATCTAAAGGCTTAATATGGTACAATAATTTGTTTTCTTTACTGCGGCCAGATAGAAGCGTTTTACCGTACTAACATGTTTTGGATTTTAACTAATTCAATATTAGAACAGTTGAATGATATATGTATAGATAATAATCTACCTTATATATACATTTCGTCTTGGGACATATCGAATGTACGCAACACTATTCTCCATTGGATTTGAAAAAAAAATGCATTATGTCACCAATATAAAAAATGTATGAGAAAAAAAACTAGTAAAGAATAAGCATATGTTTTAAAGGTGCACATAAAAACGATGACAACGATGACCAGTCTGCATTTCAATTTGATCAGTTTGTGGAGTTGTTCGATTTCTGATTTATAACATTTATGACCATGTTATAGATTTTATTGTAGACACCTGGCATTCCAATGGGTATCATTGTGCAACTCTTTTGGCCAATTTATACTTATCCTAGTTTGTAAATAAGTCTTTTTGGTCATGATGCCAAACAAGAAGACATTTCAACTTGGTTGAGTTGGCTTTTAGATATATTGATGACCTATCAAGCATCACCAATAAACACATCCATATATTTGACACTTTGGCTGGTGATTTGAATAACAGAGAATAACATTGGATGTTCATTTCTATATATTACGATATTTATGAATAATAGTAAAATCTTAGTTGATATCAAAAATTGTTAGAAAGTGCAAATTCAAAACAAGGTGGCTAACATTCTTTGGATAATTGTCCTCATAGTGGTCTTTTGGCGATCTCGACAAGTTTGACCAACCCTGTTGAAAAAAAAAAAACTGGAACAAATGTATCTATGGTGCCTGGCTCTTAAATATCTGTAAACCTCTCAAAGCGTCAGCAAGCTGTACCAGCATCTTTATTATTTTGCTTCGATTACTATCATGTTTTATTTATTGAAGGGTCTGTTTGACTTATTTGAGTATTTATGCTTTAATTTTTTTTTACTTTGTGGTCTACAGATTTTTTGCCACAAAATTACCTGTTGAATATATTATTCAGCCAACTCAGCGGACTCTTCGGTTTTGGTCAGCTAAATTAAATTTTGTTGAGAACCAAATGTCGGATTTTGGGCTCTGCAGATTATACAATTGTAAATCTACAAGGTTGTCCCCACCTTGAATGGCCACTTTGTCAGTAGACCCCAGAAAGTTTCTCTCAACAGACGTGTTCTTGCTTGTGTTGTAGAATATTGAGCATAGGAGAACTTGGTGAACTTGGGAGAGCATAACAGCATGTACTTTGACCCAATGTTCTCTCATTGAAACGCTCTCTCTCCAAAAAAAAAAAGAAAGAAAGAAAACAAAACAAAACAAAACAAAAAAAACCCCCACCACTTTGTATCTTGTACAATAAAAAAAGTACTATTATTACTGATATCATTATATATGCAATGATGTCTTTTGCTATTTGTTAAGGTTTAACACTTATGTATGAACCTATTGTACATTATTGTAACCATAATAATACTATTTCATTGCCATGAATTGTTAAATAAAATTAATGATTTATTTGCAAATGACTGCTTGTATACATTGGTTTAATTTTAGGGAAAAATATTGAAGCTGAATTTGATTTGAATGTCGTTTTGGTTATCTTCATTTGGAAGGTAATACAATAATGAAACATGTGGAAGCATACTTGTAGTTGAGATTGAAAGCAAAGAGAGATGCCAACTGTCCATCTTGGGCAGGGACAATCTCCAAAATTAGCTACAAATATGACCAATTATTGGCAGATTGTGTCCTGATTAAAACTGAGTGTATGCTATTTTATCCTTTGTGAATTATTTAGTGATCTTGGTGGTCTTGATCACTTGTTCCTGAAATGACACTTTACCTTGAGTGTCGGCCTTCTTGAGTAACTGAACCAAGACTTAAAAAAAAACATACAATGCAATGCTTATACTGGTAGAATGATAGCTTGGAGAAATATACATATGTAATGTGATTTGCATACAGCACTGTAAATCTAAGGTGAATAAGTGTTCCTTTCAATCTCATTATCAAAATTCTGATTTGAGAAAAAATGTTTCTACACTAGATATGTAAATCCCATATGAGACTGCTTGAAGCAGACGAGCTTCTACATGCACCTCCCTTTTTGGCCACCAAATGGCAGTGTATTCAAAATGGCCGCCAGGCACATGTAAATATTTAACTTGTGTATTCCCTTTAAATTTGCCTCTCTAGGCCATAAATGTTTCATAAAAGCCCTGTCTTTGGACCTTATTGGATTACAGTGCTGTGACAACACACTATCCATTATAAGGACCATAATTGAGAAGTTCGAAGCCACAATACGATCTCTAGAGAAGTACGTAATTTTTTGTCAGACTGATTTGCCTTTGTGACATAAGTTGGGGGATCACAAAAAGCCGTTTATGCCCGAAAATAGAAAAAACCCACAACAATTTGGTAGGCAGCGTTAACAAAACATTTTGTCTTCTGAACTTTATTTTATTTATTTGTTTTTTTCAATTTTTCCGAAATTCAAGATCGGTGGACCTGTAAACCCCCCCCCCCCCCAAAAGGGAAAAAAGGAAAAAAGAAAACAAAAAGTAAAGATTTATGTCTTAACTGCAAATAGAGAAGTCTATCGCGGTGAGGAGGGCTCGACAGACACACACAGACACACACACACACACACACACACACACACACAAGTTTATATATAGGCCTGGCTTAACTGCAGTAAACTGAGGTACAGCCACTATCTGTTCAATTTCGACCTGACGGTTACATATAATCATTTTAATTATGCTCCTGCGTAATTTTTTATCTTAATTTGTTTTACTTTATTTCTCATTGTATTATACATATTTATGCTTTTTTATTTGTGTTAGTGTAGTCTTAGATATAAATTATAATTTGCCTTAAGACCTAATCCCAGTCACCCAGTGATTATAAATCTACACCAGATAATGGAAGTCTAGCAACACGGTTTTTCTTCAGGGATGCTTCATTGATTAGCCAGACCATCTTCATCTTAGTTTTAGGGGATTAGTTTGGGCTAGCTATCACCTGTGGTGCCTATTAAGGCATCATGAACTTGAAAATGAAGTCACCCGTTCATTCAAATAGGCCTCCCAGGGCATTCATACATCCACATGGTGCACAAATCCTTGAACCAATTTCATCAGCTATCACACGATGCCCATAAAAATCGTGTGTGTCGATGTTTTCATTGGCACATAATCGTATTTAACAGCTTCAGGATACCTTCCGTCCCGATGCAAATATATACGAAATATTAAACTTGTTCAATTTTGTCTTCGTTTAACTTTTATTCTAAAGATTGCACATGTTTAAAACTCAGCGGACTGACTAGCCAGGCTGAGCTTTTACAAGGCTGAGTTATCCTGCATCTGACCGTTTTCCATCCATTCACAATAACTTTTTTTTACTTCTTCTCCAAAACAGTAACTTAGATTCATTTCAAACTTAGTGGGAATGTACCTCGGATGAGTCTCTACCAAATTTGTTGCGCTCCAGTGATTTTTGGAGTTTTTATGATTTTTTTCGGGGCGCAGGGGGATGTCTTCTTGCCATTTTCGACTTCTTCTCCAAAAGCGTCCCTTAGATTAAGCTGACACTTGGTGCATATGTTCTTTGCAGGAGGGTCAAACAAAAACTTTCACAAGGTGGCAATTGTGCGGATTTTTTTACATTTTTTTTAAATTCGGGTACTTATCGGTAAATGCACCTTCCCTATTGATAATCATGTAAATCAATGGGCAGTCAAATGCTAATTCACTTTTTTTTTACTTTTTCTCGAAAACCGTCCCTCAGATTGTGAATGTACCTTGGGTAGGTCCTAAACAGATTTGTTTAAAAGGACACGCTCCATTGATTTCTGGATTCTTTTTTTTAATTTCTCTGTTGTTTTTTTGGGCATATTAAAAATGCAAGGGTATATATACTTGTCAGCTGAGCACAGGACGGTCAAAATCCTCTTGTATTTTGTCTTGCAACTACTCCAAAATAGGGAACCTTAAGTGTTGCTAATATATGAGGTCAGTTGGTTTCTAATTTGCCAATTTCAAACAGCATGTAGGTCTCAACTAAGAGCTTCTCTTTCTTTATTGGATTCCATGTAACTGTACCGTAGTGCTGTGTTGTCATCATATACAGCATGGCTCGGCGGTGGCTAGGCGAATCGGGCATGTCATTCACATAAATAGAAAATAAGAAAATAATTGCGGTTCAAATATAGAGCCTTGGTGGAATCACATACTGCATTTCGGTAGTATAGTTGATATACATATGTTTAGAAATATCTGCTTAGCTGCGTCCAGAGAGATAATGATTTAAAACAGGTATGCTTTGATTCCACAGCTCCGGCACATTGGTCTGTACCCTAATTTTGGGTATGTTATTCACCAGTCCATTCAAATGTTCCTTATTTCGTTTTCTATTAGTTGTTTCTGTGCGCCTCGTTTCGTCCTGTGTCTTCTGTGAGAGGGTTTCATTTTAGCTCAAGTCCTCCTGCCCAATCGTTTGTCGTCAATTTGTAAATTATATAATATCATGCACTTTTCCTCTATAAACATGTTCAAACAAATTACGCGTACACATTTCAAATAAATATTATCACCAGGGTTATCAATATCTATGGCCGGATCATACAGTTATATAGGACTTAAATTGCCACAGCCATGGGTAAACTGGATTGTGTATGGTGTAACTCCCACACCAAGATGGCAGGACAATCATTCCTTTGTACCAGTCACCATACCTTGGTTTCTTACCACTCCAAAAGTGAGAAGAAAGCATTGGGGTTACAACTATTGGCGGTGGTTGCCATATAGAGTTAGGGGTACAACAGTGCACGGAAGATGGTATCCGGAACTTAACTGGACAGCAGTCGTCTTGGAAACTCAAAGGAGTAACAAATCCAAGGTGTGGTTTTGTATTGGTGGTGTTCCTACACTCTGCACCTTCTTTGGAAAGGCTGAGACACGTTACGTGGAAAATCTTGGGACATTTTACATACGTCAACAAGATATCTATGAGTTTATTATAGTCCTTGCTGTTTGGTTCCTTTTAACTATAACTGGCATTCCAGGTAAGATGTTTTTTTATCAATTCAGCGCAAAAACGCAATGATGACACATCAAATGTTAAGTGACGTACATGCTACACTAACTGTGCCATATGTGAGATTTGTTCGTGCAAAGCAGCAACATTTGAATGTATTGTATGCTTTACATCCTGATATTTACTCACGCACAAATTCTACCGTTGAATATACATACACCATAAAAAACAAGTGTTTTCTTTAGCTCCCCAGTGTAATGGAATTTGGGGGTATATTCAATTGTTTTTTTATCACACGGAAGTCAGAAAAGGACAATTTATTGTTATCTAATTCAACATGCTCCCTGAAGGAGGTTGCCGACTGAGAAATTCTGAAAAAATTAACCATATCCACAAAAAATGTTAGTTATAATACGTTCAGTGACACACTGTGCTCTTATACGGACAACAGTAATGGGTCAGTAAGCTTTTTATTTTATTTTGTCTACTTTTCAACATGCAGCGCACCATTCAGAATGTGTCTTCCTACATGTACACGATCCAATAAAATGTGTCCATTACGTATCAAGATCGATATTCAAATTCAGTCAAATTTCGAATCGTTGCAAATATCACAAGTAAGCATGAACATGATCAGTTACATACAAGTTCGGAACATTCTTCTAGTCATGCATCTCCAAACAGACAATATCCTCAAAATACTGACAGACAAGCGTTTTCAATGAAATTAAAGAGACTGCACCAAAGTACATGTAATCGGGATTCATCCATGATCAAATATCTCCAGTCATCAAACAAGCCACGTCCAAATCAAGTAAGTTCAAGATAAACATGCACCAGACATAAATACAGAATGGAACATCTCTCTCCTGACTTGAGGCAGGTACTAACTAAAAATTAGTTCTTCCTTAAACCGATTTAACGCATTCAACTCGCAACTTTAAGACTTATCTTTCTCCATAAAGTTACTTTTAAATAGCGGAGTACAATAAATACTTACTCGCAACTTTATTTATATATCTCTTCCAATCCGCAAGATAATTGCGTAATAGAAACTTAATTTTATCTACAACTTTGAAAAAATAACTTTTTTCTTTTATCACCTGCTGCATAAACATAAGGCACTACTATATACTAGTACACACTGAAGCGTACCTCCATTTTTCAACTTTTATTTTCATTTCATTTGGGCTTCACGAATAATATTTATCTTTCTGCAGCGTCCAACGTGTCACCGGATATATATATATATATATGTGTATAGTCAGGCCGCCTTTAACCGTCACTTGATAATTCGGCAGCCTTGAAATTCGGCAACAATGAGCTGTGAACTGATTTCCCCCATTCATTTACCACATGATAATCCGGCACCCTTGAATTTCGTCACCGGCATGTTAATTGCAGAAAAAAAGCCCTCTTTTCAATGTAATTTGCCTCTTTAATCCGTCATGTGATATTAAATGGAGTATATACCTTGCAATAACATACCTTATTGCACCGTACCGCAAAATCAACAATCGCCTGATGTGTTCCAAACAAGTTCCGAGTTGATAAGATGTTTAATTGTTCCCGCCTTAAATGGTTAAATTCCATTGCAATGGTCCAATGAGGGATTTTGTGGTGACGACGTACCAAAGTTCGGCACAGAGAAGAACAGTTAAAAGATATGAAAAGTGAGCGCAGTAAACAAAAGAAAAAAAATCGCATTTCTTTGTGCCAAAATAAGCTATTAAAGGCAAAATATGCCCGAATACGTGTGTGAGATATACATTAGGGTTGAGACATTTATGCCCGCTCCCTCCAGTAATTTTGAACGTAACATTAATTGTACATATGGTTATGAATACACTGAATAAATTTTCTTTCACCTATAATTTGCACGTTTCGTTTTTAAAATTTCATATGATTGGTAATACGTGCATGTGATTATGCTTTTATTTACTCACTGTCAGGTGCAAATTTGGTCTCTTATTCTCTATATATCCCGGTAATTATACTGTGATTTGTTAATCTGGCAGCCTTGCTAATCCGGCAAAATGACCAAAAACAGATGGTGCCAGATAAATGCGGCCGGACTGTATATATATATATATATATATATATATATATATATATATATATATATATATATATATATATATATATATATATATATATATATATATATATATATATATATATATATATATATATATATATATATATATATATATTTTTATATATATATATATATATATATATATATATATATATATATATATATATATATATATATATATATATATATATATATATATATATATATATGTATGTATATATATATATATATATATATATATATATATATATATATATATATATATATATATATATATATATATATACAAGCCACTAAACATAAAAAATTGCAGCATCCCTTTACCTGGCTCTTTGAGCAGTCATTACCTTGTGTAAGTTGAATACAAACGTGGAACCCTTGGTATTTTACATTTCAGTTTTGGTTGGAAAAAAGTCCCACATCGAATAGAATATACATTTGGACGCTACTTTGCGCCATGAGCACAGACTATACGCTAAAAGAAATATGCTCATTTAAAGAACCCACAAGGTGACATGCTCTAAATGACATGAAAGGGACCCATATGGGTTGTTGTTACTTTATGTCATGAATTTCACCAAATGTTTGGTGTTGATATAGGGTTCTAAAATTTTGAAAAGTTTGAGCCTTCTCAGCCTGCAGTGGCCAAACTTCGCGCCTTTTTATGAAAGGGGCCGTGACGTCATCTGGAAAATGCAAAGTCAAGTAGCCTGTTGACCAGGTGGGATGTTAATGACGTCAGTGGCCGCGAAGATGAGTTGGATATTTTCGTGCTCATTCAAGTTTTCTGGAGAAGAGACAGACAAGAGGAGTTTTGATGCTAATGACGGTAATAAGAATTCTTTTTTGTTTTTTTGTTTTTTTATTTTTATTTTATTTTATTTATTTTTTTTTTTTTTGGTGGGGTGGATCTGGTCAGGTTAAGCCCATACTGGCCAGAGCCACGGGCGTTTCCACAGATCCGCCGGAGTTTAAAAAGCTTAGAATATCAGTCATACGGTGCTCTTATTCCCCACAAACTACTCTAATTTCAGCAGCATGTATTGCATAAAGAAATCTGAATGTTTTTTGATAAACCGTAGCCCACATCAAATGGATCTACCACAAGGGGCGGAGCTGACCGCCAAGGCACCTTGGTGAAGCAAGACCATAACGCAACTCACAATTGAGTGACCCCGATGCTCTGGGTCTTATATTCGAGTGTATTCTAGCTGACCTGAAGTCTTTGAATTAGAACCCCTCCCCCCTCCCCAATTGTGGTCACGGTAGACCGCAGTCAACAGTTTCCTGATTTTTTGCACACTACAACTTTTTTGCATAAAGATCCAGGTCCATTCCTGCTGTATATTTTTTGGGTAGGCGTCAAAGCTGGTCTTTGCAAAGGCGAAGATGGATCGCAAATATCTTCCACAAAATGTGGCGAGGAGTGCGTCCTCTTCTCTGCCGAAGTCGACCCGTGTCAGCTATACTTGCTTTTCCCATAGGAGCCTTTCGTTAATCCACTGGCAGGTGTAAAAGACTGGATTCATTGATCTAGGTATTGGCAACCATAAGCAACACACTCTTTGCACCATGCTGTATGGATGTGAACTGACTGGGCCGAAACAATCCCAAAAAGGCTGTTACCCTAACCTACTGAGCATGTTCACAGGCAGCAGTCCATGTGCAGGCAAGCTGCGGGTTCTCCAGATGACGTCACGCGAAGTGTTTGTGGAAGGTAAAGGCCACTTACGTGCAGGTGTGGGAAACTGTACAAGAACTCAGATGAAAAACCCTACAAAGTACATTTCTGATTGTTCTATTGTGGACTTTTTCTACCAATTGATAAACTATGGCCCATAAAGACACTTAAGGGGCATTTCGAATGATTTATTCAGTAGGTTTTTGAAGGACTAAAGAAGCATGGATTGGCCTTTGTACCCTTACCTGTCATTTTCCTCCCAAACTTAATCTCTTCTTAGAGCAGAATAAACTCACGCTCCACCTATGTTTGACTTTATTCTCTGTTTAATTCAATATTTACTATCAAATATGTTCCTCAAGGGGGATGGATGCCACCAGTTTGAAATAGAACTTAGTACATATACCAAAAAATGAGGACCTGCGCCATGGTGGTTATGAACTGAACATAGAAGTATGCTTCTACTTGGTTCACACATTTCGAATGTTGACAATAAAATATAATGTTTGGATTAATAAGGGAGCTGAATTGAACTTCCATCCCAAATAATCTAGCGAATGTATTACAGTTACCCCAAACGTTTGAAGACATAGCTCCTTTGTCTGTTGATAACATATCAACAACAATGATGGGAACGTAGTTCTTTCCGGAAACGGTAAATTTGGTCAACAAACAACAGGGTGAAATATAACCTATCGTATATTATTACTTAAGTGGTCCCACACTACCATCACGTAGCTGAAAGTGACTACCACTAATTTATGAGAATTTTGGGTGGGGATGGGGGTCAAGAGTGTTTTTCCTCATCAACAACAGTTAAATTAGAAAGCTAGACCCTTAAAGAGATTTCATCTATAGTTTATATGGTTGGAGATGAAATGTCTAGTGTATGTAAGGATATGTTTTGACGCAAAGTCGTATTGTCTGTGAAAAGTGCAGTAAACTTGTACCGCGCACTTGAGCACACTAAAATGCACTCTTCCCAATTAATATGCAATTTCAAAAATTCTTTAGAAAGAATGAATAACTGTGGCACCACTTGTAAATTGGTTAAATTTACCGTTATGTTGGCACTTTACTTTGAAGTGAATTATCCAAAACAAGCTTTCTGAGAAAAGGTAAAAATATTTGAAAGCACAGAAGCAGACGTAAAGGTAAAATACGTATGATTTGTTACCATATGACTGACCCATGCCATCAGACAGGCAGCAAAAGAATAAACATCCAAGTATACTATAAGCTCAGCTGGCTGACTTTTAAACTAGAATGCAAAAATGAAAAAGCTTTAATTTAACTTGGAGAAAGGTTTACACTGCTTTAAAAAGCATGTAAGCATTTAGTAAAGACGGTCCTATTACATTTTCATCAGATGTCATATTAATTGTTTTCTCTACAGAGTTTTCTACTCTTTGTAGAAAGAAGTTTGCAGATTCTTGTAAATTTTCTCATTATATACTGACATCAATTCGAGTATTTTGAATGTGAAACAACAAAATAAATGTGAGTACTTTTTGCTATGATAGGAAATGTTCTAGTTTTTATGGCCATTCTGGGAGCCACGCATATGAGGACACCAACCAATCTTTTGCTCTTGAATATGGCGGCTGCGGACCTGATAATGCTCATATTCTGTGTGCCTGAAAAGGTAAAATAAAGCTAGTATAATGATACAGGTTATGTCACACACTCTGGAGCAGCGTCCTCTTTTTGGCTAATTAAAATGGAAGAACTTCACAATATTCCACAACCTTTTAACATTTTTGAATCCAAAACAAACAAAAAAAAAAAGAAAAAAGAAAAAAGAAAAAAACAAACAAACAAACAAACAAACAAACAAATATAGCCTATAGCAATGGAACTATGTAAGCCCTACTTAGCATAATTATTCGGGCAGTAAACTGCACAACCTGTTAAAGATTAAAATAGTCTTTTCATAAGCATTTCAAATGTCAACAAGGGATTACATTTCATTTTTTTTTCAATTCCTTTGTCCTTAATTATTTTTATTATTCTGACACACAGAGTCGTTTTGCCAATGGGGGGGGGGGGGCAACATGTTGTTATGACACAGTTGGTCAGTAGGTAAAATATGTTG
Source organism: Hermodice carunculata (assembly GCA_964020975.1). Lineage (NCBI taxonomy): Eukaryota > Metazoa > Annelida > Polychaeta > Eunicida > Amphinomidae > Hermodice > Hermodice carunculata. Next base: position 37,703,438 of record OZ026626.1, read on the forward strand.
TTCAATTGTATGCTGACCATTTTATGCCTGTTTCTTGTGTCTCAGTGAATAGACAAGAAATTCCATTTGCAATGTGATTTAAACATATCCCGTCGCATGTAAATCACACATGGTCAAGCTAGGATTTCTGCAGACAGGGCAATGCCACATTGCGGATGTTCCTGTCATGGATTGTGGTGTTTCCTTTGTCCTGTCCTAAGTCCTTTTTTGCAGGACTAATAAACATAGGGCGTTGCCGTACTCTTTGATTGCAATAAAACATGTTGAAACAAGAGAACATCTTTATGTGTCTGTAACATATGATGTGATATGTAACTTGTGATCTGAACTAGTTTATCCACTGGAAAAGTGCATTTATCCTGACTGATGTTACTGTAATTTACTTTTATTTGGTACTAGCTGAACTAGCAGAAATGTTTTTCCCATATTTAGATGGGCTTTAATTCCAAATTTAAGTTTTATGTATATATATATACCTCCTATTTAATCAGAGTTTAAAAACCAGTGGCCAAGAGCACTTTCCATTTTAATACTAATTTTTTTTTTTTTTTTCAAATCCCAACCTCAAGTTTCTTGTTCCCACTCAAGCTATAACAAAGACACCAGGTCCCTAATGAGGCAAAATTATTGAGAATTAGCCTCGAACTCAAAATGAAATCAAATTCTAAACATAGTCAGTATGTGACGGAGTTTTAAATATACTGTTGCTGCATCTGTAGACATTGTAAACAAGTGTCCTGCTCGCTGAAAAATTGTAGCAAAATGCATTTTGGAGGATTGGGATTTCGAGGCTCTGGAACATTTCGGACATTCGAATTAGAGATTTTCGTTCATTTGATTAAATTTTTACACTCTTCTATAACAAACATTAAGGATATTGGACCATTTCTCTCTGTTATTTAAGTGTGATGCTTTCTCAAGCAACCGTCCTTCCATAAAGACCTAAATTCCATTGTATCTTTGCAACTGTTTTAGATACCTTTTATTGATTTCAAGTTGCTATCTTTTTGCAATCAACTTCAAATCTTGTGTCTATTCATCAATGATTTGTTCAATGAAAGGTGATAGAAGACTCGTTCAAAGGTGCATTATGGTACATGTCAGATTCAATGTGTGGTTTTATGTTCTACCTACGATACATCTCATTTGGAGCTACTATTGGAGGATTTGTTGTTGTGAGCATGGAGCGGTATGTGTACATGCATGCTATGACAATGAAAATGACAAAAAGTGGATACAAGTGAGAACATCTGCTTATTGGTTTCCGAACCCAATGGCCTCATTTGTCGTTTTATGCTTTGCAGTTGTGCATCCGATAATAATTTCTAACCTAAACAGGAAAGTACAGTACAAAAATTGTATCCTTGCTTGCCACATACACAGGCAAAGACAGTAAGGTTCAAGGTCAGTTAATAAATGTGGCACCAAATATCCGGCAGGACATAGAAATTCCATTGCAGACCATAGGAAACATAACTGTACCCCTGCAATCACATGAGTAATATTTACTGCCGCAGAAATAGTTATATAGACTCACAAAAGAAAACAAATCACAACCGGATATCTGATTGATGCATACAAATTTGATAAAAGATGTGCAGGATGACTGCAAAAGCAAAAGTAGCATGGAAAAGCAAACATTTGAACAAATGGATATCAATACACGGGGGGGGGGGGGGGGGGCTTTCCCAAACTTAAGTATACAACCCATGACGAGTACATTGACTGATTCGTGCTGCACATTTTTGTTGAAATAATATTAACTTGCTATGTTAAGTCCAAACAAAAGTAACGGTAAAAAAAACAGGTACGTGTAAAATAGGTGTGAAGTGCTTCAAACATTTAGTTTCTCTAAATGAAGAAGTACAGGAGTAGTAATACAGTTTAAAAAAAAAAAAAAAAAACCAAGTCCGTTGCTAAAGAAAGTAAGGTATTTTAGTGCATGTTTTAATTTGGCAAACCAAAAATAGTGTCATTTTTCCTGTTCATTTTACATTTCTGTACTTCCCTTTTTAGTTATGTTGCCATTTGTTATCCAATGCGGGCTAAATCAATATGTGTAACTCAATATGCATACAGAGCCAATGTGATTGTTTGGGGAACTGCAATCGTCATTTCAATACCAGCGGCATTTGTTAAGGTATGTTTTTGATGCACCACCTGGATTAGTTTTGCAAGGTGGGTTACGCAACGGCGATGAGCCAGTAATAGAAAGCAAATACTGAGTTTGGGTCAGGGGTTTGCATCAGATCTACATATATGCTCACAAATACTTTTTAAATAAATACACCTATGACGGGTTTGTTTTGTCCAACTAATATGTCCTCATAATCCTTTTAATGGAAACTGCTGTCAAAAATCAGCAAAGGGTAGTGTCAAAATGTTCCTGAGCGTATGTTGCATTAATTGTTTCAACTAGTGGGAATTATCCAGTACATACAAGGATTTTGATCCTTTTTTTCAGATTGTTCTGGAACATGTTAATGGCGACAAGAAGTTTTACGAGTGCCGATTAACATTACCAAAAGAAAAACCATTTTCTCTGTACGTGTTTGTCAGCTTTTGGGCTTTGCCTACGTTGATTCTTTTGCCACTCTACAGACGAATATGCTCTACACTGTGGGAAAGTGTAAAGCGATCACAAAATCTACAATACACAAATACGTGCGTATCTTTCAATAACATATCTTCTGAATACAGTGTTTATTAGCATCATCATTTAAGCATTTGTCCACGTCACTATTAAATAACTCAACTTCCACAGCTACGTCTAATATAATTAAGCTTTTTGTGCTACTTTTCGCAGGTGAGATACCTTTGCTATTGTATTTCTCTGTTCGTGATTCTATACTCAACATCACACATTTTCATGAAAAACTGCAATGAGTTCCATATTGATGCCGCAGGCTCGCCATTCTCCTTGGTACATATTGGGCGCAATCGTGCCAATAAAAGCAGTAGATGTAGTATCGTTGTAACCATGATAGGGTTAACAGAACATTAACATTAATGACAGGGCTTTTTATAAGGAACTCTGGTACATGCATTGCTTCTGAGACACATTTGTGCCCTCAGAAATTGTCATATTAAAGAAGCAGGGTGTTTCCAAGGTTTTGAGAGTTTCTGTTCTAGAGTATTCGACAAAGTACTGGGTGGGTTGAAATGTCTGTACAATAGGTAAAATGACTTTTCCATTCTCCATCAATCACGTATGTTTTCATGATTCTGTCTCTTGGTCATTGAAATCCGACACTTGCTTGCATTCTTATCTTCAGTTACTTAACCTTACGACGTTTGGATTAATGGTTCCCCTTGCTGTATTGATACAACATTAATAGTCATGTTAGAAATTTTTGCAGATCTGGATACAGATTGCGATTCCTCTTTCTCTATGATGCCTAAATGCGCACACATTGGCACGAATCTTTGACAATAATTTATTCACACTTTGTTTTGGGGTTTTGCAAGGATATCTTTAAATGGAATTGCAAATATGTGTCCAAAAAGATCAGTTGAATAGGTTAAAAATATTATCAACATTATCACAAATATAAAGTGTTCCAAAGCCATTTTCAAGTGGATCAATTAAAATGCAACAATCAATGTTCTTCAAATCCCAGAATTTGTGCAAAAAATTACACAGCAGTAAAAAACTTAGAGGATATGAATCTGTTGTTTAAGAGACAAGAATTATCTTATTGAAATACGATAAAGGATGCAATATAAGCAACTAAACATTTCTTGACTATACGGATTGCAATAACAAATGAGTGACAGTAACTTTACAACTGTTTATCAAGCATGAAGTTTGGTGTATAATGCAACACCACTTTGCAATTATATGATGAACTATTTAGTGCACTGGTACCTCAGGTAATTAACTGACGGTGAATTGTTGATGACTTAAATGATGTTTTGTTAACTTCTGTAAATAGCATGGCCTGAAGCAGTTAGTATTTAATTCTTAACCTTGAAATATGATCTTTGCAACCAAGTCAACAGACTTTGGAGTGTGGGTTGGGCACTAAGCACCCACTCAAACCCAGAAAAAGCTTTCCTTCATGGCTGGCCACCAGCCGAGTTTTACCAAATGTAAGGGAAAATGGCCAACTGAAATCAGGAGACAAGGTTGATCATAATAAAAATCGAGAAACATGCCATGTATGAGAGTAAGGTAAAAACTATCTCAATTATATCAGAATACAACCGTGTTCTTTTTGCAGTTTACGAGCATCAACCACCCAACTGGGAAGACTAAAATTGTCCAAGGAACTGCAATCTAGAATACGAGTAAGTTTTTCATGGTTCAATTAACTGAAAGATATCTTCTGTTTGTCTTGGAAGCAGATGAAATTTTCCAAACAAATGTCTGCACAGCGAGACGTAAAATGTCTTAGTAAATAGGTTTGTATTATGAAACAAAATACGTATCAAATTGAATGACTCATTCACGACGTATTTTAAGGCAGATGTTAAGATTAAATAATAGATATATTCTTAGCACTTCCAAACGGACGGGATCTATACAAATTATACCTATTCATTAATTGTTGTAGCTAATCATTAAAAATTAATGTAACACCTCCTGTAACTCTGAAAAAAAAACGCACTGTGAGGTAGTAGAGACATGGAACCTGAAATCTGGTAGTCTGACAATCAGTATGTAAGCCTATTCTGCTTTAAGATACACGGGCTTGACTACAATGCGCACTATTTAGGGATTTGCTTCTTAATGTTTGAACTTAGCGGTCTAGGTGGTAAAAGTAAGGTATATCACCCTGGGTAATGACTTTCTTGAGCTGTGAGTGGTGTAGACATTGTTTGTGATATACACGAAGGTACAAATATCTTTTAAGAAAAGTATAGACAAAGACAGGGCATTTGCTTTCAATAATATCCCATTAGATTTAAATTAAAGAACATTGAACGCGGGCCACCACGTATATATGTGTTAAGGCATGTGTGTTCACCTTGTAGGTAGTATTAACTTTTGTCTCTATGGCTTATCATTATTTTTTTGGCCTTAAATTACGACAGAGGCACAAATTCCTTGCACCAATGGCCAACATTGTATGTGACCATTGTTAACAGGGAACTACCCAGATCAATAGAGCAGTTTCTTTGTCTCACACATGCGCCCCTACTGCTGAACTGTCCAGTACTCCCTTGTGTTGATGGTGAATTTTGGTATTTTCTATAATTTTGCTTTTAACCTTTTGCCCAATTAAGAATATTTGAACCTTTAAGCGTTGAATTTCCTCACACGTGTTAAAAATAAACGTGTGAAACCAACTTTAAATAGTAAGGTTGTACTTAAGGAGCAACCAGTGAATTAAAAACATTAGTAGTAACAGTTTTCTGAATGCTAATTAAGCACACGTTGAATATCATGTCAAATTTCTTCGAAAGGAACAGAGACTTGAAAACAGTTTCAAAACAACTTCGATTAGTAGGTTTTTGCTAGATGCACATCCTATAAAATGAAAATTTGCAGATATATAATTTTTGCAAATGACGCACAACTGGGAAAATTAATTTCTGATTATACTTTTTGCAGATAAAGTGTCAATGTTGTTTCAAATGACGAGGGTTTTTCATAAGCAAATCAAATGCATCAAAAGTAAAACGTCCAAAAAATTAATTTTACTCCTTTGAAGCATTCTTGGCAAATATAAATGTTTAATATCTTCAAAGGAATTGCAGATTATATAGAATTGTCCGTCAAACTTCATAACATAGCTGTATGTTATTTTGAGCATCCAGTGAATTCAAAAGATCTGAAATTTTAAATTATAAAACAAGGTACACTTTTTATCATTTTTTCTTAACATTGTCACAAGCAATACTTCAATTTTATTTCAAATGATTGTGTATAGGGTACATTCTATAGCTGATTATGGTTACTTTTGGCCTGCTCTACCACCAAGCTTGATAGATAACACAACTAAATCCAAACTGATCAAGGGGCATGAGTATGGAATTCTACATAACCGTGTATAAACACTACTTTTTCAACAAAGAGAATGGCAGCTTCTAAATATAGTAACCTCCATGTATGGGGTAAAATATTTTTGAGTAACACATGTTAAGCTTATTGTTTGCAGAGTTGTCACTTTTCCTGACAGGGACAGAGTTAACCCCAATAGATATCCCTTCCTCCCTCTGACGTTCCTTGTCATGGGATAGGGACGACGCATGCGCGCATTATAAATTACCTGCTGATTTCAATTAACAGAATTATGACATTAAAAACTTATCTAAATTGTTCAAGGAATAGAGGGAAATGTTGTATCAAACGTTTCTTATGTTTTTAGGTAAATTGAAATAAATCTGCTATTTGTTTTTATTTATACAGGTGATAAAAATGCTTTTGTTAATACTAGTCTTATTTTTCGTCTGTTGGACTCCCAACATTGTATACTCGTTCGCGCGTGCAAACGTTACGATAACAATAGGAAAATACCATTATGCACTGAGTTATCTACCAGGGGACAGACAGATGACGAAGACATTTATCCTGTTATCACTGGGTAACAGTTCTCTCAATCCAATTGTGTATGCTTTTGTCTCCAGGTAAGGTCATGTTATATTTTGTAACTTTTTTTCAAAGAATCACTGAATCTCTTCGTTTGCATATCTGGATCCAGATAAGCCATGGAATATAAAGTTAAGCGCCTAAAGTGGATAATATTGCACAACGTTTGGAGCTTCCCAAGCGCAGCCTGGGCAGCTAGTCATAGACAGTTACTTTACAGGAAAAAATCATTGATGTTAAGCACTTTAAATATTACCATAAACGTTTTCCAGAGACGTCCTAGTGACATCATGGGAGGTATTTTGTTTGTTTGTAAACATTGCCATTTAATTTATCTGATAACTCTTTCGAATTCTTGCAATTTTGATTTTATTATTTTTTGCCATTCTGCCTCTGACAAATGATGAGGCTACACAAGAGCCTGTACATCTAGGATTGTACATTAAAGATACGTTCACAGTTCTTATTGCAGCTGGGGCACGAGAAAGGGAGAGTAATCCAATTAGCAGATGGCTTCAGTACCCAGTGCAACAAAAGTCGAATTACTTAGTACGAAATGTGCTGAATTATAATGAGAATAATGGATTCCTTGTGAAAAAACATTTCATTCAAGCACCAGAATGTCGATAGTTGCAGGGAAGATCAGGGTTTGGATGAACAGCTTTCGCCTGCATGTTATGGTTGGAGGGCACCCAAAGTGCCGATCAAAAATGTTCACTCTATCCAAAATGAGGAACTAAAAGCGTTAAACCTCTTATCTGACCATGACAAAATGATCTATTTGTGAAATGTGTCCCATCACATGTAGACCACAAACAGATAATGCATCTAAACAGCCAAGGCTACATACATGTATGCATAGCTTAAAGTAACGTGTGTCGTGCCTGCTTTGAACTTGGGATTATAGACTTTGCAATACCACTTCGTGGGTTGTTTTGTTCTCTTTGTCCTATGTGTGTACTTCTTTGAGGTAGAGGAATATTCAAATAGGGCGTTTCCCTCTTCGTGTTTGCTTATGAAATTATTTCAAATTGAATAACGTTTTAGTGGTTCTGTAGCATATCATGTGAAATATAACGTGTAATCTTAATTAGTTTATCCACTGTATAATGCATTTTCGTTTACTCAGATTACCTTTTTTCCACTGATAGAACTTGAACAAGGAAAGATGGGTTTCCTATGCCCATACGATCTTATATTTCAGGCTAATATATATATATATATATATATATATATATATATATATATATATATATATATATATATATATATATATATATATATATATGTATATTTATGTATATATATACATATATACATATGTATATAGATAGATAGACAGATAGATCTGCCTTCAGGCTGATACATGATTATATCAAGGTATCATTGGCTAGCTATATATATATATATATATATATATATATATATATATATATATATATATATATATATATATATATATATATATATTGACATATTTGATTGGAGTTACAACATCAGTGACCAAAAGTACTTTTCAGTCCCTCATTTTACAAAGACCGCCCTTATGTTCCTTGTTCTTATTGAATCTGCAACAAAGTTTGCCTCCGGACTGCAATCTTAAGCTCCCATATACATATTTTCGTAAGTCCTGGTTTGAAACTGAAAAAAGACACCAAGTGTTATAACATGGTCGTCTGGTGCTGTGAAGATACATATCCTTACCTTGCTGCATCTAACATTGGAAATATCCATTTTTACTTCATGAAAAGTGTCTGTTCAAAAACAACGTTTTGGATGTTTGGGTTTCGAGGCTCTCGATCATTTCTGCTTTGTAAATTGTACATTTCATGATCAGAAACCTTCAGTCATCATACAAATAAAGTGACAATGCACCAGTTCAAGGTGAACATACCAACAACTTTACGATATTTTTATACCAGTTATCGAATACGATATGCAGTGTGATGGAAAACATCTCTCTCCTGACTTTAGACAGGTGCCAATAGAAGCTAATAGTAGTTGAAATCAATTTGATTCTAGTTAAAACTTTAAAACACATCTTGTCTGATAAACGCACTGCATAAAATACCAGTTACAATTGGTAGGGTTACATCTTTGCTACATCATTTATATGACACATCAATGACTCTAGATATCTATATGACACCTTTTTATTTTTACCCAAAAACATAAAAATTGATAGTTTTATTTTCCTTCATTTTCGAATAGCCTTCTTTGAGCAATTTTAGAAAAGCGGAACATGACGGGAGTCAAAGCTGTCAAAATCAGTGCGAACTGTAGGAATGACAGTTAAACTTGACACATATACAGCATAAGTTGGCCTAGTATGGGGGCCATATATTATATTAATACCAAAACCATCTATTTTCATAGTTTTACATCATTATGTCTAAAATGGACATTCCATGTTATTTTCTTCTGGCCAAAAGTTTTGCACGGTTGCAACCAATTTGAATAGCAGTGCTGTGTGTCTGATGCTGAAATCTTCAAAAGTGACATATATACTACATATTAAACAGTTCGGCAACTCAAAAAAAAAACCGATCGTATTAAAGTTCAGACTCGTCAGCATTCATACCAGGAAGGGCTGAAAAGTTCTTACCCAAGGGGTATATTTCAATCTGATTGAAACAAACCTTTGCCACCAACACGTACAATCAATTAACGAAAAATAGACATAAGAACTGCAGCTGTGATGTGGTAAGTATCTTTGTACCAGACAATCTTGTGAAACTACTCATTGAAATCACCAGAAATGGACTAAAGTGGCTATAGGGCAGTCATCAAGTACCTGCAAATGATGGGGCTAACTCCAACACAAATTCATGCCGACATGGTCTCCATTTTAGAAGAGGATGCCCTTCCCTTAACACTGTTAACAAGTGGGTAGCGGAATTCCAGCTTGGCAGAGAGAGTCTTGACAATAACGCACGCCCAGGAAGGCCTCCAACAACTATAATTCCCAAAAACATTACTCTGATGCATGACGATGATAGCTGATCCACGATTGACCACTCAACATGTTTCCAGTGTCAAGGGCATCTTTCATGAGAGAGTGAGCACATTATCACCAAGGATAAGGAATGAAAAAAGTTTCGGCAAGATGTCTGACAAAGCTCTTGACCGTGGATCAAAAACGTCAGATTTCCGGCATTCCGTGACAATTTGTGCCATTCTGAAAAAGATCCTGATTATTTTCGTCCAATTTGTAGCCATGGATGAGATCTGGATTCACCACTTTGATCCACAAAGCAACATTCAGTCTACACTATTGAAGCATCCGGGAGCACCATCACCGACAAAAAAAAGCCAAGTCCTTTCCTTCTGCAGGAGAGGTGATAGCTCCAGTCTTTTGCGATTCCGAGGGTATTTTGCTGATTGACTTTCTTGAAAAAGGTCAGACTATCAATGAAAGATATTACCCTGATCTACTAAGAAAGTTGCATGAAGCTGTCAAAGCTAAGCGACCGAAAGTACTCATTAAAGGAGTTCTGTTCCACCAAGACAATGCTCCTGTTCACAAATCTGTGGTTGCCATCCCAGCAATCCATAATTGTGGCTTCTAACCCAATGACCATCCCACTCATTCACCCGATTTAGCCCCGTCAGACTTCCATCTGTTTCACACAATGGGAAAGGAACTAGCCAGTTGCCATTTTCCTATAATGGTGACTTCATTTCAGCTGTGAATGACCTTTTTAGCTTGACTAAAAAAAAAATCTTATCGACCGGCAACCAGTTTTTGCAGCATTGCAGGCATAAGTGTAAACCTGGGAGGGTACTACGTAGAGAAATAAATGAAAACCATCGACTTTGTACGGGTCTTTCACACCTAAGCTTAGAGCTTTTGAGCCAGCCATCATATATCATAACCAAAGTATGCACCTTTTTAACATATGACGATTCTTTGAAAGTTATTTTTTCTCATAATTGTATATATCAAAGACTTGATATAATATTTTAAAATAATAATGGGGAATAGTCGTATATAAAGTGGAGAAGTTCAAAGAAGAAATCTGTTTAAAAGGTAAATAATTATCAGTACCACTCAACTGCTCCAACATGCTCTTCCAATTGATAAAATTCAAGACCTGTCTGTACTGGAAGGTGCTTCTATCTGACCATAGTAATTGAGCAAAAGTGCCTGTACGTTATTCATGCCTTAAGACCACAAAACTGAAAATTCTTAACTAGAACCAAATTTGGAACCTGCTATGACTCTGAACTTCATACAAAGATGCAATTTTGAAAGTAAGTAAATGTTAAGTAGATAGACATGTTACTCAGACAATTCCAGGCCAAATGAAGATAGAAATGTTGACGTTTGTTCATAACTTTTATACTAAGTGATGATACTCGAGACCCTGATCCATAACGCATTATTCAATCTTGCTACTTATTTAGTAATCAGAATTATCTTAATATTTTTGACACTTCAGAATAAGGGAATTGTCCAGGGTGACACAGGGAATGATTAAAAAAGGCTACGCCTTTTTCGGCAATCCATTTTAAAAATAGGTCTTTACTTTTATAATAAGGGATATGACATAGTTTGAATAGAAATAAAATATTGGCGATCAAATGTTAGATAGCGTTTCACATTGGCGATAAACAACTACGTCAAAGTTTTAAGCAGTTAAGCCATTTATTATTCTTTTTTATATTTGATCAACCCTTTGGTAACATACTGGTTAATCTTCCTATTTGTAGACTAAATCAAGCCAAAATATGTCAGTGTACGCTGTATAGTTTGTATCACGGTGCATGTATTCTATACAGATTCAGACATATAGCTGACACAACCAAAATGCTAAAGTCGCATGGTATGAAATTTTATTACATAATACCAGACTGCAAGGGGCTAACTGGTGTATCCTACTTTTGGATAGACAATAAATGTGCTTTTGAATTTTGGACCGGGGTCATTTACCACTCTGATTCATTTATCAATACGATGAAGGCCAAGTGCATCTGATATTGCTCGGCATCCCCTTCAAGTTATTTTTTCTCTTGTACATTTCATATGTGATGTCGGACGCAAATTAACGGGCGACAACTTTTACTTTCATAAATGAGTTATGTCTTTCCAAGATTTCAATTGCGTTACATATAAAGATTCGGAATGACAATAATGGCAAAATAGCATGTATGTGAACTATATCATGAATATCTATCTTTTTATGAATATTACCGTCCAAATAAGAATGCAACATTATTTCTTTGTCTTAAAGACATTGATATGAAGTTAATATGAGCACCTACGTTTCACATTAAAGACATTAGATTATCAGCGGACGTGAATAAAGTTTAAAATGGATTTGTAATATAAATTGAACATTTTACTCAGTTGCATTACATGTGGCGATAGTTGTATGGTAAGATATCTAATAAAACGTATCTTAGATTCTTGAATGTTATAAAAGATAGAAAACTATCATTGACCTATATTTCTGTCATTAAATTAGGCTTGATGAGTGTCGTAAATTTACCAGCACATCCTGATATATGTATTTGCAATCTTCATTCTGAATAATTTGACAGTGTTCCTTTACGTGATTCCCCTTCTTTTTGTACTCAGGAAAATCATTTTCATTGGTAATTAATCAAAACCATATAATTTTAAGACATTGAAGATTACAATATTTACATGAAATGTGATGGTTATCTTCAAATAAATTATCTACTGATCACGTGGCAAAACTGTCGGTTATGATAAAGGAATGGTAGTGCGGCCGCAAGCAAGTCATCGTGAATCTTTCAAAGAATTTGTTCACTGCCACAGGCTTGCTGATAAATTACAAAAGTAACTTCTTGAAAAATATAATCCTATTTCTTATTTCAAACAGCCTGCTTGCCAGTAAATTACAGTTATATTTCTAAAGTGTATCCCTAAAGTATGCTTTAGGGCTGAGTGTGCCAAAACCTTCCCTTGGCCCACTCAGGTGTCCATATGTCCGGAGACAGTCCACCAAAGCTGTTGACCTGGCAGGTCTCCTCCGAAAATACTTCCAACATTACAAACAAAATACGTTGTCGCAATGTTTCGTGCCTAGTCCTTCTGTCTCCACTTTTTCCACATGCAAGCAGTAATTGTATAGTGCTCAGCACATATTTCCAATATATCTTTTTTTTTTAAGAGTTCAGATTTGATTAAAAACAAAACATCAGTAAAAGTGGTAGACCAATATTATGATGTGTATGCGGTGAAATATAATGTTCACTTGCGTCACTCAATTTCTTTGTCCAAAGAAGCGTTGCATATAACTGATAATATTTATTGGAAACTCTCCCTATTAACAACGGGAGACAGATGGAGTAAATTGTATTCAATGGTGTGCCCAGGATATTTAACAATTATATTGATCGACTTACTCGTAACAATTGAATTGAGGAAAACTACGTTCAACAGAGAGCTGCACGCAGATCACTCCTTGAGCGCTATTTACCGCTTATATTTGCATCTGTGTAACATTCAAACCTTCTATATATAATTCATCCTTCAGGTTTTACGCCCCTCGCACTAAAAGTAGATTATCATTAATATCATTATTGTTAATATTATTATCGTCATCATCAAAATCATCATCATCATCATTGTTATTATTATTATTATTATTATTATTATTATTATTATTATTATTATTATTATTATTATTATTATTATTATTATTATTATTATTAAAGCTTGAAACCCATTCATTTTACACGGGAGCATAAGAAGTTTCAAGCAAATCCAAATTTCAGATATACGTCTTATAGCATTTGAAAATGAGGTGTTTCACTTAAACGAGAGATACACTGTGGTGAGTGGGTTTCCATGTCATATTATTAAATCATTAATAAATGGTGATCTTGGTTTAAATGGTACTTGCTCAATGTACTGGAGCTTAAACAAAGAGTTAGCCTTGTTGGAGGTTAGTATGACAGCTGTGTTCGTAAGAGGATAAGGACTGCCCTCCTACAATTGCACACCTATTCATGTGACCTTCATCAATGCAGAGCTCATCTTTGAACGCCCTGATTAATTCATAAACAGGGCTGTCCAACTGGAGCATTGTAGCAAAACTTTGCTACAAAGGACCTCAAAATTGCTACAGATTTTCTCAAAAATAAGTGTTTCTTATGTAAAGAAGTGGAAAAAATGCTACAAGTAACGAAAATGTTGCTACAGAGATTTTCAGCTGGACAGCAGTGATAAACTGGTGTACTTTGTCTCCATTTTGAACAAACTAGCACCCTGACTAGAAATCGCATTTGTGGAGCATTTCATAGTACCCTTTGAAAGTTGAAATATTTACCTCTTGCGAATGCCCAGCTCAGTAAAGTTAATACTTTGGGGCTGGCGTACATGACAAAATGGAAGGAAAGAATTCTATCACTTTTATTCTTATTTTCTTCCTTTTTTCATAATAAAATTGTTTATGAGTACCCGTTTCATCTCAGAAATAGTATATATGTTGATGTGAATTACAGACTTAATAGTTCCTGTGTATGACGTTCTTTTATTAATAACATTGATGCATCAACTTGAACGAAGAGGGAAACAACGACATACTTCACAGAATGTTACGGTAGGGCTGCGTAATAATTTTCCCGAAGAGCGAAAAAGTGTGAAAAGCACCGACATTGGTTGATAAAAAGGAAAGCACGGCGTTCAATAAAGGCAGGACCATGCATTGCAGGCTACATAGAATTTGGAATCGTCGTTTTTAGAACAACAGAAAAATGTTGTTACCAGTCTGTGATTGTAGACCAATAAAGATACAGCATTGGTTTAAATAATATTTATTTGAAAAACGATTGGAAAACAGGCACCATGCCTATATAACTTCCTCTAGTGGCATTGCCACTGATTATGAAATTGGTGAGTAATAATAAATGAAAGCAATTCTTTATGACTATTGTGTTTGAAGAAGAATTCATGTGCGTGGCGAACAACACTCAAGCGTTACGTATACTCACTGTACTATAGTGTTTAAAAGCAGGACGCCTAGGTGGCATAATTGCTAGGAAGGTGTACGTTAGAAGCGTGCGTGGCGCGTTCGAATCTGCATACGTATAAAAATGCACCAGGATTTGGTTTTTTTTGGCCTCCAATATTTATTTATTTATTTCTTTTCTTTACTAATTAGTTTATTTATTTGTCTAATTACCATAATCATTTGTTTATTTATTTACTACCCATACACAAGCATTCTGCTATCATGCTATTATGACCTTCAAGAAAATGTCTGTCATCCTCGTATTTTAGACCTATTTGCTTTATTTTATTTTCACAAAAGAGTGGGTGTGCAATAAACGTTTATCATTATCATCATATTCATCATCATCATCATCATCATCATCATCATCATCATCATCATCATCATCATCATCATCATCATCATCATCATCATCATTAGATGTATTATAATTATACTTGCATCGCATATTCTCTTTAAATCATAATAAACTTCAAGTTTGGAAAAACGGATATGTATGTCGTTATGTATGTCGTTATTAATATTAACTGAATTTCCAGAGGAATTACACGATCTTTTTGGCTCTGTGGTACAGCAGCGATAATAGAACCATATCCAATTGTCTACCATCTGACCGAAAGTGTCAAGAACCTGTCTGGCACAATGGTTTGAGAGGATAGCTTACACTCGAAAGGGTTTGAATCCATGCGTCTTACTTCACTATAAAACAACCTACGTAAATGATACAAGTGTTCTTCAGAAGCCCAATAATGTAATAGGTGAGAGAAAGAAAATGACAGAGAGAAAAAGAAAGAAAGACAGAAAGAAAGAAAGAAAGGAAGAAAGAAAGAAAGAAAGGAACAAAGAAAGAAAGAAAGAAAATGTCCACATCCAAGCTGTGACCTATAGTAGAAATAAAGAAAGAAAAAAAAGAAAGAAAGAAAGAAAGAAAGAAAGAAAGAAAGAAAGAAAGAAAGAAAGAATCTGTCCACATCCAAGCTGTGACCCATAGTAGCAACAATAGGTGTTCTGCTGTATGGACAGGTTAAAAGCCTTTGGATGTGAGAAGATAGTCAATTTTAGAAATAAAAACATGTATACATGTGCCATAAGTGTTCATACACGGAGAGGTTATAGTGCCCCAGCTGGTGTAAATGATCGTATCCTGAAATAGTCAGATATGTATAGAGTGCCTGACGGTAGTTAACGCCTAAATCAGATCCTACGGGTCGAAATTCTCACCGAAAATTCAGTTATGAGGTGCTTCAAATATTGCAGTTGACCCTAACAACCAAAAATAAGGTGGCCCTGAGCTGAACCAGATTAATGTTTTCTTCATAATAACTACTAATATCAGACATTTTTAAGATTTTTGTTTTTTGTAAGTTTTGTGATACACGTTAACAATACCTGGTTCTTAAGAGTCTGTGTTGAATTTAAGACTCGGGAGGTATCTTGCTTGCCTCGGTGCAATAATAGAGATAATATGAAACCATTTTATTATACAAACGATGATTTTCATCTGACACTAAACATTATTTTAAACATGCTTTTGTTTGAAAGTGCAAGAAAAGGGATTTAGAAATAAGCGAAGCTTCTGGTAATTCTGCTCCAAAGCATCACATATCACGAGGTAATTGAATGCAAAATGAACTTCAGCTTTGCTTAACATAGAGCTGCAATACCGGATAAAAATTAAAGGCCTTTCATTCGCGAAAAAACGTGATTACCCGCTGATAACAGTGACTTTAATTGTAATCAAACAAAAATTGGGGAACCGTCTTCCGATACAAACAAACAAAAAACAAACAAACAATTAAACAAATAAATAAATAAATATATGAATGAATGAATGAACGAACGAACAAATGAATAAAACGAATTTATAGATCTGCTATGACACACTAAATTTTGTATTTTCGTCAAAAGCCTTTTGATTGTATAATGAATGTTCTCATCACAGTTAAATATGTAGAGACTTCTTCAACTTTTGATCAAAATGTGTCGTCTCCAGATACAAGTATGTGGTCACTGATTTCTTGTTGTGTAAAAAAAATGATAAGAACAACCATCTTTTGAACAAAGTAAAAATATTAATTAAAAAGTAACTTGCCTCTATTTTTGATAATTCCAAAGGTCAGAAGGATTTGCTATCATAAGTTGCTTATATATATATATATACATGTACGTTCAGAGTGCTTAAAAAATACAAGGAAATAAATATTGTAATAAACACTCAACTTGTTTGTATTTCAGTATTCTTCATTGTCACACTTAATTTATAAATACAATTATAATGGAAAATTGATAATTTGTAAACAATTACAGATAAATAAAGTTAGAGAAACTGTGAAAATTATATATACAAAGTTATGTTTACACGTAAAGTTTCTTGATGTTGAAATTTGGGTTTAAGTTTAAATCACCTTTCCAAATATATATATAGATCACCTTGAGATTAAAAAAACATAGGCCCTATAATGGAAAGAAGGCCGATCACTAGATTCGATCTCACTACCTTCTGTTTCGCAGAGACACGCTTTACCACTACGCTGCCATTAGTTCTACATGTTTATGCATATTTTTTGGCCCAGATAAATCTACTCTGGACTAACATTGGTCGTTTACTTTTCTGTTTTGTTGCTCTGCCATGCAATTCATTGAAATTTGGTTCTTGGGCAACCTGACTTATAAATGTGTGTCACTGGTGAAATATAAATAGCCCTACATGTCATAAGTGCCAACGCTTAGGTATGAGCGAAATTATGGATAGGCCACTCGAGTGATTCACAAACATTCAAGCAGGTACAGGGGCATAACAGTGGTGAGGCATTATACTAGGATCGAGATAGGGATATTAAATGCATCATACTTAACATGAAGTTTACTGTAGGTTTTTATTTAAACAATAATCGAGCAAGAATATGCTTTTGGTAAATGTGGACATCCTTTGACATTTCTCGTTTCGTTTTGCTCTATTTCGCGATATGCATCTCGCTCTTTTCCGTGAAAGCTTTGAAGCATCCCTCATGCATCGGTTCCATGTACAATATATAAATTGCAGCCAGCGTTTAACGTAAAAACATGTAAGAAAAACATTTTACCTCGGAGTGTGTAACTTCTCGCATGTGCACAGAACTGAGTGGCATAATTAAATATCCAAACGTTCACGAAAAGTTCTAAGGTTTCCACAGCTTCCCAAACAATAAGGCTCATCACATGTATGGCTTCTCTTCGGCACGTTTAGGTGACACCTTGGATACTGTTGTGCAACCTGTAAAACAAAGCAATCATTTTTTTTATACATTTGCAGTATATGTACTTGTCGCATGGATAAACCTCTGCGCTACATGCAGGGGAATAAAAAAGCTAGTCGTTTACTAACAAAGCGAAAAGACATCGTAGTCAAATTAAGCATAAGATCCAGTTTACCAGAGCATTAAATCCGTTTCCACGTTTGTAACATCTGCGGAAATATTTATTCGACACACCTGTTGTAGCACTTTGGACATAATATTTTAGAAGCACAGTACGTTCCGACATATCATATCAACATTGCGACATTATGTATTAATTTTGATGTTATAGTTATCGATTAAGATAAGTTTCGTAAATGTATGTATTTACAATTTCTCTGAGATAATGCAGAGCATATAATGCAAGGTATATCTTATGTTTCCGTTTTCCCACACGTCATTTCTTGTCTCGTGTGCACGATGGTTTCTGTCTTTTCCTATCTGCAAGCTGCAGTGCTTGGATGGATTTCTGGGCTGCGTGGTTCCATTATCTTCCAATGTTGGGGGAAAAAACCGTAACACGTACAAATATATGTCAAAGTGAACAAGTAATGCAAAAGTAATTGTGGTATTGAATATTAATTTGTACCACTTTTAAATGTTGAAATATGTAGTACTTTGAAAACTTTCTCAAGTTGTCAAATGTCACGCATAGCTCTCACGAGTCTTCAATATGTGTCCGTAATCTGGCACAAATGAATAAGGCTGGGCATGATAAATAACGTGAATATTGTATCTATTATTGGGTGTTGCTAAAATTGTATATCTCTTTAAAATGCCTGACCCATATAAAAGGTGCATTTGTTCAAATGACATGCCTGGTGCTTAATACTTTCCGTTTCTGTATATGTGGTGTAGCGGAATGACTAAGGGCGTTAATGATGTTTCGCGGAAACTGTAAGACTGGCCTGACATGCCTGGTGCTTAATACTTTCCGTTTCTGTATATGTGGTGTAGCGGAATGACTAATGGCGTTAATGATGTTTCGCGGAAACTGTAAGACTGGCCTGACATGCCTGGTACTTAATACTTTCCGTTTCTGTATATGTGGTGTAGCGGAATGACTAATGGCGTTAATGATGTTTCGCGGAAACTGTAAGACTGGCCTGACATGCCTGGTACTTAATACTTTCCGTTTCTGTATATGTGGTGTAGCGGAATGACTTAGGGCGTTAATGATGTTTCTCGGAAACTGTAAGACTGGCCTGTTCATATGCGCACCAGGTTGTGGTCCCCTATATACTTTGCAAGTCTAACTTTGCATTAAGAGTTTATTATTTAAAATTGGGACACTACTGGTACTCATTATGTTAAATTTGCAATTGACATTTAACATAACATGCAAATGCGAGCTGCTTATCGACGCACTTTGGTAAACTTGAAAGTTGCACTGAGGTAGGAGGATAATGTATTTAGCTGACCAATGATTATTTGTATGTCGACCTTGTCCGTTGTGCGGAGATCAAAGTACATTCCGGGGTTGTCAGCGCTGAAAATATTTGCCCGCATAATTTTGTCTTGGTGGTTTGCCTGCATGTAAATGACGCAATATGCTGAAGATACTTGCTTTCAGTTACATTGGCGGTCGTTTACCTGTACGTAAATTCGGCAATACTTGCTCGGAAAGCATAACATGTCGTTTGGGGTTTGCCTGTAAGTTGTCTGACTTCATGGATGTGTAATTTGTGTGTTTTGTTTGTTTGTTTGTTTGTGGCTTTTTTTTGGGGGGGGGTCTTTTTGTTTGTTTGTTTGTTTGTTTGTGCCTGTTTTGGGGGGGGGTGTTTTTGTTTGGTTTTTTGTTTGTTTGTTTTTGTTTTGTTTTGTTTTGTTGTTTTCGTTTGTTTGTTTGTGTGTGTTTGGGGGTTTGTTTTTTTGTTTGTTTTTGTTTTTTTGTTTGTTTGTTTGTTTGTTTTTTTGTTTTTTTTGTTTTGGTAACGCTTTATAGTTAACCTGCACGGTTTTGTGCATCGAGCGCGAAATAAATGTTTAAAACAGGACCATTGGTGCCGCTACGGTGTGAGGCCACACGCAATCAATACATATTTTGTTGATGTGAACCGGTTTATTCAGATGAGACTGTTTAGCGGTGTCTGTAACAAGATAGAATTTACAAGAAAACTAAGTGAGATAACGACATAAACTGAAAACATATACAATGCAGTACAGGATAATATGCCTGCCACGAAGTGCGTACAGTTCACTGAAAGTAGCATGTTCTGAAAATAAATTAATAAAGTCTGAAGTAAATTGTGGATATTACGAGACAGGCTTAAGACCACCACTTGTCTTTTGTTAATAACTACCTGTCTCAAATTAGAAGCGAAATTTATTTCTGCACATTGGTAATTGACGATGTCTGTATATATATATATATATATATATATATATATATGGGTAATTCTCGAATCCCTGCCTTCTACATTATTTTAAAGGAATCCAAATTATCTACGTACTATGATGAAAGATTTGGGACTGCAGGAATGAAAGTATAACCTGATGAAGATACAGAAGATTTTGTGCAAATGGAAGGCTTTTCAAGTTGCCTATGAATTTAAGTCTTTACAAAGGCTACAAACTAAAATGATAGTAAATCACATTACAAATAAAATCACAGAGGCCTTGGAGAATCGAAAACATGTATGTGTGTGAATCGATCTCCCGAAAGTTTGGTCACAGGGTAAATCATTACCACATTGTAATCACACGGAAAAAGTGGATCAACGTTGGCCTGCTCTTCAGCCTAGTTACATAATCCCCAATTGTACGCTCTTTCATAAACGATACTTAAGACCTGCTGAAATTTACCATTGGTACTCCACATGGATCAATTTGGGGTCAACTTTTGTTTCATATATATATATATATATATATATATATATATATATATATATATATATATATATATATATATATATATATATATATATATATATATATATATAAGGGCAGCTGCGTTGACGACGATAAAAAGACAATATGTACCACACAGATAAATTTAGTGTCCCCACCCGAATATAGTGATGCAAGGGCTACATGCTATATAGGAACCCTTTAGTCCCGCTGAAAAAAAGCATTCGTTGCCCATTTGGGCTTGTGGTTAAAATGAAGCAATTGCTTTTTGGGAATTTAGATGCTCAAGGTAGACATACCAGCAACTTTATTCTCATATGTCAGTGATCGAATTTTAAATGCCGAATGAAGGAAAATATATGTCTCCTGGCTTGAGACAGGTACCAGCAATAGTTAGTAGTGACACTCAACACCACATGCTTTTGATAAACAGAATCATGAAACCAGCGGTTAGGAGTATGACTAAACTGATTTTGATTACTTAAGAAACTGTCGATAGGGTTTATTGGTAGTCTTGTTTTATGTCGGACGACATCAGTTCATACTGAATGTTGTAAAACACTGCATTCTAAATAAATGATTCAAGTAAGACCTCCAAACCAGCCCTGGTATAACTGCCAGCTTAGTCACTTAAACGTCATGTTAAATGTAAATATCAAACTGCCAAAAGTCCAAACTATGAACTTCGTGCCTGGACATCCTTCTGTCAACTTCGTAATTAATATCAAAGTCAAGTGAAATCTGCAGAACACGAACATAATAGAAATTCCGTGCCAACCGAAAAAATCCGCATCGTAAAACTAAATGCTGTATTAATACCTCTTGGTCTGCTTTGAGATTGAGAACTCGATACCTCCAAATCCTTGACTTCATACATATAGGTAGAAGAGATATTCCTTTGAGCGTTGACACTACTTAGGCATCTAGCCGCGTTGAAATAAGTCCGGAGCATCTTACGAAAGCAGCACCGTCTATTTCTTCATGACTAACGGTACTTTTTAGTACTCCGGTAAATCAGTAATTTACCTAAGCGTGGGGAAAAACTTATGTTTCTCCTCTTAATAACTATGTTAATGCATGCAACAACTATAGGCCAGTGTGTCTTAAGTTGTCTGGCAAAAAAATGTTTGAAAAAATTGTGTTCAAACATGCATTTCATGATTTTCGGGATAACCTTGATGTTTCTGCTCACCAGTCTGGTTTTAATCTGGGCGATTCGACCGTTAATCAATTACTGCTCCTCCACAATGAACTGTGCTGAGCTATCAACCGTCAAAAAGAAGTTCGCATATTTTTTCTAGACATAAGTAAAGCATTTGACAAAGTCTTGCATGCAGGTGTGTCCAAAAATTTACCAACATATATACCTTTGTGTCATATTGCATTCTGATATCAGAAGGACATCATCACATTAATGGAATTGTTGCTTAATCTTGTGTATTGTTCAATATAATGAAGGGTCTCAAGTTTATTCCTAACCTTGGAAACAATTTATACATCCTTTGTTAGACCCATTCTTGAATATGGTAGCCGTACTTGGGTAATTTAGGGCACTTGACGTAAAGAAATTAGATAAAGTTCATTTGGATGGCCCTTGCATCATTTCCGAGGCAATGTGTGGTACAAGCAGTCCCAATCTGGCATACCTTGGCAAAAGGTAGGGATTTTTCTAAATTAACTCTGACGTACAAGCTGGTAAACAAATTTGATTCTGATAATTCATGCTCTATCATTCTTTCCGATCAGAACACACACACCCTTATATTACATGCCAACGTTTTGACATACTCATTTCAGAGCACGTCCTTAATTTTTGATAGGTTGTTTCTTATTTGTGCAGTTAGATTATGGGATGAATTACCATATGATGATAGACAGTCACTTTAGTCATTTAAGTCTACATTATGTTAACCAATTCCCCGAAGTATAAAATTTGATGAGTTATGCAACTATGGTAACAGATTTTTATCCACTCAGCACAAACGTTTGCGTTTGGGAGCCAGTCAACTTAATTCTTTTTTTAAAAAAGCTGGTGCCCTTAACGCACCTATGAGCTCATATTGGTTCAGCAGACAAAGATGCAGAACATTATCTTTTCACTTGTCCTCGATTTACTGAACCTCAATCCAAATTGCATTCAATTATTTCTCAAATACCCCAATTCACGTTGCAAACAATATTGCATGGCTATGATGCATGTTATTTGTCAGATCATGCAAAGTTGTTGGGGGCTTTTTTTACCAATCTATGAATATGTTTTCGATACTGGTCATTTTAAAGCAATATGCAGTCGTTAGATAAATTTTTGTAATCATGAGACAGATTAATAACTGATTTTTTCACCATAATATAAAAACTAATGGTATTTGATTTTCAATGTCATACTTACATGTAGGCGATTGTAGCTTACGGCAGTGTTGTGGTGCAAAAATACACTTGGAGACCATCTTTCTGTCTTCATTGTGTTCCTGTCATCCATAAGCATGCTATTTGTGATGCCTTATTATGTCCTGTCTCTGAGTGTCCTTAACACGATTTTGAATTGGGTGCAACCCATTTTCCCTAATTCCAGTTTGTATCGGTGCAGTTTTCAATTGTATGTTTAAGAGATAAAATAGCTTTAAACCAACTGATCGGTAACATGTTGACAACGGATTCTGCATATACAAAAGTACAAGCATGCCTGTAGTTTCCATTACTACATGTAAACTGTTGACTGAGTCTCTTTTTTGCCAAAGTTTGGTTGAAATTTATGTACATGGGTATTTTTGGGGTGTGGTGGGGGTTGGGGGTTCTGACCTATTTGGCATTGAATAAATGACATACGAGTCCATAGGCCCTAACTGCGTAATGTCAACAACACCAGAATCTCCTTCAACTTTGATATTGGCCCATTTTAACAAATGTTTTATCAGGTCACTCTGTAACCCATGTGGGTACAAACTTTTTGAAATTCCGACCCAAGATTAACATTTAAAAAACTGACAGGCTACATTTGGAACATATCATAAGAACATCATCCAAAGTTTCTCCTTTAGACACATTGATACTCATGTAAACGTCCTGGTCAAACAGCGACGGTCGTCATCTATCTATCTATCTATCTATCTATCTATCTATCTCTCTATCTATCTATCTGTCTGTCTGTCTGTCTGTCTGTCTGTCTGTCTGTCCGTCCGTCTGTCTGTCTGTCTGTCCATTTTATTTATTTTCATTTCATTTATTTATTCATTTATTTGTTCATTCATTTATTCCTAGGGATCTAATGTCTGGGGCAATTTACATGCAGTGACCACAGAACTGGTCAAACGTTTAGATTATCTCGCTCAGGGTACCTGTAAATGATTGTGTCAATGGTCATGATAGGTGCTGCATGTTTCGTGATTGAAAAGTGGTCACCACATAAAATTCACTCACACAAGTCACGTACATCTTAATGGTTTAAACTGCGGGTTGTATCTGGGTTCGTTGGCTACATTCCTAGCTTAGATAAGCGTTAGCTTGCCGCAGATATAACGTCGATTAAAAAAGGTTTATCGGCGAGCATGGGTGCAATTAATAATAAAGATGTAGTCAACAGAACTAAGGATCAGTGGCAATTGGACCCAAATTACTTTACTGCTTCAACATAGGTACATAAGAGTGTGCAATAGGTTCATTTTCTGGTTTTTGTTAAATGTTTGTATATGCACATACATATGTTAGCCCTGAAAGGTGTTATCAAAATGAGGATATTTCTGTATATAGGAGACTCTTACATATTCAAATTGGAGACTTACTTAACAGTTTTTGTCGCACAGGAAAGGCATATCTTTTGAAACAATAAGCTCTTACATGTACAAACAAAATATGTTGTAATTTCACAAAGGAGTGCGTTGAAAAAAGCAATTACCTCCCCTACGTCTCTACTCATGATCCACCTACTATGTCGGAAGTAGTATTATAGAAAATGATCAATTATGTGCGGAATTATGTGTGCGAAACATATGTGCATCTTTCGATGTTAAGATTGTTTGCATAATGGAGTAATATGTTTTACATCTTTGCCATTAGATGTCATTGGCAAATGGCCAGGAGCTACAGCCCACCCTGCAAAATTGTGCTTATCAGCCAAAGACACCCGGCTCACAGTCTATTGAGCAAGTTGATATTCACGTTAACTATCTTTCTGTAAGCTTTGCGATGGGGATCCACACTGACTACACTTCAAACAAAATCCAACAACCCAGCCTACATGAGTTAATCACTGACATACATCATTTAATAGATCAATTGCTCTAATCTGTCTTCTTTATATAATTTTGTTTCTCAAACTGAAAGGAATTAGTTTCGTTAATCTTTAGAAGGAAAGCTATATAGCATTAGCTTGCTGATCGTACACAACATCGTGTCAAAGTGATACAACATATTTATTTTGTGCCAAGAAATAAAGGAAAGTGGGCAGAGTAAGCTGTTTCGGTAACTGAATGTTTTAGCTTAAGTGCGAAACAAGCAGGGACAGAGTGTCTGGAAAGTGACTAACTGACTATTTGGCAACTACCATAGGACTTTGATGAATTGTGGGACAGTACCTGTGGAGAATATCTAACCATGAGATGAGGATTTATCTGCAGTTTACGAATTATTGAAGCATGAGCATAGCTAAGTGTATCATTAATCTACCCACTTTGAATTGAACTTTGATTATTAGTATATTGTTATTGTTAAAGGTATCTCATGGTTATCATTCTTTGTGGAGTTCCGCTACAATCTCGCATATTTTGAAGTGGCTTTCATAACAAACTTTGCAACTATAATCACTTCTGACACTACATTAAATTCTGATTCATATCAGGCTCCAAATATTACCCCACTAAAGGATTATCAGTTTTGTTATCAAAAGTCTTAAAATAGGTACAAGTATATTAGTTTCATTGGTGTGGTCTGATAAAAGCATTTTAAGGTATCAAGATGATTTGGATTTTATATAATTCAATGTTCGACAAGTTAATTGATTTATCTACAGATAATCGTTTACCTTGTAAACATATTTTGTCTTGGAGCTTTTCGAGTTAATACACCATTATTCCTCATTCGATTTTAAATAATGTAACATGTCACCAATATAAAAAAAGTAAAAACGTACTAAAAAACCTTTTAAAGAATGACGATATGTTTTAAAGGTTCATTTTGTGATAAAAATGTTACGAGGGATGGCTGGTCTGCATTTCAATATGATCAGTTTGTCGAGTTGTTGGACTTTTGAATCATAACATTTATGTCCATGTTGTAGATTCCATTGTAGACAGACACTTAACGTTCTGTTGGGTATAATCATGCGTCTCCTTTGGCCAATTTATATTTATCCTACTTTGAAAATAAGGTTTTGGTCAAGATGTATCGAGAGAAGAAATTTCCAAATAGATGTTGAAGCTAACTTTTAGAAATATCAATGACCTCTTCACCATCACCAATAAGCACTTCCAGGCATATATCTGATAATTTTTCCTGATGATTTGGAATTAAAGAGAATAACACTGACAGTTCATTTCTAGATATTTGGATACATAGTGATAATTGTGATTTTACGGTTGAAATTACAATACAAAAGTGATGTTTTTGATTAAAACAGGAAATTCGCCTAATGTGAATAGTAATATCCCACTTAGTCATGCTTATTATTTCTGTGTGCCACGGTTAATTGTTTTTGTAGTGCACGCACTGATTTTTGACTAGCTGTATTTACTTCTAGTTCACCAACTTGTGAAACAGAGATATTCCAAAATGAAATTAAAGAAATCGTGTTTGAAGTTTCTCGAAAAAAAAGGGAAAATTATCATATAGCTACCAGATGGATTTGAGGTGTTATATAAATATAATCTGGTAAATCTATAAACATAACTACAGTAGCTGACACTTTACACAACGTGTGTTACAGAGGCAAGATCTATTCCACAAAAGTTGACAGTTGCCTTTATAAAATTAAGTAGAAAATATTCTAACTCTTCTTGGCGTCTTTCGCAAGTCAGAAGAGAGGTGATTCCTTCATTCTGCATTTCATATTCATACACTAATATATAAGTATAATATTGTTGGAGTGAGTCTTTGGACTTCTGGATTAGGTTTGCTTGCTGGATGACTTACGGGTTTTGATCAGGGATGATTCTCGTCTGCTGGGATTTTCGCTGCAGTTCGTATGGCATTGTGTAAAACTTGAGTTTGCTTCTATTTTTTGTGAGATCACATTTCTTATGTTGTCAATATGATAGCTTATCATCTCAACTATTCAATGAATAATGTATTGCTTGTAGGATATTCAAGTCCTATTAGATCTAGTGATGCTCATGCTAATGAGCTTCTCAAGATTTGGACGGTTTTTAACTTGGACTTTTTTTCTAGTTTGATATTAACACGTGATTGGCTCATACAACCCGTTTTATTGGTGTCGCGTCACAAACTAAACATAAGTGGCTTCGTATGTGAGAAAATAATATCCTTCGGCATATTGTTTTTTGTAATCATAGGAGTGTACAATTTGGTTCTTTTCACATCACAAGATCGGCATGAGAGAGAGAGAGAGAGAGATGAGAGAGAGAGAGAGAGAGAGAGAGAGAGAGAGAGAGAGAGAGAGAGAGACCTATTAACTCACTATAATTTATTGGTTATTGTCCACAAATTCCAACATGCTGCACTCCTAGATTGGACCCTGGAGGATGGCATGGGTGATAAATTGAGACGGGAAGAGTTTAAAATACTTCACTGCTGGGCAGAACTTGACAACTAGAAAGCGAAATTACAACTTTTGAAAACAACACCGATGGATTTGGAAAAAGGCACAGCTTATTTAAAGGTGTATGGGTACACACTTTATGCATGCATATTAACGACAGTAGCATAAAATCAAGAAAAAAGTTCTGGTGCTTTATTCAACGATCTCTAAAAGAAAAAGTAAATCGCAATAATATATGCGCTACAGACTACATACGTACACACAAAGGCACACACACACACACACACATATATATATATATATATATATATCCATACATATATATATATATATATATATATATATATATATATATATATATATATATATATATATATATATATATATATATATATAAATAATGTGTCCAAACTGAACCTGCAAGACATTGATGTATAACTCGACCAAATGATCAACTTGTGTGTAGCTGTGGTATATGAACTAAAGGCCTGCGTGAACAAACCGTGTACAGCTGACCTAAGCTTGTCCCACAAAATCATATTTGCAACTGAATAGACCTACCTTGAGCTTCAGCTTTTAATTGCTTGCGTGTTTGGCAGCAAAATAATCTGTTGTAGACTGGCACAGATTAGATCTAACTTTTACTGGAAGCTCAGCTTTACAAATATTAACCCTTTAGGTAACTTTATTTGGAAGTTTAATTTTTGTGTGATATATATCCTTATACTTTACATTACCTTTTCACAAGTTTTACTCCAAATCTTTACAAGCTGAGTGCACATCGTATTTACAAGGATTTTGAAGGCGAACGACTCAGCCTCCTAAAAGGTCAGTCCATCTAGAAGATCGGCTGACCTCAAAGTTGCAGTCAACAAATTAAAAACTAGGAGTCATTAGGAGCATTCCCTTGTGCAATCAAAGCAATTGAGTGAGCGGTTTTAGAGAAGACGATTTTTTAAAGATTTTCCCCCAAAAAGGACCAAATAAAAAATCATAAAATGTTCAAAATTTACAAAAGCATAACCATTTGAGCAAACTTCATAGAAACTCATCCAAAGTACATTGCCACCAAACTTGACTGACGTTAAACTGGTTGATGGTTTCAGAGAAGAAGTCAAATATGGGAATCAGCATTAGAATGCCCATTGATTGACGTCCTTACTAATAAATAGGAAAGGTGCATCTATCAATAACTACCCCACATAAACCAATTCACTTAAAATCAACAACCCATAGCACTGCTACATAGAGAACAGCTTTGTTTGACACTTCCACAAGGAACATATCCACAACGTTTCAGGTTAATCTAAGTGAGGATTTTAGAAAAAGAGGTCGGAAAGAGCAAAACACACTAATAAAAAACCCCACAATAGTTAGCATTGTAGCACCACCTGGTGAACAAATCAAGAACTAGTGGTCGCTAGGATGTATTTCTGTGTGACATCCAAGGAATTTATTAAGTGGTTTCAGAGAAAACAATTTTTGAAAGATTTACCATACAAAAGAACCAAAAATAAATAATTAAATAAAAAAAAGATAAATAAATAAATAAATAAATAAATGAATGAATGAATGAATGAATGAATGAATGAATAAATAAATAAAATCCCTGGAGTGTGACCATTTTAACAAACGTTATGATACTCACCAAAGCTACATTGCTACGAAATATTGAGTGAATCTTGTTGACAGTTATGGAGCAGAAAATGAAAATATCCATTCTGAACAGACAATGGACGACAGACGAAGAGCAATTGCACAAGCTCCGCTGGCTCCTATGCCTGCTGAGCTAGGAAATCTCATTCCTGTGCAAGTTATGTTTTTTCTTTCGACGTAGAAACAACCGTTAATGGCATTTTAGAAATGCATTAAAAAATTAAATATTACTAAAAGTGACTGTACCTTTGCGTCCGTAACATGTATTTAGCAAGCGACAAGTGACCTGAGGAAAGCATCGGGGCTTGTATTTTGAGCCAATTTTCTCTCTTTGAAATTATCTCTCCAAACCATCATTTCGTATCTTGCAGAAGAAAACAGTATTAATATGACTGAGGTCATTATATGTGTAATGGTGCCCTTTACCACATTTTAAGGTTTTAAACTTGTGTATGAACCTATTATTTTTTTATAATCATTTAATAATATTATATTCCATCAATAGCTTAATAAAATTAATGATTGATTTTTCAAATGGTTGCTGGTGCCTCTTTGGATAAATACAGTGCTGTGACAACAGACTATCCTTCATGAGGGCCAAAACTGGGCAGTTTGAAGACACAATAAAATATCAAAACAAGTATGCCTTCCTGGTCAGGTTGATTTGCCTTTCAGACGTCGGCTGGGGAGAAGCAAAGGCCGTTTATGCCTGAATATAAGAAAGAGACACAACAATTTTGTTCAAAAATAGGTTTCGTACTGCTGAAGTCTACTTACAGCTTAATAAAGTTTTCTCTCCACTATTTTGTTGAGGAAAGTTTGCCTTTCTACAGGGAATTTCATATAAAAATTCATCATGCAGAATTTTTATCTTCGCAAAATTGGCATGTAACTAGCGCAAGCATTGGAAAAAGGAACAATATTTTAATTTTGGATTCACATTTCTTAGCACTTACAGTATTTTATAACACAGAAACTCACTCTTTTCGAACGGCGGGAAAATAATAATTGTTCTTGGATTAAAATGTTTAAATCAGTAGAGTCGCGTTTTATGGTGGGCAGCATTAAAAAAATTATCTACGGAGTTCTTTTTATTTTCCTACATTTTTCAGAAATTAAAGATTGGTTGGTTTGAACTGGAAAGGGATACAAATTATTTATTATATACAGGACAATTTGTTAGACCAACATAGTTATGTTAACACAAGAATATTATTACAAATGGAAGATTTTTGGATCAAAACAATTAATTCAGCTTTTCCCTTCGGACTCAATGACAGAAATTTAGGCTTCGGTGATGTCATGAATTTGGACTTTGCAACTCTTGATAGCGGTCACACACCTTTTCATAATTGCAGTCCACATAGCATGCAAAGTTTAATTCTTTTGTCATGCTGGAAGTATGCACTGATATACATGTACAAGCGTGAACATATCTCTTGTCATTTGGGTAAAACATGGCTTGTAAGGAAACTATACAACGTTGGAAAAAGAAACACTTTTGGGATTAGTGGAGGAACACAAATATATAATTGATAAAAAAAATGATGGTAAAATGGTGGAAAAGGTGGAAAAAGTTTGGAACACAATAACAAGCAAACTCAATGCAAGACAAAGCATGTCAAGAAGAACAAAACAGCAGTTGAGAGATGCTTGGAAAAGCATAAAAAGAAACGCAAAGCAATACTTTGGCGATGAAAAAAGAAAAGAATAAAAAACGGGAGGAAGAACACAGTCTGTTTGAATGTCATCCATGCCCTAAAACAAGGTCAAGCTTCTTCCACAACGAATTTTCAGTTTTCCAAATGAATTTAATGATAATGAACAATTGCATAGCGATGCTGCCTCCGTCGGAAAAATGAAGCGATTACATCTTAACTTTCATATCTATTTATATATGTATACAGCGAAACCTGCCTTAAAACACCACCTCTAGGGATGACCAAAATTGGGTTCTCTCAAGACAGGTGATCTTTCAAAGGAGGTAATAATGAGAATATACTGAGCAAAGTATCCTGAAAAAGTCCTTCGAGGCTGGTGGTCGCTCATTGGAGTGGTCTCTCTTGAAACAGACCAATGTACACAGGTGGCTATGCTGATGAGAAATGCAAGGTCGGATAAGCATTTGCATTCGCTGTCACAAAAATTGATTTCAATGACACATAATTTCTGTTGTATGTATGTATGTATGAATGTATGTATGTATGTATGTATGTATGTATGTATGTGTGTATGTACCTGTACTAAGTCTGCATATGCGTTACGTATGTGTTTATATATATATATATAATCTTTTTGTAAAATAATGTAAAAAAAAAGGACAAGAAAATGATTCCCAAACTCTCCAAGCATCTTGGCTCTGTGGGAAAAAGATGTATGGTCTGTACAGCAAAGCCAGTCTTCAACTGTAATTCTTCAGCACTCTGCTCACAGTCCTTATATGTACTCCAAATCGATAAGCATCACCACTTCCATAGAAACCAGTGATATCAAAAGCTGGAAACTGGGGAAATAGAACATTCCTTTTGCTGCAAACGTTGCTGCTGTCTTTCTACCAACCGTAGAATGTCTATTACGGCTTTTTCGCCTAGCAAAAACTGGAAAAAAATCCGTCATCATAGTATTTGTGAAAATGATTACTTCTATCCTGCAGTACTCTTGTTTCCCTTAACAGCCTGCCAAGCATTTAAAAGTCACAACAGACAGCAGCTTTTTCGATCACAACATTTTTAAAAAATAAATTTTACATTCAGCTTCTCAGTGACCAGAACTTTATCATACACGTTTCTCTTATGTAAAAGAAACACCAAACCAGCTTTTGCTTGGTGAATCACATTTTGTCACTGTGGTGATGAACCAAGCAGAAGGCAGGTGAGTGCAAACTGAGGGGTCAGTTTCAGGTTAACACAACACCTTACGTGAGCAAATAAAAAAATCAACTCAAGGTTAAATCCAGAGTTAACTCAACACCAACTTAACACTGACGTTTGCAATTGACCATCAGTGATTTTAGACTTGCTTGCCTTGCTTCTTAATTTTATCTTTTGGCATCATTCTGTTTTACTACTCACCTTTCAGCCTAGCTTGTTTTCTATTCAGTTAACCCCCTAGGGGCTATCGGTAGCTAGCAGCAGCCTACGATAGTTACACAAGTTTGCCTAGTTGTACTTGATATCGGACTAAGAATAATTATATTTTGATTGCATTC
This sequence comes from Hermodice carunculata, assembly GCA_964020975.1. Lineage (NCBI taxonomy): Eukaryota > Metazoa > Annelida > Polychaeta > Eunicida > Amphinomidae > Hermodice > Hermodice carunculata. Next base: position 37,735,656 of record OZ026626.1, read on the forward strand.
TCTTGACTGAGATACTAATGACTTTCATTCTTTTCTGACTTGCGATACAAATTTTGCTGTTAATATCCAAAAATAATAGAACGTTTGGCTATAATTATTTTACAGATTTTAGACTTGCCTGCTTTGCTATATAATTTTATCTTATGGCATCACTCTGTTTTAATTTTCACTTTCAGACATTTTAGGCTTACATGTTTTCTGTCAGGTAAATCCCCAGGGAAATCCTATAGGGAACAAGCAATGACAGGCGACAGTTACAAGTTCACCCAATTGTACTTAAAATCAGTTAAGAAAAATTTTGTTTTTGTGACGTGTTTTTGACTTAAATGGTAATGACTTTCCTTCTTCTCTGACATGCCTAGGTAAACATTTACTCCATATAAAAAAAACACGCTAAAATGTGACAGTTTTTGCTAAGATGTCACAAACCTGGCACATTTTGTTGACACTTTGACTCAGGGTTGGCAGTGAGATAGACGTCTATTGTTTGGAGACTTCCAAAGTGAGAAATATGTGTCATCATGGGGTTTGTTTTATATATTTTGGTGCTGGATGTTCATTGTTGCAGTACTTGTTAGGATTTTCCTTGGTTGGTGCAGTTGGTTTAGCTGCAACTGTTTAATTTACAATCACCGGAATCGAATACAATGTCCAAGTTTGTTTGCACTTCAGTTGTACACTGGCAGGTGGTTTAAATCAGATAAGCTATCCAGCTAGAACAGGGACATACTGGTTCAGGGTAAGTCTAATTGTTGTTATCTGAACTGGTACTATACAAATTTAGTAATTATGTTTTGTTTGACAGGTGATATCTTTCATTAAGAAGGTATGCGTTTATAAGCAAAACGTCACGTGTTACCTAATTCATCAGTTTCCATTTTATTCATTATTATGCGCATTGTCTTTGCTGAATACTTAGCTTAGACAAGGAGCCGCTACTCAGAGAGACATGTACGGGTATTGGCTCCGAAACATGTTCGGAGTAGTCCGAAACATGTTTGGAGTAGTTATCCCCTTATGACCCTTATATTTATTGGGGCCAAAACAGCCTATCTCAAACTTCTGCAGAAGCACGAGCGCAATATGGACAACAGTACGTCCATATGTATGTAGGCTAGACAGGTTAGCTTATGAAGAGTGAAGATTTTGGACTGCGGATAAGAGTAATGACTAAGAGGAAATGGTTACATATATATATATAAGTCTGGCTAAACTGTAAAAAACTCAGGGACAACCAATATCTGTTTCATTTCTACCTCATATGACAGTTACATATAATTTAGTAGATTTTTTATCTTGATTTGTCTACTTTATTTTTCATTTTACTTTATCTATATATTTTTTTCACTTGGTTTAGTGTAATCATACGTAAAATTACAATTCACATTAAGCACTAGTCCCAGTCACTCAGTAGTGGTGAAATCTACACCAGTTAATGCAACTTTAGCAACACGTTTTAGGAAGCCAATTTACTCCAAGGATGCGCCATTAATTATCTTGGACTAGTTGCATTTCATGATTTTTTTAATTGTGTAAGGCAGGCTACTATATTTAGCTAGTTATCACCTGTTGGGCCTATCAGGGCATCATAAACTTGCAAATGAAGCCACCTGGTCACTCAAAATAGGACTGCTACCGCACTCACACAAAAATCCTTGAATCAATTTCATCACTTATCACATCATGACAGTAAGGTTATATGTGTCAAGGTTTTCACGGGCAGCTTATCGGATTCAACTGCTATGGGATACTGTCTGACCATACGCAGATTTATTCAAAATATTAAACTTATTTAATTTTATAGTTGCATAACTTTAAATCTGGAGATTGTGCATTGTTTGTCTTGTGACTCCTCCAAAAAAAAAGGAAACTTTAGCTTTGCTAAAATTTAAGGTCAGGTGCTCTCTAATAGACCAATTTCAAACAATACGCAGATGTTGACTGAAAAACCTGTCTTTCTTCAGAGGATTCCCTGTAACGGTACCGTAGTGCTCTGTTGTCCTCGTGTACAGCACGGCTCTGCAGTATCGGGCATGTCATCCATATAAATTAAAAATAACTGCCGTTCATATATAGCTTTGGGGGACATCACACATAGCATATCCGTAAATGATAGACATCAGTTTAGAAATAATGCTCCGTCCAGAAAGATACAATTTAAAACGTGTATCCTTAGATCCCACAGCTCCTGCACATTGGTCTTAATCATAATTTTATGTTGGTTATACACTTTCATTTGATTATATATTATAGAAACTCTTTCTTTAAAACGAGTGACGTCGACGCAATACTTTTTTCTTACAAATCTACACCATCTACATCAAAATATACGGTTTTCCTGATGAAATGTAAAACACAACTTATATATACAATGTCATTTATATGTGCAATGTCAAAGTCGGGAAACTAGTCCATGTGACCCAAACGGTTCTACCAAGTCTTGGCAGGAGTAACGGGAGTCAGGCCCATTGGATGACATGGCTGCGGGATGGACATCAGCAGCAGAGCTGTTCATGGCATGGCACTATTGCACAGGTATCGCCGCAGAGGTATACAACCTGGGTCCACACAAACAAGTAATTTTGTCATACTTTGAGACTATTGATGAGTTTATACTAAAATCTAGGTTTATTAGAAAAATAGCAGGACTGCTAAACCTTGTGGAAAGGTTCTGCTTATAACAAAAAGTAGGCGTAAGCTTATGTCATCACATGGGAAATTAAAAAACAGAAGTGAACATTACATGCACCACAGGTATGGACGCTAGTTACCTTTCTGAATCTATACTTACTAACGGCCAACAGACTAATCTTACTCTGGCAAATTGCTCTTTTCAGTCACTTGCATAGTTGATAAGTATTCTAGCTTTAACATCGAACTGAATTTATCAATATTATTGGCTCTTATCACGCGCGGCCGGCGGCAATTGCCGCCAGTGGACGCAGACCACCACACACATTCTTACCTGCACCAAAGTCTCAACAGGAATGGGTGGCGGTTGGCGGCGACAGGCAGTATTGGCTGCATTCATTTATTATGTGAACAAAACAAAACAAAGAAAACAAAAACTTTACTTAGTGAATATATTTGTTCTCTTAGCTTACAGCTGAAAGAAAAAAAAATGCTGTCCGGACTGATTTGAGTTTGTCTGCAGCAGAAAGCGGCGACGGTCGGCGGCAATAGGCAGTAAAGGCGCCAACTGCCGCCCATTTCTATTGAGACTCCAGAGCAGGTGAGAGAATGTACAGGGGTTTGCGGCCACTGGTGGCGGATGGCGGCCATCGGTGCTGAATGCCGTTGTACACCTCCATCCACCACCCCCAGCCGTGTTGAGCACTCGCGCTCAATGATTGGACTTTAAAAGAGAAAATCGCTGACTCAGGGTATGAGAGGTCCAGGGGTGAATACCTGGCTGAACTACAACATTGGAGCATGTCAGGGTGAACACAAACGGATGCTAAAAAGCTAGGGTGGTTGAGGGTGGTTCCTGGTTGAGCTTGGCCAGATGCAAATGAGAAGGATAATGACTGATGGTGTTGTGCTCTTTGTGGCTGGGGGTCGGAGGGGGGGGGGGCAACTTGTTGGGCCAGTTCGGTGCTGTCAATGTGCATTCCTTGATCCATGGGAGAAAGAGGGAAGGTGTATAGTCAGAGCCAGGTATGTTGAGATCTCACGCTCAAAGTCCGGACTTTGACGTAATGGCTAAAACGCTGAGTTGGGCTGCAAGAAGGGGGCCTGAGTTCGATACCACAACAGTATTTTTAAAGCATTAGACAACAAAATCAGCGAAAAGTCATGTATCAAGAAGGAAGCATTAACTGGTTGTGCACGGTTAATTTCTGAGGTGGTCACCAGATTTGCTCCTTTCTTACGGCAAATGACTCTCCGTGGTAGGCACTCAGAGGCATCAGTGACATGAACTTGGGTATTTAGGTGGACAGGTTTCTCGACTTGGTTTAATTATCACATTGCGTCTTTGTGAGGGGGGATACCCGCAAAATAATGCACATTGCCTTCATTCGAGTTTGACTTTATTACTGTCACGATGTAAAGACTGTCATCAGTTCAGCAAATCTTATCTTTTGATATAATCGTAATTACGTCTTTGCATGGTCACACAGTTTGAAACTAATTCAAAATACAAATTTCTTACTATATGTATATAAGGTGAGACATGCCGATTCAATTTGTTGTAAGTGATTGAAGCAAAACTTTGACTTATAGGCATTACTAATTCAGGCATCTAGGATATATGAAGAATCATGGTATCTACTATATTACCCAGACTGCTCAATGATTCTGTGAGCAGCACCTCTTGGCCTGTCCCCTTGAATTAAAAGTGAGTTTAATACTAACAGTTAAGCCACTCCAAGGAAAGCTATTGACCTGGAATGCATTACACACATCATAAAAGTTTTCCCAAAAAACTCCACTCAAATGTACTGCACACTGTTGATGAGTAAAAACCTGGAACAGATGTCATTTCATTAACAGATGGTTTCACCGATCTGAAGGGAGAAGAGTAAAACAAATCTGGAGGGTGGTGTGCTTCAAGTTGATGTAGTTGCATTGATAAACTAAGAGAAGATGATTTGATCCTGATGTGACTGATATTTATCAACCGTAGCGCACATCGCAATCAGTAGCACAAATCAAAAGGATACACGCCGACACTTCCCACCCCAAGTCGTTGTCAATACACAACTTTGTATAAAGGATGAAGCTAGTGATACAGGGGTAACTGCCATTAACGACCATCTGCTCAAGACAACCACTTTTTCCATGCACAGGCATTTTTCTATAATGCACGGTCGTGAGTAACCGCGAAAGTTTTGCAAAAAAAACACCCCATTCTCGAGTGTCAAAACAGTGACAAATTCTTTTTTTTTTTTTTTTTTTTTTTTTTTTACCATCATATACAAATAACTGTCATTCGTTCAATTGTGATTGATTTGAAGTGCATCGCAATTTGGCACATGCTGGGTTCTCTTTTTTGCGTCCAATTTGAACTGGCCGGCACATTGTGCCTACGATGACGTCCCGTGTGTGCGAGTACCATCCTCCCTTTGTTTTGCATTAAAATAATGAACGCTCGTAAAAAAATTCTGAATACAATTGGCCTACTTAGTATTTTGACTTAAGCTTGCACGTTTGTTTATGTCAAGTTCATTGCTAAGAAATCAATTGAAATTCGCTCCCGGTATCTTGCAAGTACATACTCGAGTCTGACATTTTTACTTTGAATTGGGGCACAAAATTAGTTCACTGTAACCTCGATAAACTATGGAGTGACGCACATGGTCTGACATCCGGTGATTAGCTATACACAGGGATACACGTAGTGTTGTGGTGCCGTTTATTTTACATTCTATGAAATTAGAATTACTACAGGTCTTAAATTCACCATTACTTCTATCATACAACGATCAAATTGTTGAACAAAGAGTATTATTGTCGCGTAGCTGCGGTAAACCCTGGACACGCACACGCTCTGATATTTGTTGATTAACGTCAGCCAAGTCAATAGCCGACATATATGTATATACGTGGTGTTGTGTTTGCCTTTTAATCTGTATTTGATTAAATCATAACTATTACAAGGACAAGCCATTGTCAGTTCCAGCCCTTGTACCAACGCGGAAGAAAGCATGCGCTCCCACCAAGTCATAGATATGTTTGACGTGTGGACAAGAAAACAAAATTGCGGAAAACATGAAAGTTACAGTAGCATTATTTAATATTTGTGCTACAAATTCAACGTGAGGAAAAGTTGATGAATATTTCAAATCACGAGTGGACGTTTACCTCGGTGTGTCAATGGATATATTACATTCAAATATTCTGTGTCAAAAATGTAAAGTCGATTCGGACTGAAAATGCCAAGAAAGAACAAGGCAATATGATAACCAAATACTACCAAATACCGGATCAGATTAGCATAAGCATGATTTGTTCTCCTGTAGATTATTCTCACGAAATATTCACTGCTACTGGGAAAAATCTTGAATACACAACTCCCACAATCACACCAGGCATCACTTTCTACCCGGCTGCTTAATCACTCAGATACAAATGTTGCGCAATTAGCGCCACTTCCCAGCGTGCTATTGTGCATCTGCATCGTTTGACCAAATAGATCTACGTGCATCATTGCACGCTGGGCAGCTTACCATCCCCCGATGGTGTATATATATATATATATATATATCATGTACAAAGATACATTCCCACACACAAATGTAGTATCACCACACCTTTAAGCGCATATTTTGACAGGGCAAATCGTTTGTTTTGATAATATATTAAAAATAACTATTTTTTTTTTTACTTTTAGAACCATGTTTTTATCAAACGTTAAAGGTACCCTTCATTTGTGAGGAACGTGTATGATAATTTGTAATGGTGCATTCTAATTTCAACCTTAGTACAGTGATGGCGCAGCCATCAAACCTGATATTGGCATTACCCAAGGATGCCAAGCCCAAGGTTAAACAAAATGAAATATTAAGACCTGTGTTTGACGATTTGCTTGCATTTGGTTGTCTAATGAGAACGTATGACACCTCATTTGTTTTGTAAAGGCATGTCTTTATGCTCGAGTTCTACAGACACCTTTGATTTTAAAAAGCGTGCATGCGAATCTGATAACATATATATATATATATATATATATATATATATATATATATATATATATATATATATATATATATATATGTTGCAGATATTGGTAATCCGGTAATCACAGCCAATATTATAAATTATGACGTTGCAAATTTTAGATAATGGTTGGATGACTGCCTCCTCTCATTCAAAGCTTTAAACGTAAATCCAATGATTATTTGCAGGAGGCAAGTCCTGTTGACCATCCTCCTATTCATTTTCAAGAAGACGAGAGACAAGATGTTCAAAACCACAGGCATCTTGGTGTTTAATTACAAGCTGATTTTAAAAAGTATGACCCTGTCAATGAGATTTTAAAGAGACTCTGCAGTTGGAGCCACTGTAACGCAGCAGAAGAATCAAAATGGGAGAGTGTCAAACTTCAAGCGGCCCATATCCTTATGGCTGCAATGAGTGGAAGTAGCAATACCAATTTATGCAAGACCAGATTGCATATTTTGGCCCTCGGGCGTGAAATTTCTGAGTTTGTTTTAAACATATTTTATTACAAAAACAATTGGCAAACAGGCAATGCCTATATAAAGGCATCTTAGACACACAAACAAGTACATGACTAACATATATAGATATCAAACAGATGACAAACAACACATTGCGGACTGTAGTAAGAAGGAAAGGGAGGGTAAGCTAGTCTGTGAGTATTACGTAAATTGGTAACAAAGGGCACGTAGGCCTATTTCATATGATGGATGTGAAACATTAGATCTTCCAGTTACTTTTATGTAATGGTGGGCAGCATTAACGTTTCTGTATTCCTTGAATTAATTTTTGTTGATGTTTCAAATAGCACTGTATTTATGTTGAACGGAGCCGAAAGTATAATTTTCGTCTGCAGATCATTTCTTTGCAAATTATACACTGGAAGAAAATATGAAAGGCATCCCGTCCGACGAGTCTCCACAGGAACAAAGTGGAGATTCGATCAAACCTCTCTATTCAACTGGCCGCAGCCCATTCTCAATTTAGTATCGGTTATTCCGATTTTTCTATCACCAAAGTTAAATAGTTCATTAAGGTTTTGTTTTATTTATTTTTCTCTTGAATTCATCCAAATTTTCGGAATTTTAGTAGAATATGGAAGGAGGTTACATTTTTCAATAGTAGCCGGGAAGAAAAAATTGTAGAAAGTGTTTGTTCGAGCATAACAGTGAGGTCATGTCTTAATCTCTTGTTGTATCTAGTTCGTTCTGAAACTGTTTGAGGGATTAAATTCTGCAGATATGCTGGAACACATCCATTGATTATTTTGTACATGAGTATCAGTTTGTGCTTCTGTCTATGTTCAGCGAGGGTTTCCCATCCCGTTTCAGAGTACAGTATAGATTGACTTGTGTGACTTAAATCTAATGTAACTATTCTAGCTGGAACCAACTGAATACTTTCAAGAAGATCTCAGTCTAATTGTTTGCATCCATCCCAGACCAACCACAATATTCCATAGTGGGTCTGATGGAAGAAAAATAACGTAATTCCAGGGCACGTCTGTTTAGTTTAAATTGTATAAATTTCAAAATACTTATCAATTTTAGTGATTTAGTTACTATATGATTTACGTGGGCAGACCAGGAAAGATCTGAAGAAAGTATGACTGCAAAGTGTTTATGTTGTACCACTCTGTCAATAACTGCTTCTCTAATACCAAATTGGGATAATCAACAGGATTTATCTTTTTGCTTACTAATAGTGTTTCAGTTTTTGGAGGGTAAAATGATACTAACCATTTATTTGATCATCCCGATACTGAAGCGAGGTCTGATTTTTAACATGGTTTATATAAATTTCTACGTTAAGTTTTAATGTATAAAGTTAGCCCAAAATTTGCTCCCCTTTGCTTCCTTTTGCTTCTATATCTGATGCTCAGACTTAAAATATTACCGTAAAAATTTGACTTCCCATATTTTAGACCTCGCACAAAATTATATGATAAATCCTTTTTCCTTCCCCATTAGACTATAGAATGAGCTAGCTACAGAAATTTGTAATTTCTCTTTAATATTATTATTTAAATCTAAAACACATCAGTTGCTCTTCCAATCTACAGAATGTATAGCATTCTACAATTTCAGCAGTCCTTTTTCTGCTATTCAACACACTCGTTTGCAAGAAAGTGTACGGCAGTTAAATTCTCATTTCTAGAAAACTAATGTGAAAACAGAGTAAAGTGCTCTTGTGGCTCACCCGCCAATAACATATAAAATTATTCATTTCTAGTCCGTAATTCAAATTCCTAGATCAATATCCATACTGAAATGCTATACCTTGATCACCCTCCAAATTGTATTGTATGATTCTAGAAACTTTTTTTTAACTGAAAACGTGAAGGCACTATCAGCAGTTCACGATTTCATTGTTGTCAGTGGACGCTCCAAGTCTTCAAGGTTTTGGTTAAATTGTAATCTGCATCAGGCAAATTTGATATCGGAAGTTTACAGGTTGATTTCTATAATAACAATTTACACATTTTTGTTATGAGACTTATACGACATGCATTTATAAGTTTATGCTATAAGCATTCAGCATCTTGGTGAGCCTACCTTGAACTGAAGCGGCTCTGCCCGTGTTTTTTTTTTTTTTTTTTCGTTTTCCTTTATTTGGTTCTGTGCACGTAGTTTCGTCGTGTGTATTGTGTTCCTTCTGCGAGAGGGATCACATAAGCCCAAGCCCTCCTTCTCAATCATTTATCTGAAATTTGTGAATGATAGACTTATGATTAATAAACACGCTTAACCAAATTGCGCATACAAATTTCAAACATATATCATCGTCAGGGTTATCAATATCTATGACCAGACCACACAGTTATGTAGGGCTTAAATTGCCACAACCTTGGGTAAATTGGATTATTTATGGTATAACTCCTACACCAAGATGGCAGGACAAGTATTCGTCTGTACCAGTCACGATACCCTGGTTTCTTACCACTCCAAAAGTTAAAAGAAAGCATTGGGGTTACAACTATTGGCGGTGGTCACCATATAGAGTCAGGCATGCAAAAGTACATGGGATATGGTACCCACAACTTAACTGGACAGCGGTCATCTTACAAACACGAAGGAGCAACAAATCCAGGGTGCGGTTTTGTATTGGTGGTGTTCCTACACTATGCTCCTTCATTGGAAAGGCTCAGACGCGTTACGTTGAAAATCTTGGAACATTTTACATAAATCGACAACATGTCTATGAGTTTGTTATAGTAATTGCTGTTTGGTTCCTTTTAACAGTAACTGGTATTCCAGGTAAGATTTTTATTATCATTTCAGCAGAATAACGCTTTAAACATACATTTGATGACACAAAAAATGTTATGTGACATACATGCTACACTCAATGTGTCATCTTTTTATTTTTGTTTCAAAGAAGCCACATTTGAATATACTCTATGCTTTACATGCGGCTATTTTACAAATTCTGCTGTTGGCTATAAATACGCCATAAAACACATTCGTTTTCTTCAGCTCTCAATGTAATCGAATTTTGTGGCATGCTCAGTTGTTTTATTTTGGTGATAAAACCCAGTCAGGGAAAAGCACAATTCATTGTTGAATAATTCAAGATGCTCCCTGATGGTCTTTACCGACTGAGAATCCCTGGTAAACTATACCATATATCCACAAATTAATAGCTGTAATATTTTCAGCTGCACGCTGTGTGCTAACATGGACAAACGTCACGGGTCTGTCAGCGCTTTATTTTGTTTTGTCTACTTTTCGACATTCAGCCGACCATTCACAGGGGGTCTTCCTACTTGTACATGATCAAATAATCAGTCACCATTACGTATCAAGATCGATCCCCGGATTCAGTCCAATTTCGAATCCGTACAAATATGACGAATGAACAAGACCATTAATATTTACATATACGTTCTGAACATTCATCTAGTCATACATTTGCCGTCCAACTCCAAGCAGACAACTTCCGCAAAACAATAATGACTGTCATGAAAAATAGAAGCCGACAACGGTCTTCAATAACATCAAAGAGACTGCCAAAAATTCCGTGAAATTAATGATCAAACTCGCCAACCATCAAACAAGCCATGTGGATATCCAGTAACATGAAGATACATATGCATCAGACGTAAATATAGTATGGAAGAAAACATCTCTCCCTTGACTTCGCGATATGACCTAAGCTAAAGTTATTACTAGTAGTTAAATCGAGCTAATGCATGCAACTCTCAAGTTTAAGAGGTATGTTGCTCCATAAATAAAGTTTTAAATTCCTATTAATACTAGCTCACAAACTCATTTATATGAATTTTAAAATCCGCTTCATACTTGCGTAATAAGGACATGTTTTTAAGCTGACATTTCCAAAATATTGTTTGGAACTTTATTTTTGAACATCCCTGTTTTACCGATTTAAAAATTTAAAAAAAAATGTATAGCGGAAATCGAAGTAGTCAAAATCAGTGCATACTACCGCAAATACAATCAATCGTGACACAGAAGCAACAATCAGGCCCAGTAGCAATATTGCTACCAATGTGAGGGTATTTATTTATTAATACGTAACTGGAACTGATCATGTTTGTCATAAGGTTTAAATTTTAATTCATCATCATCATTAAACATCACAGTATCCAAGCGTGAACATTCAAAATAATTTTCTGTAGTTTCCTTGAATTCTACTTCACTTGGGAATAAGGATGAAATGCATTGTTTAAAACATTTTTAATGGTGCTTTGTAGTTCATCAATATACCGAAAGGTCAGTCCAAAATATTTACCAAGCTTGACCTTCTTTGTTAGATTTTCAAAAAAAAAATTATGTTCGTGGTTAGCTAAATAAAGCCACATTCTGCAATCACAACCTTATAAATAAACTGTTTACACATAATGAAAACCTTATTTGATGCTTTATCAGCTGGTGTATACATATAAGGCATTAACACATACACTTTAGTAGTTGTTAGGAGAAGAGACTGGCGAGAAGAGTTCTGATGGTTATGACAGTGACGAGAATTTGTTGGTGGGGAGTCTTCGTCAGATTTCAGGTGTACGTCTATACTGGCCAAAGGCACAATCGGTTCAACAGATCCGCTGGGTATTTAAAAGTTGAGAATGATACGGTGCTTTTATTTCATACAAGCTACTATGGAACTAAAATTTTAGAAGCAGTTTAGGCTTTACGAAATTTTAGTGGAAACGATAAACCGCAGCCCATGCATAATGGGTCCGCTACAAGGGGCGGGGCTGACCACCATGGCAGCTTGGTCAGTCGAGAAGACTATAACGCACAGCGACTCAGTGGTCTGTCCTGTTGCACTGGGTGTTTTATTCGAGTGTATTCTAGCTGACATGATCTGAAGTCTTTGCATTGTGAGTTAAACACTCCCGTTACCAGATAACGGTAGACCACAGTCAGCAGTTTCTAAAGTTTTTGCACACCACGAATTGTTTGCAAAAAGATCATGTTCCATTGCTGCTGTATATTTTCGGGCTGGCGCCGATGCTGGTCTTGGCGAAGGAATAGTCGGAGGTGTTGCAAATCAGTTAGCACAGCGTCGTCTTTTACCTTTGGCAGTGTTTTAAACCTTGCTTTGCCATCATAACATAGGATGAATCGTAACTTTCTTCCATAAAATGTGCCAAGCACAGCATATTGCTCCCTGTTACATAGAAGTCGGCCCGTGTTGGCCGTGCTTGAAGGGGAAGCAAGGAAGAAAATAAAGATTCCTGCTGTAAAAATGTTGGAAGGGAATCAGGTTCACGTATATGATATGACGGCCCCTTTGAATATTTGGTGCCCACTTTCTGGATCAAGTGCAATGTGCAATGCATGCAAGCTGCATTTTAGTCTGATCACAACTGCCATTTTACACTATAAGGAAGGCTCTTTGTTCGCCCCAATGGTTGGTTTTCAGGTTTTGCGTTTCGTGTTTTCGTAATAAAAACCATAATTACAAATGTTGCAACGGCTGCCGAAATATGTAGAGCCTGGGCACTTAAAGGTCACACACTACCATTACAAAGCTAGTTGCTAATATTAAATTTTGAGAAATTCTATTTTCTGTGTCAACAGTGATTTTCCTCATCAACAGTTCCAAGATAAAAGAAAAATAGTATCTCACTCTACAGCAATGTAAGATTTGGTTTAGTCTATGATCTATAGAGTACGTTCTATACACTGATGGGCACGGTGCTGCCATTTCGAAGCAGAAGTTACAGGAGATGGAAGTACCATGATTTGCCTGTAAGCAATCTGTGTGACATGTGACGCAACTTGAATTAATACATGCGGACTTCACCCGAGAAATTGGTTATTCAATCCAAAAAATAGAATAAGATATGGTTTAGTGCGAAACTCCATCAATATGATCGCAAGACGTCTAAGCACAAAAGGGCCAATAATACTACAAATCTTTCTTTTTGAAGAAACAATTGTTGTTGGATTGTACTAGACACAATAGCTCACAGATATTATAAATAGATAGCATAAAATGGAGGATTCTGTGAACACACTCCAGAGATCATCTATAAATACTGACCCAGTAGATGCCCTGGCCTGCTACAGCGTTTAAAACTGGCTTAGAACAACCTAGCGAAGATGAAGTCTATTTCAAACCTGGTGTATGTCAATGCAAGCTTTTATCACTCAATGTCAGAACACGTGATTATTACAGACCCGGGATGTTTAGTATATAGATATGTAATTATGGCCCATATACTTGAAATAATGAGACATTGTTTTAGTCGTAATGTGATCCTGTCCAAAACTTCATGTAATCAAGACCAAGAGCACAGAAGGTTTTCGCCGATAACTGAGTAATACATAATTTCAGCGCTGTTATGCACAGCTCTGGCTGATTGATCTAGTTAGTCAGCCAACATATCCATGGATGAATGAGTACCGGTGTGTGTGTGTGTGTGTGTTTGTGTGTGTGTGTGTGTGTGTGTGGAATTTTATGAACGCATATGCATGTCAACCTTGAAAGGTACTGTTGCCTGCCCATATGCATCTGTATCGACACAATTGCTAAGATATGTAAATATACTGATATTAATTGTAACGTATGTACTTACCAAACATGACAAATACTGAGTTTTCCTTAACAGTTTTAAGTTTATTGGCCCATAGGTTTTAGATAAAATTATCTGACATCTGCCCCCCTCCAAAAAAAAAACAAATAAACAAACAAATAAAATGATTTTTAATAACCCCAAGCATTTCCTCCAAAGCCCCCAAAATTATTAGAGCACGATCTCTGAAATGCAATTGGCTGAAATCTGATGGACACCCCAATAAGTCTGATACTTAAGGGACAATTACATGACTGTCATTGTGCACTAATATTCCTCCATGGGCGTGGTATACTTTATGGCTCTCGTGTATAAATGTTTAATTTTTTTCCATGGTTACCATCTAATGCCCTAAAAAGTAAAAAATTTCTGAAGAAACGTAACATCAATTTTGATTCTGGTACTGAATATAATATCTGGGCATTGTAGCTATTAAATTTTAATGAACAGATTTAAATGTTGCATAAAATCTTAAATGGTACCCATAGACATAATGCTTTCCAAAACTATACTTTAAATTTTAAAAAAATGCTAAGTTCTTCTTTTGCTGCTGTTTGAAGTTATTAAATTTTGAATCGGGGAAAAGTTGTTACTCTTTAAAAAAAACTTTAAATTTTGTAAACTTTCTTGTTACACTGTGGTATTACCTCGAGCATTTTGAATGTGGAACAATAATAATTAATATGAGTACTTTTCGCTGTGACAGGAAATTGTCTAGTTTTTGTGGCTATTCTGGGTGCCACACATATGAGGACACCAACCAATCTTCTGCTTTTGAATTCGGCGGCTGCAGACCTGATAATGCTCTTATTCTGCGTGCCTGAAAAGGTAACATAAAGCTAGTCTAATGATAGAGCTTATTTAATACATAGAGAAACTTAGACCTTAATCTGTAAGCCCATGTGCCTTTTGAACAGTATCAGCTCTGATATTCCAGGAGCAAACTCCTTTTCCGTACCATTCGCTGAAAAAGCTGCATAGTTTTGAATCATTATAGCATATTAATTGGTGAAAGGAACAAATCATATTCACAAAATTTGAAATATAGAAGAAATTTGTTAGGGTTTATTAGCCTTTATAAAATCTGGTCATCAGCGATGAAGCAGCACAAGCCTTGTTTCAGTGCCATTAATCCCCGAACAAGTCATTCTCATCACTGGCGGCACCATGTTGGCATTTCTAATACAAACATGCCGAGCTGATGTGTTACGGAATAAAGCCAATATGATGCTCCTTTTGCGATAAGCATACTTCAAATGTAGTCCACATTACATAAATATAATGAAACTACGTTTATACAGTATAGCCTACTCCCAACATTCATGAATAGACCCACCAAAATTGAATCATAAAATCAATTAAGTGTTATGTTACAAGAACACTTTGGAATAGTGTCCCATAATTATTCAGATATGAATTACACTAAATGTTAAGGATTACAATAGTCTCATCATGGGCACTTTAAATGCCAACGATGGTTTACGTAACATTTTTTTTTCTACTCCTTTGACCTTAATTATGGTAATTATTATGCCACCCAGAGTCGTTCTGCCAATGGGAGTTGTGGTGGGGAGGAGGTTTAGGTTTAACTGTTTATTGGCAACTTTATGTTCCCATGAAGAAGTAACTATAATAAAAAGACACAATGAGTAGAAGCTGTTTCTTGTATCCCAGTGAAAAAGAAGGTACAATGCATGAAACAGAGTTACTTCATATTCACAAAGCCACAATGGCCCACAGCTGTGGCTGACATCCCATTTGAAACTCTGTTGTTTGTATATGATTGTACCAGAGTAACATTCCTTTGTATTTCGATTGGTTCAACAACTAGAAATCGCATTGATCTGCCCTGATCTAACCCCAACGTACCCAATGGTGTTATTGTAGACAGGCAGTCAAAGTGACACCCTGGTGCAGAACCATCTGGGTTTGAATCCGTGCTGGGCACCCATCATACACTCGGTGCTTATTGATGTGGCTTAATACAAGGGGAAGGGTTTAATGTGTAATATCAGTTACTTGTCTAAGCGGGAAAGCGTCTTAATGTATCTATAACATATGACGTGAAATATAACTAATGGTCTGAACTACTTTATCCACTGTGTAAGTGCATTTTTTGGACTGAGGTTATTTCAATATACTCTCATTTGGTACAAGCTGAATCATATTTAATCAGTTTCAACATCAATCGCCGAGAGTACTTTTCAGTTTAATACATATTATTCAAATCCAAACTTTAAGTGTCTTGCTACCATTGAAGAATGTCTGATATGATATTACTTCAGACAGCCTGTATAAGTTCCCCTATGAGGCAACGTTCTTGAGTCATAGCGTCGAACTCAAAATGACATCAAATGGTAAATATGGTCAGAGTGTATGGTTTTAAATATCATTATGTCACTGCATTTTCAACATTGTAAAGAAGTGTCCGCTTCGTTGAGATATTGTAGGCAAACGCAATTTCAAGGTTAGGCTTTCGATTCCTCGAAGATTTCTAACTTGCGAATTGAGAGTTTTCCATTTATTTATTTCATTTTGTATAATTTTTTATATTATTTTGTAACAATGATAAAGGACATTCGAATTATCTTGCTATTATCAAGGTACATGTATGCTGATTCCTCCAACAACCGTTCCTCTGCACTGAGCTAAATTCCATTGCAATTGATTTTAATTACTTTTCTTGAATTTCAAGTTGCTTTTTTAAGCTGTTGTCTATTGTTCAACGATTTGTTCAATGAAAGGTGATAGAAGACTCCTTCAGAAGTGCATTATGGTACATGTCAGATTCCGTGTGTGGTTTTATGTTCTACCTACGATACATCTCATTTGGAGCTACTATTGGAGGATTTGTGGTTGTGAGCATGGAGCGGTATGTGTACATACAAGTTTTGACATTGACAACAGCACATGTGGATACACGTTAGAATATGTGCCGACGTTTACACTAAACCCGTGCTTCATCTGTCGCTTTATGCTTGGCAGTTATGCATTCAAATGAGTTATAATGTAAACAGGAAAACCCAATACTGAAATAGTACCCTTGCTTGTCACACATAGGCAAAGACAGCAACGTTAAATGTTGGTTAAGACATATAGCCCCACTAGCGGCCAATGATGTGGCAGGCCATTGAGATTCCTTTGCAGATCACAGGAAACCCTGTTTTAGTCAATCACATGAGTAATTCTTCTAACCCAGAAATAGCAATATAGAGTCACAAGAAAGAACAAATTAGAAACGCAAATGTGTTTTATGCATGCAAATAAAAATGTGCAGGGTGACTGCAATACCAAAAGTAGCATGAAAAAGTAAATATATGAAAAAAAATCAATACGCTGGGGGTTAGGGTACCAAACTTCAGTCTACAACTCATGGAGACCCTATTGACAGATTATTGCGGCATCTTTGTCGATGTAATAATGAGATGCTATGTTAAGGTAGCACGAAATTGTATTTAATACACACAGGTTTATTTAGAACAGGTGTGAAGTGCCTTAAATATTAAGTACCCTAAGTATAGAAGTATAGGGAAGCCATGTCCGTTCCTAACGAAATTGAGGTATCTCTCTCTATAATGTCAATTGGACAACCCAAAAAGCGGGCCATTATTCCTATTCTTTCTGCATTTGTCTATTTACCTTTTTAGTTATGTTGCCATTTGTTATCCAATGCGGGCTAAATCAATATGTGTAACTCAAAATGCATACAGAGCCAATGTGATTGTTTGGGGAACTGCAATCGTCTTTTCAATACCAGCGGCATTCATCAAGGTATGTTTTCGCTAAAACACCTGGATTAGCCATTCAAGTTTAGATAACTCAGAACTCAGAACTCAGAAGTGGTTTATTTGACACAAATACATACAGGTGAGGTACAAATACGCATACATAACAGTTCTATTGATAGATAAGGGTACATAATATATAAAAAAGAGGTTATGCCAGGATGACCCCAGTTAAGGGCATGATGTCCGCTATCACTGGGGCCATCTAGGATATGAATAAACATAAAACAATTTATTACTGCAGTAGACTGATCATAATGGAATAGCAGTTAAATGAAAACGAAAATACAAGGCGGTTTAGTCGTTGCACACAAAACAATCTGGAATGGTACATGTTTCAAGGTATTTACTAATGAAATGAATTTTAGCGTATTTTGAAAAACCAGAGAATCTGTATGAAATTTGTCTTCAATGCAAGGAGGTGTATTTTTAAGGAATGTAGGAATTAAAAGTCAGATACATTTTCGGATTCTGTTTCTTTTTGGGACAAGTAGTTGCATGGATTCTTTGTTTCTGGTTTGATATGGGTGATTTACAGGTGTCTGTGCAAAAATATCATTGAAATATGCAGGCAAATTGTTCTGTAGGTATAGAAAATAAAATTTCAGAGCTTTAAGTTTGTTCGACTTTGAGAATGTTCAGCGTTTTAAAAAGTGGATCTGTATGGGCGTTATATCTTGTAAGATAAATCAGCCGAACAATAGATTCCTGTGACTTGAAAATGCGGTCACATGAGAAGCCGCATGCTAGGATGGCATAATTATGATGGGGTAGAAAAAGTAAATTATACATGAGTAAGAGAGTGTTTTGAGGTAAATACTTATTCAGTTTTCTGAAAATACCTATCAATTTCGAAAGTTTATTGCCAATTTTTTTCATGTGTGGTTTCCAATTTAAAGTCTCGGGAATGCGTAGACCTAAAAACTCAAATTTGGATGTTTTAGAAATTGAAGTATCGTTGATTTTTAAATCTAAAATTTCATTTATTTTTCGCTGACGGAAATGGAATATCATATACTTCGTTTTTGCTATATTCAAAGATAGTTTGTTAACAGCTAGCCAGTCCTACACTTTCTGTAATTCCTTATTGATGTTATCCGACAAGTTACCGTGTGTATTGGTGCTAGTCGAGGAGTTAAAAGAACAGAGAGGATTCGCCAAAGTTGTGTCGTCCGCATAAAGAATAGAACCAAATTTTGATGATGCAAGGTGCAAATCATTTGTGTATATCATAAAAAGAAGAGGTCCAAGGATAGATCCTTGGGGTACCCCAGTTTGACGCGGAAGAGGGCCTGAACATACATTATCGAAAGAGACATACTGAAACCTGCTAGTAAGATAACTTTTGAACCGTTGTAAAGGAATGTCGTTAATACCATAATGTTTCAGTTTATGTAGGAGAATATCGTGATTTAATGTACCAACGGCCTTGGATAGATCTAAATAAATGCTAATAGGTATTTTTTCAGAATCAAGAAGGCTTAGAAGTGCATCGACAAATTCAGGAGCTGCTGTTTCAGTCGAATGACCAGTTCTAAAACCGTGTTGGCTTTTGTAAAAAAAGTTGATTGCACAAAAAATAATCATAAAGTTGCTTATAAACTACTTTTTCAAATACTTTGGACAGAGCAGGAAGGAGTAAAATTGGTCTGTAGCTGTCTAATCGAGTACTGTCTCCCTTTTTGAAAAGTGGTAGTACTTTTGCAATCTTAAGTTTGTCGGGAAAAACTGCTGTCATTAAAGATTGATTGATTATCAAGCTAAGAGGTTCAGAAAGAGAAGAATATAATGCCTTTGAGAAGTTTCATCGATATATCATCGTGACCGGTGCTGGTTTTAGATTTAAAGTTTCTCAAAATAGATGCAACATCATTTGGGTTGATCTCTCTGAAGGAAAATACATGATCTGTACGGTTTGGGAGGTAAGATGCAAAAGATGCTAAGCCCGACGTGTTTATTTTGTAGGCTAAGTTTGGACCTATATTTGTGAAAAAAGTGTTAAAACGTTCGGCTATTTCATCTTTGTTTTTAAGTTTCTGATTCTCAACTAAAAAGAAGAGGGGGAGGTCTTTCTTCTTTTCGTTTGAGTTAAGAAAGGACTTGATTGTGTCCCATGTTTTCCGCATATCATTTTTGAAGGTTTCAAACTTCGGGTGACAGTAGTCTTTCTTCAGTTGGAAGATATTGTTTTTTAGGATTTTATTTTAAACTAGAAGATTGTGTTTTGAATTATCGTATTCAACAGAATCAAATGGGATAGATTTTAGTTTTTTATATAAACCGTCACAAAATTCAATAGATTTTAATACACCAAGGGTTATCCAAGGAGATCGTTTATGTTTGTACTTGTCAAACTTCACTGTCTTCACGGGAAGATGTTTCTCCTTTGCTTCACACAGTATTTTTTCCAATTTTTCATAATTAATAGTTGGGTCATGATTTGAGTCGGATATCAAGTTTTGCATCATGTCTATATTATTTATTTCGTCATTGAAATTTTGTATTGATGCACTGTCTTTTCTTATTATCTTGACAAATTTATGGGAGTCTTGCTTTATTAATGTTTGATCTATACAAGTGAATGAGGGTAAGTGATCGGAAATTTCAGTGAACATAACACCAGAAAGACAATTAGTATTGTTGTTTGATAAGCTACAAAAATATGATCGATCAATGTTGCGCATCTATCAGACAGCCGAGTTGGGAGCGTTATTTTCGGATATAAACCATTATTTACCATGACGTCAAGATAATAAGAAAATTTTGTCTTGTTGAATTTAATAGATCAATATTAAAATCACCGACGATGATTTTGTCTGATGACTCTTTTGAAATTACGTCACTGATTCTAGCCAAATCATCTATAAATAACTGAGTGGCATCATTTCTGTCCCTTGGTGGTCTATAAATGTTACAAAGAGTAATCGTTTTTGTCAAACCGTTTCCAAAAATATCTACAAATCGGCCTACGCAATAATCGTTAGGTGAATAAAAGTCTCGTGTGTTGTACTAAAATTTTTTGTGTAGGTATAACAAAAGACCACCATGGGAACTACATGTAGCATTAAAGGGGATGGACGTATAGTTTTCAGTTTTAAATAACGAGGAATCAACTGAGTTTTCTCCCAGCCAAGTTTCTTACAGACATATGGCAATAAAGTAAAAATTCTCAATAGCAAGATCATCAATAAGTGATTGAAATTCGTCAAATTTGGCATTTATGCTTTGAATGTTTAGATTAAGCACTGAAAAATTATAAATATGCGCTTTTAGATAATCTACAATATTATCTCGGGTAACATATTGTAAAACGCCCCGGTTTAAATTTGGATGGTGTGAAATCTGACTGCGTTAAGGTGACCAGGTCGTTGTTCACAAGGGTGGACTTGTCCGCAATGACAACTTCCAGATTCGATCTCCAAGTTCAATATTTTATTCTTCTTCCTTGTACAATGTCCGATCTTCCAATCTGGTTAGGCTCCTTCAGAAATCTCTTCAAAGCTCCAAACAACTCTTTATAGTGAGAGTTACCACTCTTCTACTCTCATATAGCTGAGAGAACAAGCTCTGCCTATTAAGGCAACTGAACCTCCTTGTATACCCAGTTATGAGTCAGAGACAGTGGAAATTCCCATGAAATCTGCTACGCAGCAGTTATATCTGGCTAAAACCAGATAGATCCAGTTAAATCCTGCTATTATTACGTTCTCAGTAAACAAGACACGAGTCAGTGATGGCAAAACCCTAAATTAGGTTTCTCCTTGACTGTGCAGTGGCTCCCTCTATCAGGTATTGTGTATATGAAACTTCCCCTACTTCTATTCTGATACCAGAGATGACATACCAGGGTGAATTAGCACATACACAAATATGACAGAAAAGACTACCTTTTCATATGTATGGATTTGCCATGATCCATACAATCTCAATCTGAAATTAAAATATCAGTTAATTAATTCTGAGAAGAATTAATTCCACTTTTACACAACAAACTTTTATGCACTGTACAACCTCACATCCATCACTGTCATGAGCAACTGCTATATCCTGTAACTTGCTTACACATCCTGTATTGACTCAATACCTTGTGACTGTATCTAGGCTATGTTCTTGCACGACAACCATTACTAATTTAACACTCTGGGTCTTTCCAGTGCATCAGTAATTATAATATTTCACTATCTTACCACTCTGGGGAGTTCCACTGTTCCGCCAATTACACACCAATGTTTAGGGGATTTTTACTGTACTTCCCCTTTCCCAAATATAACCTCCAAAGATAACCCATCATGGTTATACCATGGTTATTCTGAGAGCCAACTAGATTTACAATATTCACTCAAAATTCCCCTAGGGTAATTCCCTAGGTCCTCGAGGGATTACCCTTAAAGTCTGGGGTAAAGACTTTACACTATGGTGAGTCAGACACAGTGGATAGAGCATTGTCCAGATCATCTGGATGTGACAATAGTTCATTTAGATTATTTCTGTTGACTCCACCAAAATGTTGAAGAACATAGTTTTTTACGGTTTTTACCATTCATGAAATAAAAAAAGAAAATGACTTAACATGGCCTAGCATGATTTCATATTGATATGATTGTACAATAAAGAAAATTATTAGTTAAAGTTAAGGTGTTGGGGCCGCGCGGCGGTCCGGCCGCTACCGCTGCCCCCTTCCGGCGACCCATGACCCTGCATCGTGCCCAGGTAATAAGTAGAGAAAGACACGGTGACGAAAGTTACACAAAAACACACTGATGGTAGAACTAAATGACTGCAAAGCAAAACAAACTATCCAGTTCTATGGATGTGAAAGGATTAACAACTTAAATGGTGTGGGAGGAGCTCCCGACGTGTTTCAATAAAAAGTAGTTTAAGGGAAATATTAAATAAGAAATTTCCTACAGAAACATGGCATTTGAAAGCAACATATTCACAAAAAGTACATAACATATTGGTTTGCTCTGGAACGGAAAAGTCAATGAAACTTAATAAGAAAAAACACACAAATATGTATGAAAAAACAAACATCTGAATGTGTTCATGTCCATTGATGGATAAGAAAGTCGCTGAAATGGCGAGAAGGGGCATCACATACATGAAAGAAAAACACGGGTAATTTTGTAGGGAGTTTAAAAGTGCCACACGCATCATTATGAATACAGAAAGAAAAATGATTCGCATGGGTCAGCTAACGGTAAGTAAGCTGCAAGTCACGACATACAATTTCAATATATATGAGAGCAAAAAATCAGTTGAAGCTGAAAATAGTGCCCAAGTCAATGTCTAGATAGTCTTTTTTTCAGGGCCGTTTGGGTTGTCTTTGGATAGCGAGGGTTTTCGCCGGTGATTTGAAGTTAAACGTAGGGCAACGACTTAATGTACTTTATTCTGGACTTCTTCTGGTCAGTCAGGGGATATCAATATGTTATCAGAGTGATTTTTGAGATTTTTTGCGCCATATAGCCACTGATTTCTCTGGTCCAAATCTACAAACGACAGGATGATTCCGGCGTCCCTATCTTGACTTAGTCTGTGACAAGCCGAAAACAAAGTCTTTTCTGCATCATTTACCCCAAGGTTATAACGTGCCAGCGTTACTCAGGCTTGTCTGGTGGCAGATTGGTTTTCCCCAGCGGATCCATCCAGACCTTGAATAATCAGAGACCATTTTCGTCTGTGTGTATCTTTGTCTAGTATTTTGAGGCTCATGGCGGTACACACTTTAGTAACTTTTTCAGAGAGTTCAACCTGAAATTTGTTGACAATAGTATCGAGGCGATCGCTGCAGTCTTGAACACTGGTTTCAAGTATGTCATAGTTTTCTATTCAGTTCTGTCAAGTTTGCATTTAAATCACACAACTAGACGACCACATTGTCTACTTTCATGTTTATATCTACTAGTTCTTCACGTACAACCGCTCTGATTGCATCAATAATTTTTTGATCTACTAAATCGATGGATTTCCTCCGGCTCTTGTTTTGACTCCCATGTTTTCGTTGTCATAAAGGTCACAAAAGGTGCGGGTTCACTATTTGCCCCATTGTATAGGGGTTAAATTCAAAGAAGTGGAAACATTGTTTCACAGTTTGATAATGACAAACAATACGCAGTCTTGTTTTGCTGGGTGACTACACCAAGAATAACGAGAGAACACTGTCTACGTGCGATGTAGTTTTTGACCATTACCTTCCACATTCAAAAAGAAAAACAGTTCATCTTGACAAAAAATTGCCACTATATAACGACTTTTGCGCTCATAAGGTGACTTGGGATGTTTATAACTCACCCGAGCTGAGATCAGAGAAAATGACGCACTCTGTCTGTGTATAATCGGCAAAAAATCATTGCTACCCCCGATGAAAAGAATCTACCGCTTGGTCACGTGACCAATTTGTTGTCCCAATTATAATGGAAGCTGAGAAGCAATGGTGATGAGTCAGTCAAAATGGCAGATACTGTTTAGGTCAGTGGTTTGTGTCATATCTACATGTACGCTTACGTATACTCTTAAAAAAGAATACACATATAAGTAATTTGTTATGTCAAAATCATATGGCCTCATACTCGTTTATAATGGAAGCTGCATAAAACGATATGGCGTATCAAGTTGGGAAATTTCAATAGATCCAAACAAAGAGTAGTGTATAACGGTTAAATCTTCGTCAGAATGTGCAACAATCATTGTTTCAACCGGTGGAAAATTTCCAGTACAAACAAGGATGTTGATACTTTTTTTCAGATTGTTGTGGAACACGTAACAAATAACACGAAGATTTACATGTGCCAAGTACTAAAACCAAGAGCAAAACCGTTTTCCCTGTATGTGTTTGTCTTCTTTTGGGCCTTACCTGCATTGATTCTTTTGCTTCTCTACACCAAGATATGTTCTACACTGTGGAAAAGTGTAAAAAGATCACAAAATCTACAATACACAAATACGTGGGTATCTTTCAACAATATCCCTTCCCAATACGGTATGTGCATTCACATCACCGATATTTAGGTATTTTGTCCAGGTCACAAAAAATGTTTCAACTTCCATAGCGACGTCTAATCTAACCACTATTTGTGCTATTTTCGTAGGTGAGATACTTGTCCTATTTTGTATCTCTGTTCGTGGTCCTTGACTTATCATCGCACTTAGTGCACAACGGATGCAATCAACATTTTGTTTGCCTTTTTTTCCACCAAATACAAAAGAAATTGGATAGTTATCATTGTCAAAATTCAAATAAGTATGTTTTCATGATTCTGCCCTTTGGTCACTAAAATCCATCACGTTTACATTCATGTCTTCGCTAAGTTAACATAACGACGTTTGGAATAATGATTTTACCTGCAATATTGATATAGCATTAGAGATCATGTTAGATCTGGATGCGGATTCCGATTTTTTTTTTACTTATATTGTTACTTTGTGGGTTTTGCAAAGATTTATTTGAATGAGACTGCAAAGAGGTTTTTCAAACAAATCAGTTCGGCAGGTTGAAGAATATATCAAGATAATAACTGATATGTAGTGCCCTATAAAACATAATCAAGGGATCAATTACGTAGCAAGAATTAATATTTTTCAAATCCCAGAAATTGTGCAGAAAATTACTGGTGTTCTGGTTATAGATCTACCGGCTATTAAAGCATACACTTTTCAAATTTCGAATCGAGCATGGTAGTATGCTAATGAATTTATAGGGTTAGGCCCTGATAGTGACTCCATCAGACATGGAGTTAGCAGGGACGATTGTGATATTTTGGATGGGTAGGAACTATACGGAAGATATGGCACTGTTGCTCCAGTTTGCACAGTTATATATTGTGATGCGCCAATAGTTCTATTATGGGTGGTGCTGCCCTAGTTTCCATATTCCAACCTGACCATTATATGCTCTTGTCCTTGGTGCAATGTTTTATGACCTGCTATAGTTCCCTAACAATGCTTATTGGTAATCTGACTGCCAAAACTGATGTGTCTATCATTTTTGCGTTTCCCCTTTGTAGCACCATACCCATCTTGATGCCACCATCCCACTGCAATTGCAAGCTCAGAGCTCATTCAGGATTCTGACCCTGGAGTACAAAACTGACCTTTCTGGCCGCTTCTGTGTATCATTGTGCTTTAAATATTGGAAAAATACTTGTTCATTACATGAAGTGTGTAATAGAGGATGGGCTCTCCCACATTCTTTCATCATATGAGGCCATTGTCTGTTTGCCCTTCTGTTCCGTTAGCTGTTTGATTGCCACCCTTAACGCCTCTGTAACAATTGAAGGAAATATCTTCTCAAAATTCCAAATTTCCCATAAACTATATATATATATATATATATATATATATATATATATATATATGATTAATGAGGTAATAAATCACAGCTTGTTTGCCTGAGGGGAAAATAATCCTGCAAAAGTTTACTGACAAATGATTAAAATAGAGAACTTTCAGCAACATTTGAATAAATGCATGGCATCTGGTAATATGTGTATAACATTAATTCTGTATTTACTTTGCCTTCATATTGTATAGCAATTCGAAACAACGCATTAACACAATAAAGGATACAAAGGAAGCATAGTAAACATTTTTGAACTGAACAGATTGAAATTACAAATTAAGTATAGTAATCTTATGACATCCATTTATCAACAACGGGGTTTGCTGCGTAGGAATAAATCAACAACACGTAAAATAACATGATGAACTATTCACTGCACAGTTAATTCAGATAATTTATTGGAAAGTGAATTTTTGATGACTATGACAAATTATTTAGTTCTTTAGTAAGCATGGTCTTAAGCAGTCATAATTTAATTCTTTCCCTTGAAATACGATCTTTTAGACTAAGTCTACAGATTTTGGGGTGTAGTTTGAGGCCTGAGCACCCTCAAAAACCGACAAAATGTTCTTGTCCATTGGCTGACCACCAGCCGAGTAATACCAAATGTAAAGAAAAGGTGCTAAGGTTATATCAGAATACAACCGTGCTGATTTTGCAGGTTACAAGCATCAACCACTCAACCAAAAAGACTGATGTTGTCCAAGGAACTTCAATCTAGAATACGAGTAAGTTATTCATAATTGAAAATATTTAAAAACATCTCTTTGTCTTGGAAGCAGATGTCAAACACACGTCTGCACAGTGAGACTTAAAATATCCTAGTTAATATGTTTGTATTATAAAACAAAATATGTATCGAATTGACTGGCTCATATACAATATAATTTCAGAGCAGATATTAAAATTATACATAAGATATATTATAAACGGTTCTAAACTGACGAAATCTATATAAATTATAATTATGTATCAATTCTTGTAGCTAATTATTGAAATTTAAAGTGGGACCTCATGCAACTCTGCAGACAAAAATGCAATATTACGTAGTACAGACATGGAACTGGAAATATGATAGTCCAACAATCAGTATGTAAGCCTGGTTTGCTCTAGGGCACATCGGATGGACTACAATGCAACCTGCGTAAGGATCTGCTTCGTAGTGTTTGAATTTTTGGTTCTCAGAGCCTATAGGAATGCAAATCTGCTTGTATAACGACTGTTTTGTGCTGGCAGTGGTAAAGGCACAGCTGGTGATACATGTGCATACGAAAGTACAAATGGCTTTTAAGAAAAATAAAGTTGCAGGCAGGGCGTTTGCTTTAAATAAAACCATTTAAATAAATTTAAGAACATGGAACAAAGCCACCACGTATATATGTGTTAAGGCACATATGTTCACCTTCTAGGCAGTATTTACTAGCTTGTGTTTCACGATATTGGTGCAATTAACACCAACGGCCGAATTTGCCTGTTACCATTGTTGACAAGGATCTACCCAGATGAATCAAGTACCATTGATTCTCTATTAGAAGACTTGTCTCTATTAGAAGATGCATCCTGGCTCAGGGACATATATAGGGTTGTAATCTCCGTCATTTTGTTCAGCGGAAAATCACTATTAGAAGACACACCCCGACTTCCGGCTGCTAAGTTAAAGTACTCAAAATGAAGGTCCCACCCGAGTTGTGTACCACTCGCCAAAGTTTTACACTCTATATGATGATTCTACATTTTGATTTTCCTTCTTTATCACGTGTTATTTCGTCATTTTGTCAATATTACTTTCTTTATGTCTGTGGAATTTTTATCAATAAAAGGTGTTTATTGTTAAAGATGGAACCCCTCTTTTATAACTTGACCTTATTATGCTTTATGTTTTCGGTATGTTTACTCATGAAGCTAACACAATAGCTCACCAGGTCATGGTGCAGGAATACTCTCTATTAGAAGACGAGCCCTGACTTCACCATTTTCAATTTAGAATTTAAAGAAAAAAAAGTATTTTGATAGGCAACAGCCACGGCTTCAATTAAAGAATTTAGGGTAGGGTTTTTGGTCTCTGACACATGCGCCACTATTGCCAAATTGTTCATTACTCTCTTGTGTTGACAGTATAGTTGGTATTTTCTATTAACCTGTTCCTAACCTCCATATCTATAAATTTGTCAATTATCACTCATTTGTCAACTCTTAAGTGACAAGGGGAGTAAATGTTGATGTAAACTGTGACACATTTATATGTACAGGCAAATTGTTCTTTCTTTCCGGAAGTGAATATTTTTGTAGTATTCCTCCGCTAGCACTAAAGAACTATTTGGCACCAGGGGTCCCTGTGTGCTGTACATGTAGATATCTTGGCGGTAGGTCTGATGAGCTATTTTCTTTACCTTGATCTCTAATGTATAGATCGCCTGAGTAGTTATGGTGCATATTTATATAAATTGACGCCAATCTTACTGTACACAACCCTACTGATCTCACCATGACTCTAGGAAGACATATTCGTTATGCCATCCTTAAATTCTTCCTCTCTTCATAACGCTTGTGGAGGGTTTTCTTCGAAGAAAGATAAAGCTGGACAGCTAAAAATCGGCATGGCCATAGTCTGGCAGATTAATGCACATCCTATAAAATGAAAATAGAATTTGCAGTTATTGAAGGTGTGCTCATGATGCAGAAGCGAAAAACTTGAGTATCAAGTGTGTTTTTTGAAGATAAAGTGTTAATCTTGCTTCAAAAATCACAAATTTGTGCATAAGTACATCCAATCCATCAAAACTAAAAAATTGCAGGGAAAAAATAGCTTACGTTAACAAGGCACATATGGAAAACGTAAATGTTAAATATATTCAAACGAATTTTACATTAGATAGAACTGTCAATCCAACTTCAAAATATAGGTTCATGTTATTTTGGCATCCAATCAATTAAAATCGAAACAATTTGAAATTTTAGATTATGTAAGAAAGAGCACTTTTTAAATTTGTGTTTTTGACTGCGTCACAAATATTAATTCAATGTTACTTCAAATGATTGTGTATCGGGAACATTAAATAGCAAATAAAAGTCGCTCCTGGTCCGCTCTTTGGGCAAACCTGAAAGGTAACAGAACTATATTCAAAATAATCAAGGGGCGTAAGTGTAAAATGCTACCTAACTGTGCAGATATAATACTGTTTCAGCATAGAGAATGGCAGCATCTAAATATTTTAAGCTCCCTGTCTGTTTTTTCCCCGCGGGATAGGGCGACGCATGCCCACAGTATAAACTACCTGCTGATTTCCTTCAAAATTTAAATTATGTTAATTTTTGTAGGAATACAGGGACATTGTGTATCAAACGTATCTAAAGGTTTTAATTGCATCGGAATAAATATGCTATTTGTTTTAATCTTTACAGGTAATAAAAATGCTTTTGTTGATACTTGCCTTGTTTTTTCTCTGTTGGACCCCCAACATTGTATATTCGTTTCTGCGTGCAAATATTACGATAGCAAAAGGGAAACACCATTATCCACTGAGTGATCTACTAGAGGACAGATATCTGAAAAGGACATTTATCCTGTTAGCACTGGGTAACAGTTCTGTCAATCCAATTGTATATGCTTTGGTCTCCAGGTAAGTTCATGGTATATTTTAAATTTTCGTATCAAAGAAAAAGTCGCATGTTGCACGAATGAAGCTCTCTGTCTGCATATCTGGATCCGGATAAGACATGTAGTAATGACACAGAAAGTTAACCGCCAAAAGCGCACAAATTTGGAACAAGTTCGGTTCTTCCTAAGCGTCACCTGAGCAGCTAGTCACTGAAAGTTATTTTCACACAAAACACATTGATGTCAAATAATTTACATAATACATTAATGTCTTCCAGAGGCGTTCAACTGACATTATGCGAGTTACCCGGGTTTTATTTTTTTTATTTATTTTTTTTTAATTTTTGGCTTTTTCTTTTGTGTGTGTGTGTGTGTGTGTGTGTGGTTTTTTTTCTTTTTGTTTTTTTTTTGTTTTTTTTTTTGTTTTTTTGTTTTGTTTTTGTTTTTGTTTTTGTTTTTTTGTTTTGTTTTTTGTTTTTGTCTTGTTAACATTGTCATCTAATAACATCTTTCAAATTCTTGCAATATTGATTTTTTCACTGGCCATTCGGCTTTGGACAAATTATGAAGGGGTGGGGGCAAACAAGAGGACTGTGACAGTCTGTGCTCAGCTCAGTCGCCCTATGATCTTGAAAATGAAGTGAAGGTCACTGACCTATTCTGAATCTGACTTTCATGGAGGGCCATCCCCAAATGCAAGATCAAAGACAAAGTACAAATAGTTCTGAGGTTATCGCGCGACCAGCAAAATTCATGTCAGTGGCCCTGTGACCTTGAGAATGAGGTCAAGGACACTGATGTACGGTCTCAATCTTTCATAAGTAGAGGACCACCAACAAGTTCAACAGCAAAGTCCTACCTTCTACAGTTCTCAAGTTACAATGTAAAAATTAATATTCACGTAAGTGTCTGGGTCAAAGTAACCTTGGGAAAGAGGCCAAGGTCACCTACGTACTG
Organism: Hermodice carunculata; assembly: GCA_964020975.1. Classification (NCBI taxonomy): domain Eukaryota; kingdom Metazoa; phylum Annelida; class Polychaeta; order Eunicida; family Amphinomidae; genus Hermodice; species Hermodice carunculata. The sequence continues at coordinate 37,766,045 of OZ026626.1, forward strand.
TCATAGTCTGGCCTTTGCTCAAGACAACCATCATGTTAAACATCAAGATCCACCTGTAACTAGCTGTAAAGTTGTCAGGGGAACAGTAAAATTTGAGTAACTGACCCTAGGACCTTCGGAATGAGGTCAAGGTCACTCATATGCTGTCTAAGTCTGGCCCTCACCAAAACATCTAGCATGTTGAATACGAATGTCTTAGCCTTAATAGTTTCACGTCAGCATACAATCAGTGAATTTTATGCACCATGCTCTGTTACCTTTGAAATGAGGTCAAGGTCACTGACCTATTCTGAGTCTGACTTTCATAGAGGGCCATCCACATTTGCAAGATCAAAGTCACAGTACAAATAGTTCCGAGGTTATCACGCGACCAGTAAAATTCATGTTAGTGGCCCTGTGACCTTGAGAATGAGGTCAAGGTCACTAATGTACGGTCTCAATCTTTCTTCAACAGAAGACCACCATTAAGTTCAACATCAAAGTCCTACCTCCCACAGTTCTCAATTTACAATGTGAAAAGTAAAATTCACGTCAGTGTCTGGGTCCAACTAACCTTGGGAATGAGGTTAAGGTCACACATGTACTGCCTAAGTCTGGACTTTGCTCAGGACAACCATCATGTTCAACATCAAGGTACAAGTGTAAATAGCTCTCAAGTTGTCAGGTGAACAGTAAGATTTGAGAAACTGGCCCTTGGACCTTGGGATAGGGGTCAAGGTCACTCATCTACTGTCTAAGTCTTGCCCTCATTAAGGAAGATGTGCAATATGATAGTCCTAGTTACCATATAAACAGTGAATTTCATGCACCTCGCCCTGTTACCTTGGAAATGAGATAAAGATTACTCACCTTTTATACAAGTATCACCGTCATACCTAGAAGTGTCCTTATGCAATTTAAAAGCAATGGGCTCAGTATTTCCAAGAGTAAGACTTTTGAAGATAATGAAAGCTCCAAAAACCATTGGACTGTGACCATTTAAACACACTTGGTAGATACCCACCCAGGGAATACCCCCACCAGGTTTGAAGTGAATCTCGCTGATGGCTTTGGAGAAGTCAAAAGTTGTCAATTAGCATTGCAAACCCTAATGACTTTGCAATCCCCATTGACTTGCATGGTAATCAATAGGCATGTAAATTCAACAAGAAAAATTCCTAAAAAAACAAAAAATACCCGGACCGTGACGCTTTCAATGAACTTGGTAGAGACCCACCCCACCCAAGACACATCCCCACCAAGTTTGAAGTGAATCTGGTTTTTAGGTGATGTAGAAAATGTAAACCACCATTGCAATTCCCATTGACCTACATAGTAAACAATAAGATTGTATGCATTGGCCAACAAGTACCCGAATTGAAAAAAAATCGTTAAAAAGCAGGGTATTCACAGCAACGCCACCTGGTGAACAACCCTTCCACTAAGAACATATCCACCAAGCTTCAGCAAAATCTGAAATATGGTTTTGGAGAAATCGAAAATACAAAGGGTATAAATATTCATAAGAAATAGAAAAAAATCGCAGCGCCACCTCTTAAGCAACTTTTTGTCCGTGATGCCCATGTGACAAGGTGACCATGTATTCCAACCATAAAGCACGCTATCGCAGTAATTTCAAAATGTTAGTAACACATGAAAATTTAGAAGAATAAGCAAGCATGCATTGCATTTGAAGTATATAGTTGACAGAAATCTGAAAATATGCACAGGGTCTTCAAGAATCAAGATTTTTAAATTTTTGTTCTTTTTAGACAAAGTGTTTAGAACGTGCACATTAAAGGATATACGTTTTAAATAATAAACTTGCAAATGAGTAAAGAAAGCATTGTTTATACATTGGAATGACTGTTATATTCTTGCGGTAGATATAAGAATAAGGTAGTCTAATTGGTTACAATCCGTGTGACAGTCGATGTGTTCCAGCAAAGAAGTCGAAAATAGAAAAAAAAAAACCCACAAGAAATGTATGTCAAAAAATATTTTTGAAAAAATGCAGTACCACCTGGTGACCCTATTGAGAACTGTGAGTCTGCAAGAGCGTCCATTTGTGATATCAAAGCAAACAAATCACCGGCTTTAAAGAAGATTATTTTTAAGATTACTCCCCAAAAAAAGAACAAACAAATTAAAATAAGAAACATATGCATCGCAACTTGGTAACCAAATTAAGACCTAGGAGTCCCTGTATGTGTCCCTGTGTGATATAAAGGCAATTGGGTGAGCGGTTCAGAGAGGAAGATTTTTTTTTTCGAATTGGCCCCTAAAAAAGGAAAAAAAGTAAAAAAAAAAAAAATAAAAAATAAAAAATCAGTGGTGCATGAATATTTGAACACACTTGGTAGAGACCCACCGAAGGTATATCCCAACCCAGTTTGAAGTAAATCTGCTGACAGTCTTGGAGAAGTCGAAAAAGCGAATTGCGGCCAGACGGACAACATACGACCGACGGATGATAAACAGAAGACGAATGACGGACAAAGGATATTCCTATCTGCTCAGCTGACTGACAAGTCAGCAGCACTACAAAGAACTTTTTTTTATCAATTTTATTTAAATCAATGAAGCGCGACATTTCAAACAAACTCGATAGAGACCCACCCAAGGTGCATCCCCACCAAGCTTGAAGTGAACCTGGCTGACGGTTTTGGAGAAGCCAAACGTGAATTGTGGATGGACGGACGACAGATGATGGACCGTCCTATAAGCTAAGCTGACTGATAAGTCAGCTCAGCTAAAAATCAGCCTTTCTCCATTTTTTGTGTCACCACTGTAAAAAACAGATGAAATTGTAAAACGAATCCGTGATATGTGTTTGTAGATACATATTTTGAAATCGTACATAAATGCATTGAAATCACAGTGGGAGAAAAATGGCCATTTCATTTTGAATACTTGCAATAAATATCCAAAATTTCACAAAAGCACATGTTCAGCAAAAACGCTGGTGTTTATATAGCTTTGAAAGTAGTGCAGACAAATTTGACAATGCCTTATGGTAAATTCAGTATATAGGTCTATTATATGGTAATGCATATATCTCTAATTGTTGGCACCAGAGTCAAGTCACTTGGTCAAGTCATTGGGTAACCTGACACAGGTTGAATTTCTTGGAATATTCCTGTGCTAATATTAAAACAAGTCAGCGGCTTTTCTTATTATATTTGCACCCAAAGAACGGCGAGAAAAGCTATTGACTTGGTCATGCTTATAGTCTCTTTAATGTAGGCACTCTGGTCTTAGAGTTAAAGGTCGTCAGCTTACAAATAATAAGAATGTGCTACCGTTACGTCCATGTGAAACATATCTACATTGATTATAATTGGCCATAAATGTGAAAAATGATTTTTTTAACTTTTCTTGTCCAACTTAATAATCAGCCTCTGTTGAAATGATGTATAGCATTCGAGTATTTTATTCCTGCTATGCACTTGAGATCCACTTCTATCATTGTAATCTTGAAGATTTATATTTAGGGATACTAATCCATGTCCCTGCGTTTTCCATGTCATAATAATTGAAGGGGTGGGAGCAAGAATGCACTAAGTGACTTTGAAGCCAAGTGCTACAAAGTACCAGAGCAATATGAAATTGTATAGTAATTGGTACTTTCTAGCATTAGCCTTCGAAGTCACTTAGAACCTTCTTGCTCCCACCCATTCAATTGTTAACCTGTAAACACATCTAAAATTGACAAAGCGAATGAGAAGAATGATGCTAGGTCTACAAAACCCCCCCCCCCCCCCCGTCTTCCCCGTCCAAAAAAAAAAAAAAATAAAAATAAAAAATAAATAAAAGAAGAAATCCGCGTTAATGTTTTAAGTTGTCCATGAGCGCACATGTAGGACAATTCAGATATAAGGGTTCAAGTCGGTTGTATGTTTGTTAGTTTTTTCCTTTTTCTGTTTGTTTTTCTGTTGCAGATTACACCGTAAGTTCACCGTATAATCGGTATATGATTATATATTATTCAATCTTAAATATGCTAGATGCCTATTGCAAGCCACAGTTAAGATCTAAACGAAATGTATTTCAACTACACATCATATAATAAGTCGCGTTCCTTTTCGTCTGGCAAGATTGATGACACTACGTGCAGCTATGTACCACAGTCCATATGTATGTTCGTTGAATTATGCTTTCCTAAGGTGTATAGAATAGATATGTAGGTGCTTATGTATGCCAAATGAAATATTTGATGCTTGACAGCGAAAAAACTTAATATTTCTACGTTGTCATCTACTGATACATTCACAGGTGTCACGTTGCTAATTATACTTCAATTAAACTTTGGTAAACAACACGGCTAGCTACTTTACGTTTACAAATATAGTAGCGAGTGTGGTGGCACATATGCTCCCATCTACCAAGTACCGAAATCACATGCCCATATTCACGCTACACCCCTTTTCAAAATAAGTTATTGTAACATGTTGTGATTTATGCCAGGCCAACATAATGATGTTTCTGTTGAGTTAGCACATCATTTCTATGAACAAAGAAGTACTAAGGACACTGACCCTAAATGATAAAACCTACTAAGTTCAGGGAGAAAGCTAAAAACCGTGCTTACCAGTAACGTTTTTACCTGATTTATTTGTTTAGTTATTTATTGATTTACTTGCTTGACTATTTGTTTATTAGTTTATGCGTTAACTTAGCATGCTTTTGGCCTGAATGTAGTTTTCACTTATAGAAACGGTATCCAAAATTTGAAATATATTGTTTATACTTATTTTTCCAGAAGCATCAGGGGAAAAATAAAAAATAAATAAATCAGGTCAATGAAAACTGGAATACGACAGATGTCAGGACATAATCTTATCCCGTGCTGAATATTCAACCATTAGCTTGAAGACACGATGTCAGCGAGAGAGAGAGAGAGAGAGAGAGAGAGGAAGGAGAGAGAGAGAGAGAGAGAGAGAGAGAGAGAGAGAGAGAGAGAGAGAGAGAGCACTACATAATCTTACCCCGTGCTTATTATTGAACCATTAACTTGAAGACAAAATGTCAGAGAGAGCACTACATAATCTTACCCCGTGTTTATTATTGAACCATAAACAGGCAATTCCGAACAAGATACCTGGAAATTCTGAGGCTGGGACCCGGAAAACAAAAAAGCACGGAGACAGAAACAGCGACAGCAACGACTATAACAACACCCAACAACATCTGCTCTAGTGTGCCATGAGCGTAGGCATTGCAGAAGCCACATTGTGACATGATGTCTGAGCCATATCAAACTGAAATAACCAACCGCACGTGCTTCACGCCAATCCAATAGCATCACTACCATTTCAAAATCACATCGCAAATGTCAACGTATCTGGTCACAGAAAGCTGAACTGGGACTTGGATATTACTGAGTAATTGTACTTCCCAACTATTTGAGTAAATTATACGACCACATGCAGTATCCAAGAATTTTTCTTGTGGGTCAAAAAGGTGCATTTTTACAACATCATTAGGTATCAAGTCACAAGCTTCTATACACTCTTTGAACTGTTGACACGTTGGTTTTGAAACATACGTAAAATGAACGTTGCTTGTGTCTGATACAACTGAAGGTGCATAGTAGCAGATATTAAACATAGATAATATCGCAGATCAATGTATCTCTTCATTTCTGAAATCATCATATAAATTAGTCAAACGATAATAGTCTGGGCAAGGTATAAAACATACCCACTTGGAAACTATATATATATATATATATATATATATATATATATATATATATATATATATATATATATATATATATATATATATACTGATTTCAACATACAAAAAATGTGTGACCTCTGCACGAAAAATGTGAAAATCCTACCACGTCAGAAAGAATGCTATAAAATCCTGGCAAAGAATATGGATACAAATCTATGAATATGTAATAAACGGATAATATATAGGTTTACCGCATTTGTGAAAAAAATGAAATGGGTAATATTGATCCAAAGTTGCCAGTCTCACTGCACACTGAATACAGATCTTCCAGCTTAAACTAAAGATTTTGCAATACCAGTAACTACATTCATGATAGTAAACTAAATTTCTTGTTATGGTTCAAGTTCTATTATCATGCACAAAAGTTAGTGAGCTTTTTCATTATCACCTTATTTCGGTACAAGTGTTCCTGCCATTGTCTACCCTAGCCAACCAATTATAATGCAGTCAAATGTTCCAATGGGTTACACAGCTCAGGCTTTTTCAAGCTCAAAGACGATGCATCAATCAACTACAGGTAACAACCAGCAGCCAGAAGGTTGTGCTCCACTAATTTTCCAGCAGCAGACCACAGTCACTCAACCACCGGCTGCACCATCAGGAGGAGTACAAGCTGCATCGCAGAAATACGAGAACACTGGGAAGACTCGTATCCAAGGGAATTATGTCAGGTTTGAAGAAGATATTTGAAAAATGACTAAATGCTCTGAAGCGGAGCAAACGCCTGAAGAAATGGCCGCTATCATCACTCAGAAGAACATTACTGCCTAAAATTTTCCATAGACATCGGTATTTTCAACTGCAATTGTGAAATGAATAGGTCTTAAAGTTCCATATGACGTGGATGTGTTATTGATTGGTGTGGCAAAAGTATATAGAAATTCCAAATGAGTATTAACTGAAATTGTAGATGGTAGTAACATGAAAACAGTACAATTCAGCAAACCGAATTTGATGCTGAATGGTAGCTGCATGTTGATGCAGATATTTTACCATTAAAATGCAGTGTCTTTATATACAAAACTCGATAACTAAAATCAAAATTTAAGTGTCATTGACAGCGAATAATTACACAATTGGGATGCTGCGTGGAAGTTAGCATTGTTGCAACATGTAAGATTTGCAGTTACACCTGCCAATACGCTGAGATGACTATGGAGTGACAGTGTTGCCAACGTAAGGACTTTTGTACGAAATATTAAGTCATTATATGTTTAGTAGACCATGGCACTCTGTATCGACAGAGCAAACGGTATGCACTTGACGAATGCCAAACAAGCCTGAAAGTGGAAACTAGCACTGTGCAAATAGAACATGTTTCAACATTTGCAAAACAACAAAGAGTTATATATATTTTGAAACCAAAGAACCGCCAGATCTTTTTTTGCCGATGTAATCCATGGTTAAACCATTTTGAAGCCTTCACAATCATTATTTTTTTTTCAAAATACGACGTCGATGCTATTTCAAGTGCAGTAAAACCTCTATACTGGTTCCCCATTACAAGCTCGATGTGAGCAAGTAAAAAAAAGTAAGAAAGATATTTAATTGTGTCATATATTCAGTCTGATTTTAGCAAACCAGATAAAGGTGGCAATGCTCCTCCCTTTTTGGAGGAGGGGTGGTAAGCGTGATGCTATTAATGAATGTTGCGCTACTGGGCTGCAACACATAATGTTTGGAAGTTGTTGGGTTCTCCTCGTTAGTATTTATTTTGTTACTTCTGTTGCCCAGCCACTACATAGCGTTTAATAATTGTCCCAAAAGAATTAGTTTTTGATCGTTTATTCAAGAAAATTATATTGGTTAAGACTGTTGAACTAACGTGCGTGCACCCTTAGTTTCTTTACACAAATCAACACGCGAATGACTTGATATGTTCCCAGCAATGATTGTTGGAAATTCAATTTCATCGATAAGATATGAAAAAAAATACCTAGGTATCAATTTAATTGTTTTAAGATGAAGCTTCAGTGCATTGTCTGCATCTTTCGTGTAATCTCTGGTGCACTGATATACAAAACAACTCCCCCGAAAAAAACAAGCTAATCAAAAAAAAATGTTCCTGCCCAAATTTCTTTCAACTTTTTTCTTTAAATTATTGACGTAAGATGTACATGTATATTACTTAAAATAACGATAAAGTAGACTGTGTTTAAAGTTCCTAACGAATGTATCTATCCATGGACGCAAATTAATTTGTACGGTTCAGTTTTTCCTAGCGCTACACGATTGCAACAGTTTTTTTCTTTTAACTGGCTCAATCAGCATTGTCAGAAACACATTTGTTATTGTTCAGTAAAACTGTTATGCCTTTATTGTCTTTTTTTTTTTAAACACCAGAGGTTCCAAAATATATTATAGACTCAAATATGCCCTAGCAGATTACCAAAGGGACCTGAACAACCGCACTCTAGAAAAATTTGAGTACACAGCAAATGTCAATACAAACAGTGCAAGTAACCTGTATAAGAAGGACCACCGTAGAAATCAATTGCAATGTAATGAAAAAAGCATCAAAACTGAGTGCAAGACAATATAAATCGTTGGTGGTGTCAGTGCAACCTTCGCTCTTTTCCCTGATGCTGTGCCTCTTGCATTTATATGTGGGACTTATTATTGACTTTTTGGACCAATCAGTCTTGAGCATTATTGATACCGATGATTCATAATTGATGTAATGTTTTGCAAATTGCGCGTTATTCATGTGTATCATATCCATACTTCATGTATCAAACATGTATATGTAAAGATAAGTATTTTCATATATAGAAAGTTAAAGTACATCATGAAATATTGTATTCTCATGTCATTTAGTTCCAAGAAAGAAATGGAGTATCTGATTCATTTTTTTTCTTTTAGCAAGTGGCAGAATATGTATTCATAAGGCCACATTTTACTTCCTGTAACAGCCAAGGTAATAAACGCATCTGAATTAGGCCTCTTTCGAAGGGTCTTTTCTTACCGAGGAAATACCTTTCTTGGGTCGAAATGCCAGTTCAAGGATTAACTAAAGGGTTAGACAACATGATTAGAGCTATTTCTCTTTTATTCAATGGTGTTTGGCTTTGAAAGACAATGCTAAAATTCTAAAATCTGAGTTTCAGGTGTACCATACAGAACACGACATGGGTTCCTTTTTGTCATCACCAATTATTCCCGATTGCCTCCCCCCGTTGAGTTCCTTAGTAGAAGCATATATTATCATGACAAACACCGACAGTTTGCGACCACAATGTTAAAGTAGGGCCACTGAAATTGATTGTTTGTCCTTTCCAATCAGTGATGACACTAGCTTTGACCATGTGGAAATGACTGGCTCGCAAGACGTGCAGAGTGGTGCTATGGATATCAATCCACCAAGGACACTAAAACACAGTCATTATCAGTTTGAAATGCATGTAGAGAAATTAAAACCAAAACTCAAGCCTGTTCAGGTTTTTTTTGGGGGGGGGGACCTGGACACTTTCCTTTCTTTCCTCGGCCTATGTGTTTTTCTGACATCCAAGCTATGAAGCGTCAGAATACGAAACAAAAGGTAGCTATATGTATAAATATATATAAATATATATATATATATATATATATGGTTTTTAAATCGTCCATTGACTGAATCTACACTTGATTCTCGATATCTTGCCTCAGTGTACATTCCCAGATCTTGCAATATGGCTCCCACAACCGGTTTGGATTTGGTAATTTCGACAAATTATATTATTGTACTGTGAATAGCATGTGAAAATGAAAAATAAATCAATCTAAGTGAATAGTGTAAACGATATTTTGATCCATACACACAATCTGGAAATTTGGCGTATCAAGGTGTACCGAATATGGAATAATTAATTAAAAAGTTCTAAAGAGGAAATTGAAGGCAAATTTGTATAAATCAAAGGAATCAGCGACGATGCACTGTCTGTATGGAATCCAAATATCGGAAACGGCTACCATATTATTATATAATGTAAGCTGCTTTAAACCTCCCGTATAATTACTGTCGAAACAAACTTGCAAATGTAGTCAGTACAAGTATGCAATACCATTCTACAAGATGATAAATGATATGAATATACTGGCATTGCTGTAGGAGGAAACCTACTTGTAAACGTTTTTGACGGATGGTATTTTCCTTTTTTGTGTGTATGTATCTGGGGTACAGTGCTAGTCTTATATATATATATATATATATATATATATATATATATATATATATATATATATATATATATATATATATATATATATATATATATATATATATATATATATATATAGGTATATGTATGTATGTATGCACGCATGTACGTACGTACGTACGTATGTATATATGTATGCATGTATGTATGTATGCATGTATGACATACGAGTTGTTTATCTGAATATGACGAAATTGCACAGATTCTCAAATAATCCAAACAAGTGTGCATTTCTAATATATGCCCTTCTGCCAATATGTAAGCATTCTGGTCAAAGAATAGATACAGGGTGGACTTATTATATACATGAGACCTGTAAAACTCGTTGTCCTTTGTGTGTGAGATTTGTTGTTTTCCATAAACACCACTGAACAAAAGAGACTGAATACCAAGGATCTTGAAGCTAAAACTATGACAACATTGTATAGTACACCTTTATGTAATTCATTTTTGTCAGTACCTCTGTCGACACGTGCTTTTCTTTTACTTCTTTGTACCTGCACAAGAATGGCAATGTGGCCAATGCTTTCCAAAAAGAATAGGGATATGTTAATACAGATGAATATGTATTTTAATGATACATATATATGCGTATGGTCGGTGCATAACAGTGTTGGTGGTATACACATGGCAGACATAATTGGTTGAGGTTTCATAAAATCATTATCAGTAAAATCATAATTCGCGAAAATCACAAATGTGCTATTCATTAGAAACCCAGCTAGCATCACACAGAGGACAGTAACATGTGAAAGTGGTTTGATGGTGAATACAAAAACAACACCAACCACACGTGCCACTGTGCTGAGGCCAAAAAGGAAAAAAATATTCCAAAGTGCAAAAAGTGAACTGATAGATACCAAGACACATAATCTGAACTGACGCCACTCCAAATCGTATTTTATGTAATCAGGACCATAGTACAGATGGACTATGCCGATTGTTGAAAGGTGTGCAACTGATAAGCAACTCAATATATTTATACTGCATGTTAATAATGACACTGTTGTAAACTGTGCAGACCTAAATTCCTCTTTCCCAATAAACACTATGGAAATGCCAGTAGTAATAATTAAAAGCCACAGGACATACACTTGTAGATTATTAGGAAAAATGCATCCGCACAAAGATTCATCCTTGTACGAAATGATACAAAGTTTGATAATTGGGCAAAGGCAGCATAGTTGAAAAAAATCACTGTACAGTTCCTCTAAGTTTGGGTTTTCTGAAACCCAATTCAGCTCATATAGGTTCAGTAAATTCTGCCTCATGTCAAGAGAATATAAATGTTGTAACTCGAGGAAAATGTGTTTATGCAGATACGTTATATAGTTTTGGGACAAATTTAAAAAACGTAAACTATGCATTCCAAAAAATGTTTTGTAGGTAAGGGATGTTAGTCTGAGGTTTGCAAAGTTCATATTACGTAACGCGTATGTACATTGAAATGAATGTGGCATAATGCGACGCAAAGGATTCCCCTGCAAAATTAATTGCCACAAGTTGCATAAGTATAAAAACGTATATCTTTTAATTGTTATTAATGTGTTGTCAGCTAGGTCTAGTTCTCTTAAAGTAACAAATGTACAAAACGAATTCTTTTCAATTTCTGATATATTGTTTGAAGCAATATCCAGTCTGTATATGAGCCTATGAACCAGTTTGCACATGGACACTAAAGTTGTAAGACTGTAACGAATAGTAGCAGAACGTATCAGCTGAGGCAGGAGCATAATGATGGAGTTACTAGATCTATAACAGACAAAGGCAAACCCTTTGCATGAACAGTCTATTGGACAGTGTTTCAATTCACAAAATGCTTCATCATCGCCAGAGGTATTGCAATCAAACTGACCATTACACACCATCCCATAATGAACACAACCACCACCTTTGCAACGTACGTAAAATGGACATGTATTGTCTGTACAGTCAGCTTCATCTGTGCCCCAGGGGCAGCTCCACTTTCCATCACACCACAGTTTTAATGAAATGCAATATGAATCGGGACACTTGAACGTTCCAGAACATTCAAACCCACGACAATTTGATAAATGCTTACCATCTAAACAATATTTTAAATTTCCATCGCCGTCAATATCGTACTGACACACATGAGACCGTAAATAGCACTGCTTGCCTACACTCCAATCACAGGGTACCCAGTTGGGATCTTCACAAAACGCTAGTCCTTTTACAATCCTAAATTGCCAAGTCAAATTAGTGTAGTTTCTAGATTTATGATAGGGTGGATTTGAAACTTTCCTGTGTTGTGTTTGGTCAGGACGATAGGGATATCCATCTTCATCACTTCCATCCACACAATCGTTTACCCCATCCCAAACACGAGAAAAAGGCATGCATCCACCAACAAAACATTGAAAGTACAGAGGAGAACAGGAACACGTTTGCATTAGGCAAGAGGCAAGACACCATGTAGCTGCTACATTTTGTCCCTTCTTACCGATGCAGACGTCATAGCACATAGCTTCGTCAGACCCATCCAAGCAGCCTTTCAAACCATCACAAACATTATGGTCTAGAATACATTCCATGTTCTCACACTGGAAATAAAATGTTATACATTTGCTGATCACTGCCTTAAATTCTGTTTCACATACAACCCCACTGTATCCATGCTTCAGACGCACTGTGTCATTCAGATTTATAAATGAAAAGTTTGGCAATTTGTACTTGCATCGATAACTTAACAAATTTTGAAGCTCAGCCAACTGCTCGTCTGGGGAGGTATGTAGAAATACATATTTAACCCTCCTGTTTGAGAATGACTCTACAAAAAACAATATGCTTGCCGAGTAAAGTTGCCAATATTTAATCTGGAACAAAGGGAAATATTTGTCTATACAGTACGGCTGGACTGACTGCATGCGGAAAATCCTTGCAACTTGTAAATTGCAGAAATGCTGGAAGTCATTCAGATTCATTTGACCATATGAGTCTACAAAAGGGAGTAAATATTGCCTCCCAGACAGGTACCAGTAGTAAGGACATGTTTTTAACTTTGATATAACAAACCAAGGTATAGTGGTTCTCATATAAAGTTGTTTCTCACAGAAAAAGCTGGCGCTCATAATTGGCTGAGAGCATGGTACTGTTATCCATTTAGCCTCTTCAAATGGTTTCATGTATTTCATGGCCCCGCACATCATCGTCTTGATTATATGTGGCTGGCGACGTATCATGGTATCTCCAACCCAGGGTAAATCGTATGTCTTCGTAAAAGTACCATTATATAGAACACTATGCTGATAGAAACTATCATATTTCACTGGAACATTCCAGTTTGTGTAGGTTAGAGGCTGTCCGTTTACCCAATATATTCTCTTATTCTGTTTGTTGGGAAGAAGAAAGAGTGACAAACATCGTATTAAATATATTATTTATATCAGCAAGATATCCTCCCATCTCAGATCCTTTTACCACATCAGCATGATTTTGAGAAAAAATGTACAAAGCAAAGGTATAAAGGCTTAAAGGGCAGGTCTCGAAAAAGCAGCTGCTGTCTATTTTTACCCATTTCATATGAGAAACTTTAAATGGGAATCCGCGAAGCGCATGACGTCACATAGGGAACTCGTTTCACTTGCACAAGATGGTACACAACTACAGTACAAGGTCGATGTCGACGTGGAGGAGGTTTCTGTATGTGGACAAGATTGAAGAGGAAGACAACGAACCTAACATTGGCCCTGAGCCCTAGCAAAAGGTCGGCGGAGGGAAGCCAGCCAATGATCCTCATCCGTACGAGGGCTGAGAGAGAGAGGATAACCTTCCTTGGTAATTTTATTCGTTTTGATTTTGGAACTTTCAGCATGTTCAGTGAAGCCATTAACAACTGAATAAGCGTAAGTTTGGATACTTAATCACGGACTGAGGGGAGTGCAGGGTGGCCCAGTCGACGATAAATGTCAAGGTTAACCGTTGCATTGAATAGCACTGTCGCTGGAAACCCATTAATTGAAATCTCAAGCGGCTGCTGCCGCGAAGCAGCTTCGCCGTCTTTGTCACAAGACCCATAGGCATAGGCATAGGCCTAATCTATTATATATTATAACTAAGTTATTAAGTTCGAACATTCACTGGTTAGAATCTGAGTCATGTATAGTTGAAACTATATGTAGCGTTCATCTTTTCTGGAGCATTTGAGGCTTTGATTGTTAAGAATAAGATGTATGTACAAATTACAATATTATTGTTCATAATTATCAATATAAAGCTTGACCATCACCCAGGCCAAGGCAGAATTTGGTCACTACTGACACCACGTTGTATATTCATCTGAAAAGACTGAATACACAGATCTATACATGCAACTGTTACAATTGTCACAGTAACCTCTTTAATAGGCCTCAAAGTTCAAAGTGGCTTGGTGCTGTATCCATCAACCACTCACTGGCTGAAAGACAAATTTATGCTTCAAAATTTGACCATGAAAGCCATTGTTTGACTACAAAGTTTAACACTGATTTAGCTGGCTTTGGCTGAAGGTAATTACATTTGCTGACTCACCGTACACAGTGTTTTATTCACACCACATAATGGTTATAGACACAGAGTGGTCTTTTCTTACAGTTTGAACAGGGCTAGTCATACATTACAGACGAGCATGGAATTAGATCTTGATACACAAACTGAATCTAGCATAATGCAGTATATTTAAACCAACACTTTCAGATGTAAATGTAGATAGCTCCAGTTCCATTTTTCAATTTTTCACCAAACTTGAATCACAAGTTACACAACAATCAGGAATCGTATTTGTCAGTACCAGCAGAGGAATCCTGGTGTATTGTAATCTGTTACCATGGTTACTACAGCTAATCTTTTTTGGGGGAGGGGGGGCAGCATTAGAACTGGATCATGGGACAATGGTCAGTGAAAGGACACATTAGAGATATCACCAGCTGAGTCTACTGGGGGACAAGTTCTATGCCCCAAGATAGTCTGATGTAGGAAGATGCGTATGAAACTTGTAGCTGTTTCTTGTTCAATGTGTAATATATGCAAGCCACCATTATAGGGACAACCTTCAATAATTATAACAACAGCGGTCACTTAATGCAGCACATTTGTACGAGGGGTGGATTTTGGTGGGGGTTGAGAGGGCATTATTCCCCTCTTCCCACCTTTTTTTGTTTTACAAAATACATGTGAATACTTTTGTTTAAACTCTCTTCAAATCTTTGTTGCACTTTAGTCTAAAAATGACTTAGAGTCCAACTTTTCACACAAAACGTTTCTGGGGTAGAACCCCCAGACACTCATTTTAACAAAATAAGTCAATGTTTCCCCACCCTTATTTTTCAGATTCCTGGTTCTACCCCTGGATGTATGTTGTTTGTGTATCGGCCACCACCACTGCTTATGTCACACTACTGCAAGGTAACCCAGACGTGAAAAAATACGAAGACAATTTTAAGTGTTTACCTACATAAAACAATATCACTTAGACCACAATAATGTTAACACTGTGCAAGCATGGAACATTCCAATGGCTGATAAGTATCAAGACTGAAGTTACCAGCTAAGTTGAGTGTGTCATGCAAGCCCAAGGCTCAGCCATTACTTTTTCTGATTTTGTCATCAAGGCAATACAGTATTGCACTAGCCCCCATATTTAAAGTCTGGTTGTAAAAACAGAATTCCCGTTTACCTACCCCCAAGGCAAGTGATTCGAAATTCTAAAGCCGAAGTGGAATATATCATTGTCCTGGTATAAGGTGGTTGCCACTAAATGATGAATAAATAGTCAACAAGTGATGAAACTTCTTGTTGTGTTTTAGGTGGAATATAATGCATCCAAAGATCTGTTTACAGTGTAACTGAAGTCAGATATTGTGCAGGAAAGAATACACCATTTGTGTAGTTTGCTGTCTCTGGCATACCCTACTCTGGCGGAAAACACAACAGTTTTATTTGTTCAAAATCACGTGTGCCTCACATTTACTATCCTCTTGATGAGAAATATAAAAAAAGTAAATGGAGAACCAGGAATAAGAATGATGTGGAGAAGTAAAGATAGCAGTTATTTTGTAGTCTTGTAGTTTGTTCCAACTGGATTTTATGATCTGAAAATAGAGGAAATTTTGTGGGGCCTGCCAGAGTGAATGACCAAGGAACAAAGAATAGGGATACTCAATAAATAGCGTAAATGGCTATGAGCAAACCTAAGGAAGACTTATCACCCAACTAGTAGCCTAAATGGCTGTCAGCAAAAGAAAGAACAACTAAATGTCCATGATTCTTAAACACAAGCAACCATTTAAATACCTTGCCATGGCAAGCACTTGGTTACACTGGGCATCACCCTAAATTTACTTTTTTCATTATATTCTTATTTTCGTTTGGTGACACCAGTTTTAATTGCATTTAAGGTGGCCTTCTAAGACTGACCACTGCATGAAATGAAGAAAAAAGAGATGTCATTGAAATTGAAAGTTGTTTCAAATTATCACTCATGATGAATAAAAAATTGAGATCCCCATGCAGTGTATCAACATATCCACGACTAGGTACAAATTTCACAAATTTGCTGTGGGGCTCAACATCAAATGCAGCTTTGTACATGAATGCAAATGTTGCATGTGTGCATTTTAGAAAATAATGCGGTTAACTGCTGACTAGACAACGAATTGGTGCACTCATAGCTGGTGGACTTCAATGTAACAGGACTGATTAGATTCCCTTTACTGCACTTCCTCCAGTGGGACCGCGAGTTCTTTTTCAATCGGCAGTGTACAAACAGATTGCAGAGGAGTAAGGTATGCTCAGGCACACCATTGGAGTCTGTTAAGCAGGAAAACTTGATATGAGATGGCCAATGCTGAACGATGGGATAATGTACAGTGGTACCTGCTGTATGTGGCCACCCCTTCTGCCAGGAAAAAGTGGCCTGTCACCACTGGTAAATTTTACAAAGAAATTGACTCCTATGTCCGAGCTTAGTGACCACAAAAAGCAATTCGGCTGCTCACAGGAGTGAGGTACCACTGTATATGTGTTTCAATGTTTTCAGTTTGCATTAAACTACCTTATGCATGTACAATGTACATGCAGAGAACATGCAGAAGTGTTTTGTACGTGCACAGAACATGCAGAAGTGTTTTCTTACATGATGTTTTTGTGAAGTTGCAAATTGGCCACCAGCATTGTACATGCCACACTGTCACACTCACATGAAAGTTTTAGTTTTGGAGGAACCTAAAATGTTGTAAAACTGAAATATTATGTTTTAACACCATTATCTTAACACAAAATGTTCCTCTCACAACAAAGCTTAAAACCATGGGCTCCCTGTCTATATATTACTTTCTGACTAAAAGAGTGTGTGCATCAATCACTCAAATTAACATTGTCATCTCGACAACTAGGTAGTAACAATTTCTGTGATCCGTAGTCTGCTACTGAATGCATGTGAGAAAAGATTGAAAATATGTCTGTTACTGGGCACGTAGGTGGGCCCTATAATATTGCCTCGGGTTCTGATATAAGGAACAACCTGCACCCTTTTCTTTTTACGAAAAATGTACCCTCCACAGATCATTACATTGTCAGAATTATGGTGTGCACAAATAGCATGCAAAGACATAAAATAGGAGTGAGATGGCCCCTTACAAATATCCAATCACCAATGTGATAAAGACAATCTACAAAGAATTGAACAGCTAATTTGGGAGCATTCAGCATTTTCACCGAATCATTTTTATCATTAAAGGACCAAAGTACACCAGGTGGAGGGGTACACTGCAGGTGTATGCTTTTAATCGTGTAATAAAATTATTATTAAGTCACAAGTAAATTTATTTTCTTATCATCATGGTTATATATTGTTTTTCTGACCAGTATATGTATTAATCCGTGTCAGCATGTCATATTGGTCTCTGATTTTTTGGAAATAGCAGGGATATGGGCAACATCCCTGGAAATAGCAACTAAAACCTACAGACAAGGTATCAGAAAATAAGTGATGAAACTTACATGATACATTCAGTGTAATACTGTATATGCACTATATATATATTCTTAACATCAGATCAATAAAAGAACCAAACAAGCAGAAAACTTATTCAGTACCTCCATTTTTTCTGTGAAAAATAAAAATAAAAACAAAAACAAAAAAACAAAACCGTGCTTCTACTTTTTCATAGGGATGGAGGTGTACTGGGAAAGAAGAGTAAATGTATCCCTCTTGGTTATTCATCAGGGATCTCAGTCTCTTCTTGAAAGATGACAGAGAGGGGGCAGACACAACATATAATTCTGGAGGAGAATTCATTTGATCCATTTTATGAAAAAGTATTTGAGCGTGTCAGTCCTAACATGAGTAATATGCCTCTTAAGAGTCTTAGCAAACTTGAGTGGTGAATGTCCTCTTATTGACTGTGTGTGAAAACTTTTAAGAGTCTTTCAAGTTTAAAAATGATGAAAATATTGAATCAACACTTCCAAAATCCACTTCAGTCTGTGGATTTTTTTAATGAACACTTGCTGTTTTCATTGCACAATTGTAAGTAATTCCACTGAAGCTTAGGCCTAATATACGGTTAATGAATAAAACAATCAGGGAAGTGCATACAGATTATGGCCCCAGGCCAGACGATTATCTTATAATTTATATTGACAAAGAGTAAACAGGTATAAAAATTCCAAACGTTTTAGAAACAAAATATTGCGTTCCTTTGTATTTTATTTCATCTTGCAAAACGTACACGGCTTCTGGTCTACCAAATTTCTCAACTGTCGTGCTCACGCTTCCACGTCTGGTTACGGGAGTCAACTTTGTGGCAGAAGCACCACGACCTCTCTTGGGTCCAAAAGACACCGGCCAACTGCTCAGGGGTTGGCTGTGGCTGTGGCTGTATAAAGGGCATAGCACCAGGAATAATGTCTATGTGGTATCAAAACCCAGCATCCTTCATCATACCACCGACAAACATAGAGTCTGCAAAATGTATAGCACAAAGCACGCTTTAAATTGTTATCGGATGCATCTTTCCAGTCGACCGCAAACCTGTTCCATGCCGCTCGGAGCCGACGGAGACTAGAGGCCCCTCTTGTTGGTGCTGCCACACCACATTACCACAGAGTGGTGGGGCATGGCAGTGACAAAAATAATAACCTAGGACTGAAAAATGAATTTGGTGCCAAAAACGACATTTCGCGCATAAAAATTAGAGATAATCTAAATTTTTTAGTCACGACAAAAATGTGTGTCCTATCACGAAATGGCCGCGACTGCCAGATTCAAAAACGTGTTCCCGCTGTGACGTCACCAAAGCGGATCTTCCCGATTAAAATTTTCTCGGATATCCTCGGTGGCGCAATGTTTAAAAGCATCAAAAAACCCATTACACATATTATGTGTAACAAATGTACCTCATTATTGTTATTTTTATATATGATCTTAAGTCTTGGGCAACAAAAACGTTGTTTGCAGCATGTTTGTATTTTCCGAGACCTGCCCTTTAAGGGTAGCACAGTCAATACAGGATCTGTGGATTTTGGCTAGAGTTCTTTTCCTTTTTTGAAATTTCAATGCTCACCTTGAATTGATTAATTTAGAACACCAAATACCTAGTGCAAAATTGTTAGCCCAAGAAAATTCCAAATTTATACTATAAAGGGAACAACACTTCCATAAACTTTTACAGAGGCAGAAAATATGTGGCAATTGTAAACCCAGAGTTTACAATTGCGTATTGCACAGGTTGTTAGATTTTTCTTAGCTCGACTGACTTGGCAGTCAGCTGAGCATAAAGGTCTCAGTCCCTTATCCAGTATCCGTTCACAATTTTTTACTTCTTCAACAATAATCACGATTGAATGAATTCAGACATTTTTTTGAAGGGAGGGCAAAAACTGTCAGGCCAGTTGCATGAAAACCAGCTAGGGACACCTCCTGACAACTCCATTTGCTTCAGTTGCTTATGAAAATGTTTATACGTTTTTGCTTAAATTGTTTGGTCGATATTTATGAATATGGATATTTTTCCAGAACTATATTCACCCTGTTTCTTATCTCCAAAACATTTTAGAATGTTATTGACGTTGGTTGGAGGTATCCAGTGGAAAGAATAAACAGAGTTGTTCACTAAGTGATGTTATTTGAGATCCCTCATTCATAAATTTTGTTTGCATTCAGATACTGCTCAGTAAACGCATTGATATCTGTTGTTCATACGTAAATTAACAACATTTCATTGTTAATTCACATTTTGGAATTCTCAAAAGCCATACACCACAATCACTTTAAACTTTATATAGTGTATTTTAGGTGTATCTCTGTTACGTTTGTTCTAATGACCACACTCATGTCCCCATTAAATGATTGATGTTTTGGGGGAAAGGTCTTTGCTCGTTTGTGTGTGTGGGGGGGGGGGGGTCTATTGGAAAATCGTGAAAATACTCTCTTCTCTGAAACTGCTCTACTGGCCAATTAAAAGTGGAGCACTTCAAAGAATTCTTACACATTGATTGGTTCAGCAGGTGGATCTGTATATTTTTTGATATTGTTGTA
Organism: Hermodice carunculata; assembly: GCA_964020975.1. Lineage (NCBI taxonomy): Eukaryota > Metazoa > Annelida > Polychaeta > Eunicida > Amphinomidae > Hermodice > Hermodice carunculata. The sequence goes on from OZ026626.1 coordinate 37,786,502, forward strand.
ACAAAATGTCAAACTGTTACACATGCGCTGTGGGAAGCTATATTAAAAAAATGATGCTCAGCAATATTTTCAATGCCCTATACACAAACTGTGTCTTTGTGTCTCGGTCAACGAGTTTTAGTTTTTGTCTACACTGTCATGATCCAGCACATTGTATCTGTGGTGAATTGGTGGTGCATATGGAGGCAGTCCAGAATACATACAACGCAATGTCTCACTCACCTTATTCATTTGTAATCCGATGTATATGACAGATGGAAAAAAGAAAAAATACGGATCGTAGCAAAATGTACACTCTACTCTGGCATCGTCTGGCACAATAAATGAATCTGATTCGCATTTAAAGTTAAGAACTATCAGATCTGAATCACGTATTTTGCAGCTGTACCTTGCATGTTCCCAGCTTATTGTACACATAGGTATGCTTATGGGCAAACCACCTACACCAACACCTTTCGTTTTTGCATCTTTACATGCGTCCTTCCCTATATACAGAGAAGCAGGAAGAACACCATACACTCCACTGTCTAAGCTTTTAAACCTTACATTGGCAACCAGTCGCTTTTGTATTAACACGTTAATAACAGATTGCATATACGAGCGGGCTTCAAAATATATTGTACAGTTGCAATGCTTTTTGGGATCAAAGACAACCCAACTAACATTAACTTTTGTAAAAAAATCCACAATGAAACACATTGGCTGTGGAAAGCTATATTCAAAAATTGATACTGAGCAGTATGTCCAGTACTCTCTATAAAAACTGTGTCTTTGTGTCTTGGGGAATGCGGTTTGGTTTATGTCCATACATTCATAATCCTCAAGCCAGCCATAGAAGCAGGAGGCATTTGCCATACCTCCAGATATTTCTATGTTGTATTGCTTTTGGCATCTGTTTGTTATGCTCATGTAAAGTATATTATTGTATGTACAACGTGCCTTTTTGGACCCCAAGGTTATGTATACTTGAAAAAATTGCTTATGTCTTCTCAGAACAAAATATTTTGTTTTATAATGGGTCACTGGAAAATATCCATAAGAAGCGTTTGTTTTGTAATGTGGTCTATTGTTCAAATAACTTAACTTGATCGAAAATATAATGTCATACGACAAGGTAGCAACTTTAAACCTCATCACGTCTTCATATTCTGTTGTAAACTCAAATAGATCAACAAATTGATATGGCTTATTCGTTGTGCTATGCAACTTTGAATATGAAAATGTACCATACGAATTTACAGCATTTGCAACAAAAACGAACACCTTGTTCCTCTTTTGTTGTGATAATGTCACAAAAAGTTGTGCAAACATATGTTTCACAAAGAAATGAGATGGCTCATTAGATATTACACAACAAGTGGATGTATCGACTGTAAGATATCTACTGTTCTTCTTCCTTCGCAAAGAAAAATTACCTGTTTCCCCACCAGACAAAGAAAATATATTAGGGACTCCGACACAATTAGTGCTTTCAATGTGCATATTTACCAACAAATCTGTGTGAGGTACATATGAATAAAAAGCAATGTGTATGTTAGATCCAATACTTGCATGTCTTACAGGCTGTGCCGTGTCAAAAGCAAAGCCAACGCTGCCACAAAGGGGTCCAATCGTTGCACTTGTATTTGTGTGTGGTGCATAAACAACTATACCTCCATGGCTACAATTATTTTTATTTACATTTATCCACTGAATGAAGGTAATAAAGAAATGAAGCCTTAAATTATACTTTGTCTTTACTAGTAACCCATATAGTCGAAGTCTATGTATGCTTTTTGTCCTAATTTGCAGACAAAATTTATGCTTAAGATTCAACCCCAGCATGAACATTGAAAGATGGGTATACAGTGCATGTAAAGTCTGAAATTGAATGGTAATCATGCCTAGTGTACGGGAGCTGTATGTGTCACTCTGCAATACTGCACAAAAAATAAAACCACGTGTACAAAACTCGAAGATGCCAACCGCGTATATCTGCTGAGCAAAGTTTTTGTTTATAATTACTACAGCTTTCCCCTTTGGACCATCTGAAATACTGAGCTTTATTTCGTTGAAAGGGAGCACATTTATGCTTGTGATTATTTTAAAGTTAAACATGGGGTTTGTTTGTATACAAAAAAAGCGTTGCTGTCTTTGCGGCCTCTGTTGTTCAGCAGGAGCACTTTTGAACCCCATGGAAAATGTCCAATAACCGGTTTTCGTTTGTTCTTGGGCGAGTTTTGTTTCTTTAATGGCGGAACCCTCAGTGAAAAATTGGCACACAAACGCCAATTGTACTTGCAAAATATGTCTGTGATGCTTAGTGTATGCCACGATGGCATTATTTGAACTTGACACGAAACGCTCTTCTGGATATATGCCACCAAAAGAAAAACGCCTTTGTATTCTCATACCCATGCTAAGGAAATCAATGATAGAAATAGAATCGCAATTCAATCGGGAATTTTTCCAGGCTACTGGGCCCTTGTTTTGCATTTTCATCCAAAAAATAACAATGCCTATTCTGAATTTGGGAGGCGCAAATATGTGCCAGATACTGAAGGGAAGAGCAGAAGTTTGTGTAATAAAATTTACTGTTTCACAAATGGTATTTAATATTTGCACGTTACCGTCTGTGTTGATTTTTGTGGTCTGTCTGCGCCTTGCCCAGCTTAAAGAACATGTATTTGATATTTGCGAAAAATGTATTAAGAGCTGCTGAACAGTGACTTTAAAAGGTAATAGACCTGCAATTTGTTTGTTACTTGTGAATTCTTGCAAACACACAAGCAACATATAAAGTAGATTGTAAGAAACATCTGTTGGACCAGCTTTAATATATATTAACTGATAAGTGACCCGTATAATATTATAGAAAGATAACCATATGTAGAAACATATTTTGCCTTGATGGGAAAAGATCATGAAACGTGTTTCATTGTGAAAAGGTCCATGAAAAGGGTTTAAAACATTAAGTCTGTTTTGCTTATTGCATGGTATATCCGCAAATATGTTAAATAAATGACTAACATGAAGTGCTTTGCGCTCCTTATTACATGTTTGTATACTAATACCCCGCCGCAGATGTGTAATATGTGTGGCACCATACGCCACTGAAATATTCCACACGAATCTACGAGGTGCATGGCGTGTTTTAAATACTAGCCAAGGAGACACTCTTCCCTTTGAATAAAGGTAAAAAATACCAACTGGCATTGTAAAGTTTAATACTGGGGGTTTATAGTAAACATCATGAAGTGCAATATAATCTTCTTTTGGAAACTCGAATTTTTTTTTTATCATTGCCTCTAAACACAAATGGAGAATTACATGTATAATTTTTTTAAACTGTACGGATAGCAAGCACCAATGCACAGACGTTCCAAGATATCGATTTTTTATTCTAGTGTAAAGCCTATCGGATGTTTGGTAAAGTATGGTAGGTTTGTTCAAGGTATGGGTATCCATACGTTAAATATAGGCAAGACTTCAAGACTTCAAGAAGAAATGTAGCTGTGTATAATATGAAAAAAAAAATACATTTAAATTTCAAATGCCAACGTTTAATTTTACTGTTTGACGATGTTCTCAGAGCCAGGATGGAAAGTTCCCAGGTTGTGAATTATTGTAGGCTCAAAGTATAAAACTCTTATTAAACATCATCTGTTGCATACTTAGTAGATATTCAATACCAAATAATCATTACAATGCCATATTTTGCTACCTTTTACCCCAGCTGAATTGTAGGCTGATGTTATAGTATAGATGGTGTCATCGACCCATCTGTGGCCTATCATCTACCCACAAATGCATTTTTTTCGGCACAATTCTTCACAGGTTCGGCTTTAAACTTGGTGAGGATCCACTCTGTTGGAGTATGTACTAGGTTTTTTTTCAAAAAGTCACGTTTTTTTTCAAATTTGAAGGCAACTTGACTTTTAGGGGAAAATCTTACAAAATATCTCAACAACTCTTTGGCCAATCCCCTTAATTTGCATCCTGGGGCATTAATTAGCCTCATTTTTAAAGGGTTGGTGCTGTGTTTGTGTTTACTTTTTTCTATATATTTATGTTCTAATAGTATTTGTCCGGCTATGCTAAAGATGTCAACTATGCAACATGGACATGATAGATGAGAGTATGCCTGAGGAATGAACAAAAAAGGAAAATACTAGAGACTTTAGAAATACAGGGACACTAATTGCCCAAATTTCAGCATGGACTAGTCTTCACGAAGTTAAGACGTGTGTGTTTAGATCCCTTTGCTTCAGCCGCTAAATATACAAAATGTTAGCAAGTTGTGCTCCATGTAAAGATACTAGAGCCAAAGGAATGTAACTGCACACTGTGTTTTATACTTTTACCAGATTTTAAGTGATAATTGATACATTTAAAACAATATCTGTGGTATCTTAACTGCGACAGAAGGCAAAGAGACATGTGTGGTGTTCATCTGTAATGAAAAATGACAAGGAAATTGACAGTCTGGTAGAAACAAAACAGGAAAAACGAGTTTTTGTAATGCTAAAGAATGGAATAGTGCCATGGGCAACTTTGAAATTGCCCCTGAAAATTATGTGCCACATTCAAGTGACTCGCCTGACAACTTTAGCATTGTAAAAATTGAAGTTACTTCATGCCTGTAGTTAGCTGGCTTGTAGAGGGACACAAAGCAACAGCCAGTCCTTGCCGCTCCGAGCATCTCACACTGGAAAGCAGTGTCTTGGGTGTTGTCCAGTGCCTCTGCTACACGTAAGCAGCCAAGGGCCGCTCACAAGAAACAAGAACTTGCGAAGAAAAATATTGGGGATAAAACAACAATGCAAGGAACTTGATTTGCCAATTAATACCGTCAAAGCTAATGCTGAAGAAAAGGCATATTCCAATGAGGAAGCTGAGATGCATGTGGTTTATACTGCTACCACAGGGTGAAGAACAGGAGGTTCTCTTTTCAATATGTATGGACGCCCCTGACATAATGTCCCTATTGGAGGTCAGAACTGATAAGCAGGGTTCTCTCTATGGTGTGGGGACCATACTAGGCTGGACATTAAATGTCCCCTGTCTAGTTTCCATTACCAAAGTGTGGCTACTAATGACTGCGTACAAATGGATAGCTTGGAATCTCAGATTCACAAGTCCTGGAAAATTCAATCAACTGAAGTTGACCATGATTATGACAAGGCTTCATCAATGAATGATCAAAGAGTTATAAAGGTATGGGCACAATTACAAAGGTTTTTAGGCTGCTATCTACTGGTGTTCCCTTTAAGAAAAAAAATCAGATTTCAAATAATAAAATCACTGCTGAATTCATGCTGAAATCGATCAGAGAGAGAGAGAGAGAGAGAGAGAGAGAGAGAGAGAGAGAGAGAGAGAGAGAGAGAGAGAGAGAGAAATATAAGGACTGTCAGATAAAGGAAATGCAGAGATGGTTACCCAAAGTAGGCTGACACATGCGGATTGGCCAGTGTTGTATCTCCAACATCATAAGGTGCTAAACCCAGGCAACAAGACAAGGCGAGAAGAGTGTTTGACTGTGCAGCAACCTCCGAAAACACTAGTTTTAATGACAATGTACGTTTGTAGTCTGACTAGTTGAATAATCTTGCAGTGGTTCTGTTGGGATTTGGTGAGAAAATATAGCCATAGTGGGCAATATCCAAAGAATGTGTCACAGAGTTTTGGTTGAACCAGAACACCAAGATATGCTCATTTTTTTATATTTCTATATTTTTCTTATTTTTTATTTATTTATTTATTTTATTTTATTTTATTTTATTTTTTTTTTGTGGTGGTGGGAAAATGGCCATTGTCACTGATCAAAAACACTGCTGATAAAGATCCTAGCAGAAAAGGGTCTCAGTTATTGTTATTGTGTAAAGGGGAACAGGATAGCTTTACTGTACCTGAAACATCACTGTACCTGAGTGCTGAAACAGAACTTTTCAAAATCAGACAAGGAAAACATTTTGCAGCAGAAATTAAATTTCTAAAAAGTTTTGGTAGAGAAAATTGCCCAGAACCAGTCCATTCGTTTTGTGTGAAGGAGGACGCACAATATATATGTCCCATGCAGAAACATTCAATCATCAAATTATACTGCCAAAGATGCATCATGTTATAGCTCTGATGATCCGTACTTGCCAACAGATGGCAGGTTATGTTACTATGGAACACATCCTGGCTCTAATGAGACGCTACGGCTTAGTGCAGGGTAGACGTGCTATTAATAAATTGTAAAGACACTGCCTGCATTGCCCAAAACACTCTACAAAGCCATGGAGGCCAAAGATGGGTGACATACCCCCTGAGAGAGACATGCCAAACAAAAAACCATTCACATATGTACGAGGTGATGACTTGGGACCAATCACAGTAAGCAGGGATGATCCCATGTCAATAGATATACATTCATTCAGATAACGAAAAACCTTTCCTTCTTTGGGCAGAAAGACAGCTTCATGAGTCCATATCGGCATGGGACCAGCATATATATATATATATATATATATATATATATATATATATATATATATATATATACATATATATATATATATATATATATATATATATATATATATACATGTATATATGCATATATGTATATATATACGTATATGTATATATGTATATACATATATACATATATATATATATATACATATATATACATATACATACATATACATATATATATATATATATATATATATATATATATATATATATATATATATATATATATATATATATATATATATATATATATATATAAACGTTTCCTTCTCCAGAGAGAAAAAATGGAAGTTCAATCCAACTGATGCACCACACATGGTTGGTGTCTGGAATTGACAGATAAGGGTGATTAGCAAGGTTCTTGGAACCCTTTTCAAAAATCAGATCTTGCACGTTTAAACTCAATTAGATTTTATTGACATCATCTAGTGCATCAAGAAATAAGTCGTGTAAATAGAGACAGACAAAACAAAGACAACACTAAAAAAGGTATACATTAAATATTGCGTGGAACAACCGAGTCACGCATGACAGATAATTTCGGCACTCGAGGAACTCAGTAAAACTTAAAATGCAGGCTTACCTTGCAGCTAGTGCCCTCTCGTGCCAACAGCGAGTGCGACACAGAAGTAAAACTGACCGACTTAGCAGTAAGTAGGTTTGAAATAGTACCGGTAATTGAAAGACAGCCTAACAGTAATTGGGTATGCTTGGTTACAGTCAGGTTAACATAGTCCAAGACGAGGTACAGAATTTGAATATCCCCTTGATTATATGACATAATAAATGTAAATCTATCCTGGTTATTGAGAGAGTCAAAAGGAGTGAAATTACACATTTGGTGAAATAGACCATCGTGTTCTGGTTTAAAACTTGGACAATTTAGAATAAAATGTTTCGCCTCATCTGTGCCAGAATTGTTACACAGCTTACAGTATCTCTGTGTGGCAGTGGTCTTTGGTAATGTGTGTCTTCCAAGTTCAATTTGCAATTTGTGTGCACTAACACGTAGTGTTGCAATATTTTTCTTTTCCTAAAATATGTATCAAGGATGTAACTTTCTGCGGAATATACTTTGATAAATAACATATTGGTTTGTACCTTGGATCTTTGCTCAGTAGCACTACCTGTATCGTGGCTCATGAGAATAAGACAATCAGTTTCATATTACGGGGTTTCATATTGCGTATAAATATTTCTGGACCAACTGTCATAATTATACCATGTCAGAATTGGGAATTTGCCCAGTTCACCACGTACTGCTGCATTGTGGGCCCTTCTGTTTACTCCTAGCTTATATTTGATATTGCAGGGTTTCATATTGCGTTTACATATTTCTGGACCAACTGTCATGATTATACCCTGTCAGAATTGGGAATTTGCCCAGTTCACCACGTACTGCTGCATTGCTGGCCTTTCTGTTTACTCCTAGCTTATATTTACAAAAACCTTAATAGCAACTTGACAAAAGTCTGCTAAATCCCGTGTGTCAGGTGGAAGATATTATAAACAGTGGGCATTTAAGCAAAGTGTCAAGGGATACTGATGACAGTGACGGCTCATGTCTTATCATCCGTTTCTCCTTAAACGGAAAAACTTGAGGCCACCAGAATTATTTTGTCTGACGATCTCTATTACAGAAGGTAACAGAGACAGGTTCAATACTTGGCAAGTGTATTTTGAAAAAGATGGCTCAAAGAATTATTGACTAATATCCAAGTTACACATAACTGCGTCAGAGGACAGTGAAACGCCGTGTATGGCAAGCCAACAGGGCCATAACGCATTGGTCTTACGAGTTGCCGAGCTTCCACTACGCATAGTCAAGCCAACCAATCAGATATCAGTCTCCACTATGCGTTGCCGACAATATGTTTTCCACTACGCGTAGTCGAGCTTCGGCTACGCGTAGTGGAGCAACTTATGGCACCTTTTGGCTGAAGAAAAGCAAACTAATCATTTACGTTCTTACAATCATTACTGATATTAAAACAGCCAATCAAATTAGAGTCTCTACAACGCGTAGCGGAAACATGAAATTTTCTACAACGCGCAGTCGAGGCTGCCAATCAAATTACGGTCTCTACGACGCATAGCCGAATGGTTGTAACCCATATTTCAAAACGGAGGTAGAAAGGGTATCAAATTTTAGTTTTCAAGACAGCACAGTGACGCGTTGTACAGTGGAGAACCAAATTTATTCAGTTCCCTCGCCTACGCATCGTCAAGACCAGTAGTTTCTCAATGCGTGGTCGAACAGGTTTAATACAGTTTACAAGAGCATCAGTGATTGGACAGTCTGGCTACTTGCTATGGGAGGCATAGTTTGTCCACTAGGCGTCGCCGAGACTCGGCGACGCGTTCTAGAAGAACATTTTCTCGGCAACGCGTAGTGGAGACTGTAATCTTCTTGGTTTCCCTCGACTACGCGTTGCCGAGCCTCGAATACGCGTAGTGGAGACTCTGACCTTATTTGTTGGCTCGACTACTTGTTGCCGAGCATCGACTATGCGTAGTAGAGACTGCAATCTGATTGGTTTACTCGACTACGTGTTGCCGAGCCTCGACTACGTGTAGTGGAGGCTCGGCTACGCGTAAGACTTATGCGTTATGGCCCTGTTGGCTTGCCATAGCCGTGTAGTCGATGAACAGATACCAAGAAGCGAGTCGTCTCTGGGAAAGATAATGGATATCTTCCTAGGCAAGTATGGGCAACTCCAAATTGTGACGACCAAGTGCAAAAATAAAGAATTAAGACCAGTACATAAAGTATGTCTCTTGGAAGCATCATACGCTTCAATGGCGGGAAACACATGCAGGCAAATTCAAGAATAATACATCAGGGTACTTCACATTATTATGACGCCAGGTCATACTAAATTATATGTTAAAGTTACAATGACCATAGAAGTTGTATGCCGTTTATGAGCCAATTATGCGTAAAAACAATCTTTATACTGAATGTGTGTTAAAATCATTAGCTTACTTATTGTTTCAGAGTGTGATAAAAAATGCATAAATGTGTCCGACATGTCCCTAAGTCAACAAAATCTGATGTTATCTATTCACCTAATTTAAGGGACTGGCATGGTATCTTTTTTGGAAAGATAAAGTTAAAGTATATTTTGTTGAAACACTAGCACTAGCTTAATTATATCAGGTCTAAATTTAAAAGAAAACACACATAAAAGGTGAGTTTATGTCAATACTTATAAAGGTCACTTGAGGGACCTGGTAGATGTACGGTCATCGTGTCTTATGTAATTTACCACAAATAGTAACTTGAGAAACACAGGGGCGCTATCTGTCTGAGTTTCAGAGTAGACTGCAACTTTGTGAACTAAAGATGTGTGTTGAGCACTCCACACTCCAAAGATTGTCTCAGCATGGACAGAAATTGGCATTTTGAACTTTGCAAAGGTAGGAAGAATAGCAAAGCTTTGAACCAGTGTAGTTTGCGTGATGACTTCCTGTCCCAGCTAAATTCTGCATTATTTTAACGAAAACTATCACGATTATATATATTTTTACTGTTTAAGAGAAAGAAGTTTCCCCCATCACAAGCAACCACCCTTCAGTTTGGTAGCAAAGCCATTAATGCAATGCACAACTTGTATATGAAGAGTGTCAAATAAAGAATATCGATTGATTGATTGATTGAATGATTGACTGATTGATTTTGTTCATGTAGCTACATTAGACTGTAAAACATACAATTAGTGTTAAAAAGAACCTGGGATGCCACCAGAAAGTTTTTACAACTTATTTCAATGCTGGTCCTATACGTCATTTCTGAATAACATATACACAAAAATTAAAATAGATATCTCTCTCTCTTTCTCTCTATCTTCCCCTCCCTCCCCCCTCTCTCTCTCTCCATATATATATATATATATATATATATATATATATATATATATATATATATATATATGTATGTATATATATATGTATATATGTATATATATGTATATATATGTATATATATGTATATATATATATGTACATATATATATATATATATATATATAGAGAGAGAGAGAGAGAGAGAGAGAGAGAGAGAGAGAGAGAGAGAGAGAGAGGGAGAGAGAGATTTACCTACAAAAAGAAACATGCAACAGTATCAGGTATAAGTTAAGGTATGAAACATTCGCCCACCAATATATATACAACATTCCAGATATTATACCTGAGTCACTTTACATTACAAAACACAAACATGGTTGTATCAGAATTCCTATTATCTTTCTTGATTTATTGTCCATAAAGAGAGGGAGGGCGATTCAGTAAAAGAGGTACAGTTATTTTCATTCTAGGAACATGTCATTGATATGGTATTGCTTTACTGTGGTTTTGAATACACTATGATTTTCTATTTTCCGAATATGAGTAGGGAAGTCACTCCACTGTTTTATTCCTGTCCACGTAAATGTACTTTCCCTCACGTTTGTTTGATATCTTGGTCATTTAAACATCATATCTGAATTTCTTGTGTAGTATATACCTCTGTTTGCATAATTTTTAAACTTCTCTATCAGACACTGTGGAGACCTCAGGTGTACTATATTATGCATGCTGTTCAACTTTATCTGATTTTCTCTACTCTCTACATCCAACCAATTTATCCTCTGTAGTTTGCTGGTGCCTCCATGTGCTCTAGGTCCTTTATCGAGCACAAATCTGACCATTTTATTTTGATTCATTTGCAATTTATGTTTCAGACTAGCTGAGATCGATCAGTAACCTTTTCTATGCCAAACTTTGCCTTTGCTTGGGGAATATTCTTTACCACCATTCCAGCTATTGATGTAAAGAGTGTGTTCAACATTACAGCTACTTGTTTGTCATTCTGACGAATCTCAAAACTGTCTGACCTTAGGCTGTATTTACTTTGTTTCACCGTATTCCATCGATTTTACAGTACATCATAGACTTGCGCTGTTATTTCTATTTTCATGTATTTGGTCCACAAAATACTCAGATTTTGCTTTTTTGACTAATCTCTGTACTTGATCTCTCAAATTTTTTGTATTGTTTTTTCACTTGTAGATAATCGTATTTTCTGAACTTATATACTTTTCTATCTCTTATTCTTATGTTATTTAATACATAGTTTGTGATTCACGGTTCTGTTCTGCTTTTAATCCTAACCTGCTTTTCTGGTGCCATCATATCTAAAACTCTTGTAAATAATCTCTGAAAAGTACACCATGCCATATTTACCTCAGAACATTTTGTTCCTTCACTCCAGTCAACTTCTTCCAGTTTGCTAATTAGAGCTTTTTTGAGTAAATTTGTTTATATAGACTTCCCCAGTACAGAATGCTAAATCATGGTAACTCAGACCCGTTTGTATTACCCCACTTTGACAGAGTCTTTGATCGTATGAGACAACAATCAAATCAAGCAACGCTTTCTCTCAGGTGGGATCTTGAATAATCTGCCTCAAATCAAATATACAACACAAATCTTTAAACTGCTTTAGTAGGCAAGATTCTTGCGTCTGTAATAAATTTACATTAATGTCACCTTGGAGTATGGTTTCGGTGTTATTGAAATATTCAGAGTTCAATAATGTATCCTCAAATCTTTCAAAGAATGATGTTTATTTTGGTGGTCTATAAAACGTGCCTACTAATATTGGCTTAGTTTTAGGTAAGAAAATCTCAACCCACACTATTTCAAGATCGTTTTCAATGTCTGATTGGTGGTTATAGGAAAGATCGTGTCAGATGTACACACCGACCCCAACCCCCTCTATTTATATTTCTGTCTCTCCAGTTAGCTGTTTATTTTAAAATAGGTATCTCACCCTCAGTTACACATCCATCTGTGATTCCAATAACAGCAGCTCTATACTTTTGAGCTATCAAGTTTTATTCGCTTATTTTAGGAAGCATACTTCTGGCATTTAAGTTTAGATAACGTTGCTCTTTCACTTGAAAATATTTAAAGTTTTCACATAAGATATGAGAAGTGTCATTGTCAAATTCATGTCCTTGATAAGTTTCAGTCAATTCAGGTTCCTGTTCAAGGGTGTGATTTTCTAGACTATTTGTATATGTATCAAATAAACTGTCACTAAAATCAAATGGCGGTGGTCGACATGTAGAGCAAGCCCACGGAACAATATTTTTTGTGACATGTTTAAAGCCTTTAACATTCACTTGTGCACATTTAATGTGGACGTTTTTCCGGCAACTCACGCATGTTAGTAACCTGCGTGACATTGCCACTGCTCTTTTATATTGTCCACATGGATTTCTCACTGGGTCTGGGTTTTTTGTGACACTTGTATCACCTGACACGGAAAGTCTCTGAGCATATCTGTCAGTAATTCCATGTCTGGACTAACTAGTTGAATACATCTCCTGCTCCAGGCTAGTGGTAGGATAAGACAGTAATGTCTTATTCCATATACCAGGGTCGACCAACTTGGTTACTTGTATACCGTCAATTGTGTAGTTGATCAGAGCTGTGGACATTGTACTGTTATACATTGGACCATTCAATGGTATAAACCTTGTGAATCCCGGTTTGAGATGTAGAGTTGGCAAGAACAATTGAAAGCTACTTACAACCAGTAGACTTGAGAATAACACTGATCCATAGTTCACTTGAGTCTGTCTGCACATTTTTGCTTTCCTGAAGAAAATCCTTTGGCAAAAATTTCCAATTCTCACTCGATGGGAATGGGTATGTAACCCCATTTTTGGTCCAGTCTGTGCCCAAATCACTTAAAAGACACTGAAATCATGAATGTAGCAATATGATAATAGGTCAAAGACTAATTCGTCAGAGCTCTGCAGAACCATGAGTTCCATGTCACCAGGGCAAGTTTCCAGTTTGCAGGGAGCATATTCACACATTCACTTCATTACGTATAAGCCATGGAATATTGTAAAATAACGATCTGTTTTAACTGAAAGCCCCTTTTTACAAGAATTAAGAAAATAAACGGTTGGCTGTGATAATCAAAAGATACGTGTCCAATCAGAGGTGAATATTCGATTGGGTCAATAAAAATATATATCTTTTGTGATGCAATATTACTAGCTGAAATCCAGAAAGATCAGGTGGCCAGATGGTTAAGGTGGAATAAAAATGCCACCAATCCATGTGAGTTCGAATTCCATCTTGGGTGTTCCCCCCTCCCTTTTCAACCTTTTTTTTGTTGTTGTTGTTGTTATTATCATTATTTTTTTTTTTATCTATTTATTTATTTTCTAACATTTAGCGCCTAATATATTATCCGTGACAAGGAGGAAGTCTCAAAACACTGTTGTCATGAAGTGCTCAAATAATATCCGTTTTGTAGACATGCTCAGGCCAATGGGTCTAGACCAGCTAGTACACTTCAGGCTTGGTAAATGTAAGGGGGTACTCTGATGTATGTCCTGGCAAAAACTGTTTCATGTCTCCTTTTAGGCTGTTTGATGGTGGGGATCTGGTCTCTGCAGCTAAGATAATATGGTAATGTGCATTATCCACCACTATGACTGAACGCTCTCTCAAAGTTGGCATCAGTGTGTTATCAACCCGGTGGATAAAAGCTGTGCCATATATGTCCCTATGATAAACTTCATCTTTTTTCTTTGCCTGGAAAACAAGCATGGTACCCCCTGCATGTAACACTATCATTCTCTGACCTCTGTAGAGGTGTTGTATCGGTCCTCGGCAAGACTTTATTGTTCTAATGTCCGCACGGGCCGAAGGCAGAACATAAAAATTGTGGGGGCCCTCTATAGGTTATAAGTACAACTACAGCTGGGTAAGACATAAAAAGAAAAGAAAATCAGCACTCAATTTTAGGCTCTGTCGGCAGCAAAAATAAACAAATGTTCATGAGTTCGTGGTTTCAAAAACTTCTGGATTACTGTCAGTTCATTGAGTGACTGCGTTGGTGATGTGGCACAATGCATGTCAAGGCGACTAGGTCCAGCTTGAACAGTTCACTACGGCACCCTCTTTAGGGCACTTCAGAAACTACAAGGAACAACACATCTAAAACATTTAAAAGTACAACACACGCAGCGCTATAGCAATTAATTTGTATTAAACTAAAATCAGTGCATACAAAAAATATACAGAAGAGATCATACATACATACATACATACATACATACATACATACATACATACATACATACATACATACATACATACATACATACATTCGGTGCATGGTTGGCAGAGCTGCAACATGCTTGACTTTCATTTCTGTGACCTGGTTTCGATTGTTGGCTGGGGTAGCTAATGGAAAGAGCTTCTACCACTCTGACTTTGCAGAGTGGTTTCCTCAGTAGCTTTTTCTTCCACGAAACAAGTAGGTAGGAAAGTATACGCCACCATCTGTGCCATGAAGAGTGATTAATACAGGCCCGGACTGTTTCACAATACATATAAAAGATATTGATCTGTACTATATATAAAAATCTACTTTCACTACAACACTAATACACCCACAATATAAGGAAACAACCCCCCCCCCAAAAAAATAGAAAACAAAGAAAAGAAAAGAAAGTTAACACGAGGAGGTGGCAAATTCCGACCCCGCCCCCCCCCCCGCCCCACCACCACCCACAACTGTTCACTCAAGTCTCAATTACAATAATAAGGGACAGACCTAGCTACTATTTTGAGAACACAGTATATGTTAGTAATTACATAAGATCACATACCATTATTTTAGAACACACATACAAAAAATATTTCTTGCCATGTGCTGGAAATCGGGAATCGCAACAAGTGAAAAATTTTGAGTGTTATTTTCACCCATTTTTTGTCATGGTCCTGAAATGGTCCCTTTTTTTCTGACCCAATTCCTCACCTGGCCGACATGATACAAAAGTCTGCATATTTATATGGCTTTGGTACTTAACTTAAGTTTGGTTGTTCAATATGTGTTTTTTTTTCTCATAAACAGTAGCGTGTAGTGACAGTTTCGCGAAAAATGTTGCACAGATTAGCTGAGACCTGACCACACTATGATAAATCCAGTGGTTTAAAAAAAGGAATAATAATAATAATAATAATAATGATAATAATAATAATAATAATAATAATAATAATAATAGCAATAATAATAATAATAACAATAAAAATAATAATAATAATAATAATAATAATAATAATAATAATAATAATAATAATAATAATAATAATAATAATAATAATAACAATAAAAATAATAATAATAATGTACTTTTATTTCTTTAAAAAGAAGCAAAAATTACCAAGAGGCTAATACATTTTTTTTTCTCCTCGAGTATATACAACTGGATTCTACAATGAATACAATTGAGATGACAGGAGTCAATTAAAAAAATAAGCAAATTAAAATAATGCACGCAAAATAAAATAAAATAAAAATGAAATTGAAATGAAAATGACAGGATGTAAAAAATAATATAATATAATGCAGTGGTTCCAAAGCTTTGATTTTCTTGCTACTTTGTAAAAGTCAAAATGCCCATTTCTGCCCACGGTGAGATGACTTATAACTGTCAAAGTACAGACTTGTAACATTTTTTATCACTGTGAAGTTTGGAAGGCCCAACGAAAGTCCATCTTTTGTTTTATCTTATCAGGTTTTTACCGATATTTTGTCCATTTAAAAAAAGTTTAGTGGTTTATTTATTGTGGAAAAAAAGAACATTTAAGATCATTAAGTTTACCGGTGTAAGTACCGTCAAGGATAGGAAAATGCATTTGAAATATTCCATATTTTTGTAAGTTATAAATAGAAAGTGGGTAATATACTATGTTCATAAAAAATTAAAGCACTATTGCGTATGTAATTTGGGTTTAAGTGCTCTACGTTTATTTCCAGGTCTTACCAAATTTCCCTGATTTATTTCTACGTGTGGGATACTCCTGGATAAATATTGTTGAAAATTTTAAATGTGTATTGGTGAAAAAGACGAGTGTTTCCATCAATAAGGTCCCTCCTCGTAGAACTGGAACGCCTTGGGACTCTTGCTTCTATCTATACACCTGACAGAATCGTATCTGCTGCCCAGCTAACGACTGTTTTCAGCCTTGCTTTTATGTCAGATGAAACAATAATCAGTGCTATTGCGAATTTAGGGTTCAACGTACACCAACAGTGCATGGTTGATGGGTCAGCTTTCTGAACTCAACCGAGACAAAAACATTAGCATATTAAGCCTCGTCTTTCGCAATGTGAGTTTTACATGCAGTTAAGCAGGCCTTTTTTCAGGATATAAATCTAATATATGTAAAAGCTACAGAGAAAATGTTAACTACAATTCATAAAAACAGCTTTTGTTACTACCTGTATTGCCTTCTGTATATAAGAAATGTAAATGCTTCAAAACAACATTGCCTATAATCATACTTTTTAATCCAATAATGAAGCAAAGAGATTCAAAAGTTATCAAATATCTATATTCATCGTACAATACTAATGTGGAAAAAAAATCATTCCTGACCTACAACAGGCAGCAACGAAAGTATTTATTTTTATCCCCAAAATATAAAGGCCTAACCACTTGTAACCCAAAATTTCATCTGCCTGGACGAAAATAGTTCATGAAACATTACTTGCATTCATACATTGCAGTACATTAACCCAAATAAAGATGAATATTGTTAAATGCGGAAATTCGGGAATTATCAAAACATGAACATTCAGCTTTCAATACCAATGCAAAGAAACAAATTTCATTTCTAACTTGATATGGGTAGTCACCCATAAGAAACAACTACCAATTTCAAACCAGTCCTTTCAACCTTTGGAATATTCTTTATTGACTGCAAACATAAGTTTTTTTTGCAAAACCTGTAGTGCATACTGCTTTAAACCCGATAATTTATCACTTGACCAAAGTTAAAAAGAGACATGGTAGGCCTGTAACTTTTTTTGTTGTCCTGGCTTGAGTGTCAGCTGCATTTACACCAGAAGATAGTCGACCAACATTGTCTTTTGTGACATTTATGAGTCTGGAATATTACAAAAACACTTTACCCCCATTATAAGTATGGGTCAAACAATGCTGCCCAGAGCAAAATATAGCCAATGAAGCATTTTACCATATACTCCAGAGAAAAACCTCACCAATATTATTTAATTCCGACCCAACTATGACAGCAAAAAGATTCAAGAGGTACCAGGAAATCAACATCCACCCTATGATACCAATGTGAAGAAATAAATTTTATTTCTGCCTTGAAACTGACAGTCGCCCACGAAGGCAAGTAGTGGCTTTAAAAAAGTCCTCTCAACCTCCTTAAAATAATCTTCATTAATTACAGATCTTAGTTTTTCCACAACATAAAGGCCTGACCACGTCAAACGAAAAAGTTATCATTTGGGCCAAAGGTAAATAGGGACATAAGGCATATATTATGTCTAATAGGAAACATCTTTTTGAACTTGTGCACACACATACATGCCAAATCCTATCCATTTAGTGACACCGGCCAATATTGCACACACACACAAACAAATATATACATATGATTGTAAAACATCCAGTATTGTTTGCTTGAATATGTCCAGGATCAAAATGGCGTGGAAAGTAAAACACCCTAAAAGCAGTACAACAATACCTCTTTAGTAATCGATTAGAGTCTACTCATACTAGACACGATTTAGTGTCTTGTTATGAGGTACAGCTGGTCATCTGTGTATATTGGCAACCTATTTAACTTGGAGGGCATCAATTTTTGTTGAACTTGTCACTAGCATAATCCTTATGGCAACAAAATATAGTGTCAATGTTGGCTTGATTCATCCTTAAGCTGTGGTAGCACCTGCATTAAAGTACGCAGGTACAATTTTGAATGTTCAAAACTCATGGTGATATAGCAATCAAGGATATACAGTTTCCTACTATGCACTCCATATGTGTTCTATTCCAAATGCTTCACTTTATGAAAATACTTTTACTGTCTTTGTAGAAACTTATTTGCTCAAATCATATATTTGGAGCATATACATTCACTAATATGAAACGATTCTTCTGTATACCTATTCATATAATTATACGCCTCCCACGGGCATCTAATTTGTTCTTTTGAATCTCATTTTCCCAATTGATTTTAAATAGGAGAGCAACTACTCCACTATGCTTGGTACCATGATACATGATAATTTTTTCCCCTGACTCATCGTGCCCTTGGTTTATATTTCTCTTTTACTATTAGTTTTTGGTAAAAAACAAAATATCTAATTTCTTCTTCCTTATGCATCCAAGCACACTTTTTCCATCCCTTTTTTGTATTTAACACTTTCCAGTCTTGGCTATATACAGGAGCTATGTACCCAGTGTCTGTTGATTTGTGGCAAAATGCACCAGCGTTGGACCCCTGCTAAATCCTTACCACTGTATAACTACTCATAATATATATATATATATATATATATATATATATATATATATATATATATATATATATATATATATATACATATATACCAAAATGTTCAATGGAACTTGCACTTTCGGGTTCTATATATGTTACCATAGTAATGATGGGGCTAACACTTGGCTGCAATGGCAACCAAAGTATTGTTTTATGGTCTAAAATTTCACCAAAAAACACATGTTTGACACAATAGAGGGAGCCAATAAAAATAATAAAACATTCCTGTATAGTTTTCAGTGCTGGAATCATGGCAATTTAGATCACAAATATACATATGGATTTTGTTTTGAAAAATATACATTTTTGAACATTCATCACCGGGTACTGTTGCCATGGCAACCATCTGGGATGGCCTCTCACATTTAAATGCTGGATTACAACATTGCACTTTCCCTCAGTCTCACAGCAGATAAACAATTTCACACTTAATGCCACCATTGAGCATACTAACAAGTTCATGTTCTCAAACTTTCACCACTAGCGCTGTGGAACAAGGTATTAGCATCTTTGTTGTTAAAAATTGGCCAAGGTCATTCAAGGTCACATGATCTGGCCGCCATCTTGGATTTCTACTGATTTTAAACAAAATTCTGTATCATTTGATTGTGACACACAGTTGACCAGTCCAGGACATGCTTACAATGTAAAAGAAAACAGCAGATATGTCAAAAACCACTGACTTGCCACAATGTACAACATTAAAACACTTAAATTAGCATATTCTATGTCACAATGACCACAAAAGTACCGGATACACTGCAAGTTACCTATATTGCTTTTAATTCATTTTGGAGAACATTAATGACAGAGACATTTTGAAGAATCAAGAACTTTATTTGACAATCACAACAGTAAATGGTTTCAAATTTTAGCAAATGTGGGGTGGAAATAACCCTTTAAATATTGATTGCTAAAAATAGCCAAAGGTCACACAAGGTCAAAGGAACTGACCGCCATCTTGGATTTTAGCAGCTTTTTAAATGAATTTTGCTTCATTTACATGTAAAATACAACTGATCTGTCTAAAATGTATTTATAGTTTCAAAGAAGGCAGCATGTATGTCAAGAATAACTTTCCACACCACAATTTACACTATTTCAGCTCTTAAATTGATAATTGTGTGAGGAATGAACAATAAAAATGCCCTATACACCTATACTTCCATTGCTGTGTATTTATTGGGGTATACTTATAAAAGAGGCACTTTGGGATACCAAGAGCTATATTTCACAATCCCAAGAGGAAATGGTCTCAAAGTTTCAACATGTGGGGTGTATATAGACTTAACAAAATTTGTTGCTACTTATCGCCCAAGGTCATTCAAGGTCACATAAACAGTCAGCCATCTTAAACTTCTGTAGCTTTTCAGCAACTTTATGCTTCATTTCACTGTGAAATGCTGTTGATCGGTCCAAAATAATTAGCATGTCAAAGTAGACAGTAGATATAGCATGTGAGAATTCCCTCCCACAGGTTATACCATTTTAGCTCTCACATTTAAAAATCACAGGGGCATTGACCATAATAGTGTTTTACACCACTGTATGTTACAGCCACCAATGTCTATATTCATTTGGGGGGTTGTAAATAAATAATGCATTTGGGGGGATGAAAAACTTCATTTTACAATCACAAGAGACGGTTTCAAACCTATAAATAATGTTTGTGGAAATAGTATCATTCTGCTGGATGTGGCTTTCAATATTTGCAAGTTGCCAGAGTGTCCCAAGCATGAGTGGAATTTGAATTGCATAACTGTTTTACTCCATTGTGTTAAATACAATCAATTCAGACAAATAAAAAACAATCATATTATAGTGACAGGGAGAAGAGGGTCAAGAAAAACTGCATAACCAACACATTACCTTGAGTGTATTGCTGCCATATTCCAGTGTGACCAACTGCATTGGTGAGATGAACTGTCTACAACAAAAAAATGTGACCCTGTAAGAGAGCAAACAATCATCTAGTTAGATAAAGTGTTCTGTTCTTATTGAAATGAAAAATACTAGCATGCTTATACTACTGAAAATCATTAAACATAATGTCATGTCAGAAAGGCAACTGGTCCATCTGAAATATTCCAAATGTGAAGCATCAAGCAGCTTCTTGGTAATGAGCTAATTTCTGTTTTCTTATTGAAAAAAGATCAGCAAAATTAATCAGTAATGCAAAAAAATTAAAACTGAGCGTAGTAAACCTTAGAGTCTGGACATTGGTCATCTTGTGTCTTTGAAAGATTATGATATGTCAGCTGTTGCTTTGAAAATAAACTGATCATAGTAAACACGGCACTAGAATGCAGAGTTGGTTTGACGAGAGTTCTACAGATAGCAAATAAAAAAAATGGTTCACTCAGATTTAATGCTTAAATCTGATCATTAAAAGTTCCAAATAAAAAGACCATTTTCAAACTTTACTCAAGTGCTGACTGCAAAAAATTTACGTTTTTGAAATATTTTGATTTAAACTCATTAATATATATATATATATATATATATATATATATATATATATATATATATATATATATATATATATATATATATATATATATATATATATATATAAACATGTTGGATGCAGTGTAATTCTGGTAAGATAAACCAAGCAAAAAAAAAAATTTAAAAAAACTTCAAATACAAATATGTGAATCCTAACTCCATAGCTGCTCTCAATAAAATCAGGCCAAACTATGTTTTTGAAGTATATGTACAAAGCATTTTCGCACCGAAATAAAGATCAGCTAAGGGTAATCAATCCTTTCAGCTTTCATCAAGCAATTTACCATTACACCAATTACAAATGATAATAAAGAAGCACAAAATAATGAAACAGCTGAAATAAATGTTCTTTTTCAGTCCCCCGCCCACTTGGTGGGGGACTATAGGTTTGCACCTCGTGCGTCCGTCCGTCCTTGTGTCCGTCCGTCCGTCCGAAGCTTCACCGGGACATATTTCCTTCTTGGGGTGCTGGAGTGTAGCATGGCAAAAGTAGGTCACTAGGTTCAAAATCTAGGTCACAATATGAAATCCATGTAAACTTGTCGGGGCCATAACATTTTTTTCCTTTTACTAAGATTGATGAAATTTTACACAAATGTGAAACTTAACATGGAAATATGTCGTAAAGTAAAATTAGGTTACTAGGTCAAATATTTGGGCCACAGTAATACAAAAATGTACAGTATTTTCATGTCCTTACTGTAATTCTTAAAAAAATTTGACTTCTTGTTGATGCCAGCCCTTTGATTTTTTTCTATGGTGGGTAGACCTTGGGTAGTAGGTGTGCATAGGCATTGTTTTGTGTGACTTATTACTTGCATTAATTAATTAACAAAGTTCGTTAAGCAAGACAAATTTTGTCTGGGCCATATCTTCTAAACTATTAATGCTAGCCCTTTGAAATTTTTATGGTGTGTAGACCTTAGGTAGTAGGTGTGCATAGGTATTGTTTTGTGTGGCTAATTACTTCCCTTTATTAATTAATTAATTAATTAATTAGTTAATTAATTAATAAATAAATTAATTAATTAATTAGCTAATTGATAAATAAATAAATAAATTAATTAATTAATTAATTAAGCAAGCTCAAGATACAATACAAATTTTGTCCCAGCCATGTCTTCTAAATTATTGATGCCAGCCCTTTGATTTTTTTATGGTGGGTAGACCTTAGAGGGGATATGGTAATGGGCACCGTCCGTGTGTCCGTCCCTCCTTCCGTCCGTCCGTCTGTCCATCCATGATTAGTGTGGGCGGGGGATATGGCTAGCGTCAGTGGCTACTTGTTTCAAATACGTCTCAACTCGGTATAATATAACAACAAAATTAAACATGTTTATTCAGCTGTTTGTATTTGCATGATCAAGTGAAATGTACTTTTATAGCCAAAAACACATGCTTGATTTTTCATTTTATCCCACTGTTACCTGATATAATCATAAGATATACAGAAAAAGAGAGAGCATATTATGCTTTAAACTATGCATAGGTACAAACTAAGTTTCTCATAAATTTCCTTTGTATTTTTGCGGTCATTATACATGTAGATGTCAACATATGGGATAAATAAATAAATCTTTACATACAATATTACCTTGTTTTCAAATTCAGCTTTAGTGCAATTCAGTGTCAATGGTGAAATAAAACACACCAAAGCTACACCATATTTGCAGACAAAATCAATAGGAAAAGAAAGATCTAAAAATCGCAAACGTGAAGTAGTAAGACTTGATTCTGTTGAAAGACAAGACTTAACCACAAAATAAAAATCTGCTGTTTTAGAATACGGCAGAAATGACAAGGTATCCATAATCCAAGCTGCCAAATATATCTAAGATTATTTATGTCAGATCAATTGGTAATGGCAATTAAAATGTCCTGTATTTTCACTAAATTTTGTCAGTTGGTCAATGTTTTGTCCCTAGTGATGATGAAAGAGAAGTTCCCATTAACAATCACACGAGTGGCAGTTGCTAATCACCTATTTTCCCTGTTAAATTTATTGGATTTTCATTGATATTACAACATTAAAATATTTCACCTTCAGAAGGCAAACTTGTGTATCAACCCACACTTAGCCTCTGGTAATCCCGGTCACAATTTTGACCCAGATTACTAGGTACCATGTGAAATTACAGCCTGTTAAAAAATATATCTGTGAAAAAATAGAGGATGCACTGTTCATTTTCCGTCTTCAAAATCTGTGCTTTTATTGACTAAGCACTGCACTTTTACTGACATTAATTTTAGCACAACATAATTGTCACTCCACAAGCCCTCATATGGCATTGTTCGAGTTTCAGACTCAAGTTTAACAATAGCTTAAGTCTCTTTTTGCCACTCTCTGTTACTGCCAGGATTCATTTAGAAATTCAGAATTATGAATATCATTTAAGAAGTGGTCTTCAACTTATATACAACATATGCTGGAATTCCAGAATTCTATACAGTCATGCGTCATTATGTTGCCCACAATCAAATAAGTGAGCTATTCAGCTACAAATTGAAATTTGTTTTTTAGCAGTAATTCGTTTGGGTGTGATAGATCTTGAAGCAAGGTTCCAAGCAAAGGCCAACATCACAAGATGGACACCAGTAATAAGTGTCCTGTCGTTTTCTTTGACTCCTTCCAACACCCTGTCCTTGCTTTTTAACACAATCATTGCAGACCTTACATTACTCGTCTTGGATGCTCCTGTTTTTCTGTGGGTGGCAATCTGGCTGGAAAATGACGCCCTGTGAGACGGACGAGAGAGGCGACTGCTGCTTCCCCTTGCACTGCTTCTCTGGCAGCATCCACCAGACCTTGTGAAACAGCAATGAACAACTGCTCCAAAGGAATCGTTCGTTGGTCAGTTGTCTGCATGAATTTCTTGTGCAAGACATATGCATTTACCAGAGCCATGCAGAACATGTGGAAAAAGGGCTTCTTCCACCATTTCATGCTCTTTCTGTGAAAAGGCATGTAACTAAGCAATTGATCAGAATGATCAACACCAGACATGTAAGTGTTGTACTCATGGACAGCTTCTGGTGTCTGCTTTCTCCCGCCACGATGTGTTAATTCAACCACATCGGGGTGGTGTTTCGTGGTGAGAAAATTCACTTCCCGTTTGTCTTTCCACCTAAGGGCCAGCAGATTTTCTTGTCGCCTGTATACAATATCATCATCATAACTTAAGTTGCCTTGTTGGAGCTCAGCTGGCATGCCTCGTTGATAAGCACGAACAGTCCCCACGGCCATAGTCTGTCTTGCCACAAGATGATCAAACAGTTCTGGACTGGAGTAATAATTATCTGTGTACAGGATATAGCCCTTGTCCAAAAGAGGATCAATCAGTCGCAACACAACCTCTCTTGGACTGTAACTAGCCTTCTCATATCCACTGTGAAGCTCATATGCCCAAAATGTGTCCTGAATTTGACTCACAAAGTTGATAAAACTAAATGCCCACCTGTGAGATTTCTTGGGCATGTATATCCTGAATTTCACCCTCCCCCTGAATGGGCACATTGACTCGTCGATGCTAATATGTTGTTCAACTGTGTGGAGACTTCTGAAATTGTGCTACAGATGATCATCATATAGAGGCTTTATCTTGAGCAATGGGTCATGGCCTAGCTGTCCCTCGGGAATATACTGGTCACTGTCATTCAGGTGAAGTATTTGCAGTATAGCTCGAAAGCGATCCCTGGACATCAAGTGCTTTGTGAATGCTGACTAAAGAACTGGATTGGTTTACAAGTAATCACAGATCTGTGGTTTGTGCACCAGACACATAATATCTAATTTCTTCTTCCTTATGCATCTGAGCACACTTTCTCCATCATTTTTCTTTTCTTTTTTTTTGTATTCAATAATCCCTCGTTTATTCAAACAAAGCAGTGAAAAATGTAAAACATTATCACTTAGTTGTTGAACTTTTATTTCCTGCTATCAATAGACCTATTTTATCTTCTGGCTTACATAGTACTTCTCAGTCAAAAGTAAAGTTTCACTGATTCTATTCCATGCTGACCTCTTTGTCACATCAGTGATTCTTTCCATAAATGTTGCACAAGACTCAAAAACAAACACAGTTACAAGGCAATAGCAACGAGCATTATGCGATACTTCTTTCGCTTATGCACAATAAGCCGAACAACTTATTACCACTTACCAAAGTTTTGACCTTCACAGCTAGCTTGTCAGCAACCTCAGCAAAAAAAGGAAATCCTTTTACTAGAGGTTCACATCAAGAATCACCGAGTGACACTTTACATTCAACTAACTGTTCCAAAGACCTGCTATTAGTTCAGCTGTTTAGACATTGTGACTAGTACGTTTTATGATTGAACAACATGTATTTGTCTTTTACAAGCAAGATAAAAAAGAAAGTGACTGCAATATTGCAAAACATCCAAGAAAATCGGTTATATTACTTGATAGTTATACATTTGAGACAATCTCTTTGTTCCTCCTGGGAAAAAAATGGATAAAATATTATTTAATGGAATGTCTTTTAGCAAAGTGTTTCTTCTTCTGTTTCTGTAGGTATATTTATTGGGATCTGCTTTGGTCACGAGCTTATTCTCAAACATTTTTTAAGAACTATGCCTTTCATTTGATTCTTTTCGGTGAAAATGCTTCAAGTATGCTGCCTTATTTGTTATAGCTGGATGTCACTTGCCGCCTCAAATGCATTCTTTAAACACGTGGGACTCCTATCGTTCGACACAAATTGTATTGCATTTGACAAGTGGATCCTTCTCCACCTTATATTTTTTTTCTAAACAATGTTGCCTTCTTAATCTTCAGGATTATTTTCATTTATGCTGTATTGTACTTGCAGTCTTTTTCTTTTTGTCAGGAGTTCTTTGTCCTCTTAAAGGATTGAATTTGGTCACCATTTTTTTAAAATTCTTAATTATAATAAATCAGCCCCAAAATAAAAAGATAAAATAAAAATTACAAAGGGTATTTTGCAATAGTTCATTCATTTTTTACATAGCAGGCATACATCTGAATATAAAATAGGTAAAACACAAAAATATGTTCATTTAGTAGATATTTTGTTTTCAAATCAACCAAAAATATTATGTTTTACAGAATTATGTCCAATTGAAACTTTAGTACATAAACCCATTCTTGGCAGCCATCTTGGATTGAGAAATGAAAAAAAGGCTGTGATTTCAAATTGAAATAATTTCACTAGCATTATACAAATTCACGTGAACTTCTTTTTACAAAGTCTTGTACTCTTTTAGGTGCATCTAGTGATGGGCATATTTGAGTGAGACAATTCCAAACTTTTCTGATATTAAAGGGGGACTGCGGTACAAATTAACATTTTTTATATCAACTTTATTATACTTGAATAGTTGTTTGGTGACTGCGATTAATTTTATCACGCAATAGTAAGTGTGAAAACGGCAACTTTTATCCACTGTTTTTTCTACCGATGTACCGATCACGTGGTTCGTGACGTCACACGGGGCAGAAGCACCTGTTAGCCATATTGTTCAACATAGTCATAGTAGCGAAGAGAGAGAGTAACGTGTGACATTATAGAGAAAATGCCGTCTTGTGCAGCATATAACTGCACGAACAGGAACAGTCGTGGGGACAAGAAGAGATTCTTCCCCTTTCCTAAGAGCGAGGAACGAAGAAAGCTATGGGTTACGGCACTGAAAAGGAAAGACTTGAAAGTCACGAAACACACCAGGATCTGTTCCGACCATTTCCGCGAGGAAGACATCGAAGTTGACCAACGACACAGACTGCTACCCGATTTGTACAAGAAAGACATGACATCACTGAAAGAAAATGCTGTACCAATTGGACCCAGCGTAACGGAAGAAATGAAACAATTAGAGACGAAAGTATCGTCGCGATACAGGAAGAGAGAAGAGAGGAAGGTGAGACTACTTTTTGAATTCGATTATTCATGTTCACTGTACAGTGAAGCTTATGCATTCCAATCTTCATTTGATGCTTTGTATCTCACTATCTGTGAAAGATCCCCTTCATTATGCTAGTGAATAGATTATGAAGCTTGATAAATGTATATTTACGGGGAAAACGGGGTAAAAAGTCGCTGGTTAGTTCCCTTGCCTTGCGAAACTTGTGTATTCAGACGATGTTATTACAAGGTGACCTACTTTATCAGGGGTAGCATCGCTACTGGTAATCACCACTCGATCTTATCGCTAATTGCTTGAGCAACCAGCCAATACACAAACTTGCCCCATTTATTACCGCTTACAGAAATGGCATAGGATTTCGCATATATGAAGAATTGAAATAAGAGGCAGTTGTCATTCTAAATAGGCCTACCCATCACCGATCGATTGACTCGTCCATGGACGGTCACGGTTCAGCCCAGGTCAGCGAGAAAGAAAGAGTATGATGTTTTACATTTACCCAGTCCCAGCATATTTCCTTATGCATATCCAATTTCATATCTTTTTTTTATATCAGATCTTTTTTTCCCAGTTCAAATCATAATTCATGACCACTTGGCACTGTCATGTTATATGCAATCATTGATTTCTCTTCTTTCTTTTTTTTTTTTTTTTTTGGTGCATGTGAGTACAGTGTTACCCTGTCCCAGCACATTTCCTTATGCATATCTAAGTTCATATCTTTTTTTTTATATGCTATTTTTATGTTTTACCCCAGTTCAAATCATAATGACCATTTGACATGGTCTCTCTCTCTCTCTCTCTCTCTCTCTCTCTCTCTCTCTCTCTCTCTCTCTCTCTCTCTCTCTCTCTCTCTCTCTCTCTCTCTCTCTCTCTCTCTCTCTCTCTCTCTCTCTCTCTCTGTGTGCATATGTGAGTATGATGTTTTACATTTACCCAGTCCCAGCATATTTCCTTATGCATATCCAATTTCATATCTTTTTTTTATATCAGATCTTTTTTCCCAGTTCAAATCATAATTCATGACCATTTGGCACTGTCATGTTATATGCAATCATTGATTTCTCTTCTTTCTTTCTTTTTTTTTTTTTTTTTTTTTTTGGTGCATGTGAGTACAGTGTTACCCTGTCCCAGCACATTTCCTTATGCATACCTAAGTTCATATCTTTTTTTTTATATGCTATTTTTATGTTTTACCCCAGTTCAAATCATAATGACCATTTGACATGCTCTCTCTCTCTCTCTCTCTCTCTCTCTCTCTCTCTCTCTCTCTCTCTCTCTCTCTCTCTCTCCCTCCCTCCCTCTCTCTCTCTCTCTCTCTCTCTCTCTCTCTCTCTCTCTCTCTCTTTTTTGTGCATGTGTGATGAGTATGGTGTTTTTCATTTACCCATCCCCAGCATATTTCCAAGTTCATATCTTTTTTTTTTCATATATATCTCAAATTGGCATGTGTCTGTTATTATCATTTAGACCATTTCAAATCGTAGAAAGCATTTAGCATTGATATTGTTTGCAATTGTTGATTTCTCTCTCTCTTTTTATCTTTTGAGTGTACATTACTGTGTTTATCAATTACCCAGCATATGTCATGTATGTATATCCAAGTTCACCAGATTGAAATGCACCATATCCAGATTTTCTTTGGTTTTTTTGGTCTGGTATGTCTCAACTTGGCATACTAGGTTTTTATAACTAATGTTTCTTTTTTTCTCCCTACTTCAAATTTAGCTTTGCTGTTATTTGCAATCATTGGCTTCTATGTTTTTTTTCAGTGTTACTTTATGACTTGAAAATACTGGAGCAGTTATCCTTCATGTGACAAAAAAAAAGTCACATCTTTCAAACAGCACAAAGATATGATAGTTCAATTTACTTTTTAGGAGTTGGCACAGTTGTTGAAGACTACAGCAGCCACCAAGCCCCCACTTACTCCAGTTTCAGGCACAGGTCTGCAGCAGGTAAGCATGTCTCTTCTACTACTGTAAATTGACTTTATTTCGCTGTATTTACATGGCAGTGATCGAAATAAGAAAAAATTGTCACTTGTCCGCAAGTAGGCAAAAAGAACTTGCTATCATTGGACTTAGGTGTCAAAATAACTTGTCTCGGACAAGCCTTATTTCAAACGCTGCTTGGCTAATACGCAGCTGCTAAATTTACAGGGCAATATCCTCACATGGACCGCATATTCTTAGTAGCAATTTTATCCTATGGTAAACATAATTCCAGTGATGGCTAGGTAATATATGATGTTTTCACATCTTGATTCATTTCTTCAGAATTTCTTTTGCGATTGATTGAAGTTATATGAAAGTCGATAGAATATTGTTATCCATTTACTACTTCAAATTTTGCAAATTTCAATACAAACATAATAAGTTATGCACACTTACAATTTTTGTGGGGGGGAAGAAAGACTTTTTATTGCTTACTTTGATAAATCTGATCAAATGTTATCTTTTGTACAGACTGGCATAAATGGCACTGTCCATCCACATGGACACCCAAGGAATGCTACACAGAGATGCATGGATTTTGCAAGACCTTCTTCACCTTCAGAGGTACATACTGGCATTTGTTTTGATATTACACATACTGGATAGTATAGACTCTAATTGGTAATTTTTTTTATTCCCCATGGACAATACATGAGAATGCAGCTTCAGACTTGGTGTAAATTTTGGACACTCAATCCAAACAAGTTCCTACATTTCAGTATAATTGCGAACATGTATTCCACATTGGAAACAAGTCCGAACATAATTATCATGTATGCAAATTTGAGAAACATGGAAGTGAAGCTTTTTTTTTCCAGACAGTCATTCCAGAAAAAGTGTCCCATTTTGGTATAATTATGGACCCATGGAATATTAGTGTATGAAAAATTACCTTTTCCAGCATTACAAATATAGCTCATCTTGTTGTCCGCAGCAAGTGAAATTCCTTATTGATGAGTGATTTGATCTTCAACTTTTCAAAATTTACAGTGATCTTATGAATATGCAAAATTGAGAATAGGTTTTTTTAATGTATACTTTGTTATTCCATTTACAGGTAACAAGTTACAATTTGTCAAGGACAGATGCATTTCCACAAATTGCGGGAGAACATGCGACTTCAGATGTATCTATGTCCACCAGTAGGGGATCTGTTTCCTTGATGCAGGTGATTTGTTTTTTTTTTTTTGTTCATTGTAACAACTTTTTGATTACCATAAAATGTAGTGAGTCATGTTATAGTAAAATACTTAGAAAGGATTGAAATTTGTCTATTTCTGTACATGTCACTATGTACAGTATGTACAAGAAGTGAGAGTACTTGATTAGATCCATACTCAGATGTTTGGCAACCTTTTCATGTAAAAAAAAAATAAAAATAAAAAAATAAGTGGAAGTCATCTATTAGATTTGTGTAACCAATACACATATTTTATTATTTCCTCATTGGCACTCAAGGTTTTCATTTTATTATTATCAGGTCTCAAACAACCAGTCAAATATGCAAACAGATGATCCGGACAATACAGGAATGGACTTCACAACATCCAATGTGCCCAACACTTCCATGGAGGTAATTTATTTTTCTTTTTATGTTGTTTAGATTGTCATATATAATTATAATAGAAGTGCACTAATTTAGACATAAACATAGTACAGCATATGGCATAATCCATTTTGAAGTAATTGTGTACTGAATAAGTAAATAAAAGCAGGCGAAATGAAAATTGATCCTTCTAATCTGGGTTATCCTGGCATCTGTTTGTATAATTGGTCATAGGTAATAACATATCCCATGTGTATAGTTTGGAATGCATCCGACAGGAATACATATACATATGTGTGTGTGAATAAGGAACAATTATCATGATATGAAATGACAGATGATTTCTTTTCCTAATTGGTGTACATTAAATTTTCATGCAGCATGAAAATACAGTGTCAGTTCAAAATTTTGTTTTTATCTAGAATGGTTTATATATTGATGAATTTTATTATTATATTTACAGGTCTCATGTGATGTAACAGAGGCAGCACCACCCAGAGAAGAAACAACTGAGGGAATAAACAAGTGTCTGTGTCGATGTACATGTGGCTCGCAGTCTAGGGACCAACAAGACATGGGTGTTCAGGTACATATACACTTTTTATCCAGGTAGATTTCCAGCCAGACCTATACATGTTTGATTTATTTCTCACCTTAAGGACACCTAACAATAAAGTTGTTTGCTACATGTAGATTCACTGATCATCCTTGTTTTATTTACATATTCCATCAAACTTTTATGTGCTGGTATTTATTTATTTTCTTTTTTTATTGTGCGAGTATTTATTTCTTTTTCTCATATATTGTGCTTGTATTTATATTATGCTATACCTGCAATTGTGTCTTCTGTCAAATACAGCATCTAAATTGAAGTATATAGGGAAATCAGGGGTACTGTGCCCACACAGAGTTTGCATGTGATGGTACTTCACCGAGCTACGATATGTATTCTGTGGCTGTTATGCTCAGAATATATGCTAGAATTTCAGGTTTTGATTCAACGTGTGTGATATAATCAAATGCTCAAGGAAACAATACAAGGGTAAATATAATTGGGCAATATTTTGTTTTGCTATTTACAGACAGAAAACCCAGGTGAATATGTAACCGCCTCATCACCAAAGAGTTCATCGGCCCCATTGCCCATTCCTCCATTTTCTCCTGTTGTGAAAGAAAGTCAAGCAAAAACTGTAGTGCCAGAAATGGAGCCAGTGCCCTGGGACAGCCCATCTTCCAGTTCCTCATCTGGTGGAAACAATGATCTCCAGGGCTCAACATTCAACATCGAGGATTGGGAAGCAAGCTCTGGTTCCGAAGGTAGCTCATCAGACATGTCAGAGCAACAACCTGGCCTGCACGAGGAGAGGAAATTCATGGTGTTTGAAGCACAGATTGACAAGTTGTTTTGCATGTGTCAAAAGTGTGGTAGTCCAGTGGCTGATGTTCAAAAATCTACACACGGTGGGAATTTGAGAGTGACAATTACTTGTATCAAACACTGCACATTCATATGGACTGGACAGCCACTGCTGAATACAATGTCAGCAGGGAACTTACTTACAGCAGCTGCCATTCTCTTCAGTGGCATGACATATGCTAAATTTGCCCAGTTTGCAAAGTTGATGAATTTACAGTGCTTGGCTGAGAGAACATTTTATGAAGTACAGAAAGGGATCCTATGGCCAGTAATCCAGGACACATGGAAAAAACAACAAGAAGAACTATTTGCAGAATTGCAGGGCAAGGAGGTGAAACTTTCAGGGGATGGTCGCTGTGACAGCCCAGGACATACAGCCAAGTATGGCACCTACACAGTCATGGATAGTGACACAGACAAAGTACTAGATTTCCAAATAGTGCAGAAGTCTGAAGTGAAAAACAGTAGTGTAATGGAAAAGGAGGGTTTGGTCCGATGTCTGGACACACTCAGGGAGGCTGATGTCAGTGTGGTTCAGCTTGCGACAGACAGGCATCCACAAATTTGTGCACTAATGGACAAACAGGACACAATTTGTCACCAGTTTGACTTGTGGCATGTGGCAAAGAGTCTGAGCAAAAAGTTGGCACAGAAGGCAAATGTACGTGGGGCAGAGGAGCTCTCCGCATGGATTAGGTCTGTGGTCAACCACTTGTGGTGGGCTTGTGCTGCATGTG
This sequence comes from Hermodice carunculata, assembly GCA_964020975.1. Classification (NCBI taxonomy): domain Eukaryota; kingdom Metazoa; phylum Annelida; class Polychaeta; order Eunicida; family Amphinomidae; genus Hermodice; species Hermodice carunculata. The sequence goes on from OZ026626.1 coordinate 37,819,502, forward strand.
AGGGAGACTTAGATATGCTGAGGGACATGTGGAGGTCTACCATCCATCACACAGTTGGCATTCATGAGTGGGGATTTTCAGAACGGTTTCCCCAATGTGCCCATGAACCGTTATCAGAAGAAGACAGAGAAGATATTGCATGGTTGAGTGATGATACAGTGGCATATGAAGCACTAGTAAAGGTTGTTACCGACAAGAAACTAAACAAAGACCTGGCCAAGATGACAGAATTTGCCCACACAGGTACATTAGAAGTGTACCACTCTATGCTGACCAAATATTGCCCAAAGAGGCAGCACTTCTGCTATGAGGGTATGGTAGCGAGGACAACTCTCGCTGTGATGGACCACAATAACAATACGGGGCGAAGTCAAGCAACAACACAAGAAGGTGAACAGAGATTCAAGTATGAGTGGTCCAAGATAACTAAATGTTGGGTGGCTAAGCCCATATCAGTAGGGAAAGATTACTCTTACTTGCTGGCTCTCATGGCAAGAGTAGTGGAAGTGCGCCAAGACAAGATCATGCTGGAACCTGTGACACGACCAGTGTTGGCACGAGGCAATATTGCCCCAGAGGTCAGACCAGACAAGGGGTTGTTGTTGGAGAGGCATCAGTCCCGATTCATGTAAAGACACTAAGATAGATTTTGAGTTGTGTGGAGTGAGATTCAGGAAATTGTGAAATACGGACATTGAAATGCATATTGCAAGATAATAGAAGAAGTGTGGATTGATATGGACCTGTATATAGCATACATTTATGGACTTTTGTATAGTATGTTTTACAACAGGAGTGGATGCCATCTTGGATAATTTGAAATAAGGTATTGCAAGATAAAAATTGATACATTGGCCTGTGTACAGTATGTTTCATACCTTCATCCTTTTGATCTGCCATTTTTAATAAATTGTGAATTTGAATATGTTGAGTTTCTTTTTGTCACTATCCAAGTGCTTTGTATCAGTTGAAAAAAAAAATGTCTAGCATATCACCAATGAGCTTTTCTTGGTTGGAGGGTATCGTCAGGACCAGTTTTGAAGTAATTACACCACATTGCGATTTTTTTTTTTTTTTTGCAGAAAAGCAATTTTGGCTGAAATTTGCCAAATGACTACCAATCTTTATATGCATCTATTTAGCAAGTACTTTTTTTTTAACCAAAATTTGAGAGAATGTACATAATATTTTTCCTCTTGGGGGGGGGGGGGAGTAGACTTACCCATAAGGGTACGTTAGTTCCCACGGAACTACAATTGTCTTCTTTTTTTTTTTTTTTTTGACAACATAATATAAGCTAGGCATGGATGGTGAAAAGCTGATCCGTGGAAGGGAATGAATTGAAAAGCAAAGATGAACTGCTTATTGGTTACTGAAAATTTATTGAGTCCCCAGGTTATTGCCAACATGAGTGAAAGTTTTGTTTTACAAAAGAATTCTGGATGAGCAGAATTAAAAAAAAAAATCCAACAGAAACTCCAAATTTGAGGAAATATTGAATATTTGAATGCCCCCCCCCCCCCCCCCCAGTTTTAGAGGATGTCAACTTTCACCCATGTACCAAGAGCATGAGCAACAATGAAGGGTGCCAAAAAAAATGGAAATCCTACATGTACACCAACATTTCCCCCGAGAGATATTGAATTTTAAATGTTTTTCCTTTTTTTTCTGTTTTGGAGGAAGATACAAACTGTCACCCTTGTACCAACATGGGCAACATGAAGAGTGAGCAAAATAAAATTTTAATTCCTACATAAATTTATACCAATAGTTTCCCAGAGAAATATTGAATTTGTTTCCCTATTTTGAATAAAATTACAAACTTTCACTAATGTATCAACAACATGGGCAACAATGAAGGGTGGAAAAAAAAAAATCCCTACATGTATACCAATATTTCCCCAGAAAAAAAAGTTGATTTTTTGTTTTCCTTTGTTGGATAAGTTTCACCAATGTACCAATAACATGGGCAACAATGAATGGTGAAAAAATTTAAAAGAATTCCTACATGTGTACCAATATTTCCCCAGAGAATAAATATAGCTACAGTTACAAAAATTCAAGAGTAGACATGAAAACCCATCCTTACCTTGAAGATTTTTTTTTTTTTTTGTGGAAAACAGTGGTATACATGACCTAGGCTAGAACATGAACTAGAATTTATTTACACAGAAAATGAACAAATTTATGTATGTACAGTTACTATACATTTATTCAATAAAATCTCATAAGTGGTCCAGATACATATTCATTATCATACAATGTAAGAGCCAAATGTTCAAGTATGTCCACTGCACACATCCTGCATTGTCCAATTATGTTGGTCTCAAAATGCCCACTGCATTTCAACCTCTCCCTCCTCAAAACCACTATAAATCCCACTGGGTTCAGGGAACCTGTTCCTGACTTGTTCGACTGTACAGGCTGGGATTGCACGTCTGTTTCCTTTCCCCAACCTCCGATGCATCCACCACGTAAACATTCGGTACGCCGCCAATCTGTAGGTCCTGCAAGTTGAAATGCAAATCACGAATAAGCTACCATTCCCGATAAAAATTCAAAGCGTAACATGGTTGTGAAATTATGGGTTGATAAACAACAAAGTGATTCAGGAATAAATTGTGTTTCTTTGATTTGCGCTGGGCAACATCAAGCGGTCAAGATTGCATCAATGCTGGCAGTCTGATGCTTGTGTATTGACACGGTCAGAGGGCCGCTACTGCATTCAGTCCTTATCAACGGTAATTACTCCAGATGTGTGAATGCCAGCAGGGGGTTGAGTACTTACTACCCCATATCTGATAATCCGTTAATTGCATTACCGGTATACATCTGAGATTGTGTATTGCCCCTTCTACCTGTATCGACATGGATTTTTCAATACTGGTGCATACAAAAATGCCTAAAAATTACAAAACGTATTTGTAAAAACTATAACTTGTAACAAGCATAACACCCCTCGTAGAAAACTGGTATTTCTACCTGTTAGGAATTGGGTCAGGTATGCGTCTCCCTTGCAACTCCATCATGGCCACCATTGTAGCCCACAGCACGTCGGGGTTCAGGCACACGGCAGCGAAGTTTGGATGTTCTGTGATGCATCCTGTCTCTGTTTCCTTGCACTTTTCTTTGGCTGAATCCAGATCACAACAGCATAGGCACTCCTTCTCAGATTGCGTGGCCCACGACACACAATTGTTGCACTTGCACCAGTCGGATACCGGTGCCCCAAGCCTGGCCCTGGGTGGTCGTACTTCTAGATGCCTGGCCTTGGCTGCTGGTGGCTGTGCTCCTCCCCTTCCTTCTTCATTTGTCTCTTCATCCCGTTTCTTGCCTCTCCTGGGTTCGTGCTGATAAGCAGCGAGTTTATTCATGTCCAATTAGCTCGAAAGTTGTCTCTCTAACTGAACGATCTCTGATAGCATTAATGGCTGCTCAGCCAGCTTCTGCCCCGTGTGACGTCACAGACCGCATTTCCGATGCAACTACTGAGAATACCCGTTACAACCACAATTTACAAAAAAGCTCCTACAAAGTTCAGTTTTTCGGATTTGATGAAACAAAAATCAGAATCTAACTTTTATGATGTATATCTTTCAGTGTATGAACATTAAAAATTGTAGTGCTGTTCCCCTTTAAGGGAAAATTCAATTTAGACAGAATGTTTAAGTTCAGTTATATTTTGGTTATCTACCAAATTGTCTTTTTCATGGTAATCATCCAACTTCATCGTTTACCATTGAACAGCCATTTTGAGTACATGTATTAATATCTTGGTGACAGTTGAGTGAGATATATGTGTGTAGCTACACTTTCGTGTTCACTGCCATGTCAAGCTTCCAAAAGGTCAAGTTTCATATATTTATGGCATATCTCCCTATCGGCTAAGTTTCATGCCGATTTGCTTTTAACTTCATAAGATAAAGCCAAATGTATTCTTAAGGAAAAAATTAATTTTGCTCCATGATGTCTTTCTCTTTGTACTTCACTGAACTCTTCATTTGTGTTTTTCATGCCCCCCTTTGAACTGTACACGTGTTTCTTCAGACTGTCCATAGCCTTACCATGTTTGGATTATATTTTTAAAACGTTTGTGTCATTTTTTGAGTTATATTATCCATAGCAGATTGCAAGGATATCACTAGACCTTGCACTATTTTTATTATTTCTCATTTTCCAGATCTGCTTAATAACCTTTGCAGTGTTTCCATATCTCAAGCCTTCATGACCTTGGTACTTTCAACAGTATGTCTGTGCTAAAATCTTCTTAAGTAGCACCATTATACTATGTTGTATCCTCTTTTCGATGTCACTTGTCCTGTGGCTGTGTTAGTTCGTCATAAAGCCGATGACCTCTCCTTCACATTGAAGCTTAACATATGACATCCAGTATTGGTATTTTCCTCAAAATGGAGAAAAAGCTATGAAGTAATCTTTGAGAAGTGTCAGGATTAAAATATCAACACCAATCTTAAGGTAGCGGAGGGGATTGAGCTATAACGGCAAAATAGTGACCCGACAGAAAATGAGTTTTTTCCATTTCCGTAAAGTTTGGCATTTTAACTTTCTTGTCACCAAACATGAATACAAAAAAAAGCAAAATTTGTGTGATAAAAAAGGGAAAAAACATGACCATGTTTTAGCTGGCTGCATCATGAGCATGTCTGTTTACAAATGTATGCTAATTAGTCTGCCAAAGTTTTGATAGCAGTCGGCTGCTTTCCACAATCCAGGACCATAGCAACGGCAAGCGACCAACTGTAACATTGGGAGGTGCGCTGCTACCAATTCTTGTATAAACTGCTTGACAAGATTAGGACTGATTAATTGGTTTGTTGTGGTGACCAAATGGCCATGTAGATAATTAAATCGATGGGCTCATATTTTCCTTCTCAGAGTGTGATAAAAAAAATAAAAAAATAAGGGACGATAAAAGGTAGCGATTGTCAAAACGGCACCTGCCGATGGACTTGAGCCTTAGTGTGTTTTCAATGAAGGCGATTTCAACCTATGCGTAAATCGTTACTCGGAATCATGGCATTGTATACATTATAAAGGCTTACAACCCTTTCTACAGTCTTGCCCTATCCAAGACCAATTTGCTTTTAATGTTTACTGGCAAAAAATACACATGACGATCGAGGAATCCTAACACTGGACCATTTGGCTATAAATATGCCGCAAACTATAAAAGCGGGGATTCGATTCAGCGTAAATAATCATATCTGCCCTCAATAATTATATGTGCCTTTAATGTGAAACTGTGAATAGCGTTAAATGTGAACCTTGAAGTAAATTTATATGAAGCACACGCCTCCACTAAAACTGGTATCGTCTGTAGCGCTGTCGCATTTTGTGGAACTGGAAGACTGGCACATTGCACATGCACGGACTTGCCCACTTCATACGGGGTTGCTTCGAAGTATACTGAGCGAGGGGACAGAAAAAAAAGCTTTAAAAATTTGACCATAAGGGGGATAAAATAATCAGATTACTGTTAAATGACTGCGAAAAGCGACTCGGCACTCTGCTTTTAGCTGGTTGATCGGTCATATAAAATTATTTTGTCTCACTGTGCGCGGCATGTTCCGATACCATTCGCCTGCACTCACCCATCAGGAAGTTTCGGTTTCGTGTCTTGATCAGTTTATTGCAGTTCAAGGGTGAGCCAACTATCTTTCAGTGGGCTAGTTATCTCCACAAAATAAAAATATGTTACATGAGTGGCAAGGTTTCGAATGGCAATGCGCGAGAAAAATATGGCAAAGTGAATGGCATTCTTTATCACAAGGAAGGCGCTAATATGTGGAGGAACCAATGAAATAGGCTTGGTGTATTCTTTTGTGCTCCCGGCAACCAAAAAAAATAAAATTAAAAAAAAAAAAAAAAAAAAAAAAAAACGCACAAGCCAAGGCCATGAAGAACACACTCCCTCACGATGCCCATCCCTTTCTCAATTTTGTGGGAATTGGAAACTTTCTTGACTGCCAGACAGACTCGCTCTGCGTAATTGTCAAATTGCGCTTGAAGTGCGTGTCGCCAGGTTAGCAGACACAGGCCGTCTTGGCAAGCAAGAAAGTTTTACCCATGCGCGCAAAGTGTGGCGTCATCACCTTACATGTGAGCGTGGTCTGGTGCATTATATTGATCTATGTAACCGTCAGGGTCTCATCAAAGACTACTTCAGCAAATCAATGGATTAGTTTATTCAATCTAGCAATACAGTTTCAGCACCAATACAACGTTGAAACTAATGGATTCTCAACACATATAAAACGTTCGTTTTTTTTGTTTTTTGTTTTTTTGTTTTTTGTTTTTTTGTTTGTTTGTTTGTTTGTTTTTTGTTTTTTTTGTTTTTTGTTCTTATTTTGTTTTGTTTTGTTTCTTCTTTGAAGTATAATTTATCCTGGGAGTGTTTGTTCCTCAGTAACAGGACTATTTTCTTAAATGTTACGTCACGACCATCCATGTTGACCGCCTATCTAGCATTTATAAGCTACATCCAGAACGACATGTTGTTCTTTGATCCAAGGTGATGAGAAGTGAGTGAGCAACTTCTGCCTACCGGGCAGCCTTCTGAGTAGAGCAAGCTGTAAAACTGCAACCCGTTTGTTCAAGCGGAGCCATATGCAAACAATGTTGCTAGGGTCAAGGTGATGGCACCTTCGGGTCACATGGCTATAATCCGCTTTCGAATCCCCCTTTGAAGCTGTCCCATTCGCGTGGAAACCTGACTGACAAGCTCTCCAGTGTGGCTGCATTTGATGTCATTCGGGTAAATAACTGCTTTTTTTTAAGCCAATAAACATCATTGTGTTATGATTAAAAATAATAAATAATCTTATTTCAAGAAATAGATGATTAAATGATAAATAAAAGGAAATAAAAATGTTCATTGAAAAACATTGTAAACCAGTTGTACAGCATGCATCCAATTTATAGAACATCTGTCCTTCACAGCTAGAGGGCAAACTTTCCAAACGTGATACAAATCATAAGACAAGTTCATGTTTCAGGCCTACGTGTAAAACATTTTTTGGCAAACACACACAAAGTCACATTTAAATATTTTCATATGCATATCTAAAATGTCAGAGTTCGGCCATTTAAGTATTTTCTTCTTTATTTCATATAAGAGAAACTGGATGCATGTGGTCACATGACCAAGTATGGCTGGTATAAATACCTCAAGGAGCTGGCTGTTCTTCAGCCAGCCTGGGGTTGTATTGCGGAGAAAAGATTGTATTGTAAGGCTCGTCAATACAAGATTTTATTATCTTACAACCTCATGTTTGCTCTTCTCTCTGTTTGGTTTTGTTTTGTTTGGTTATTTGGCCCCTAAAGTATTCATTTTCCATTTCCTAAATTATTCACATCTTTTATATTCTGTTTTTGGCACTTTTAGATGATAACTGATCTCTCTCATAAATTGTATTGCATTTATTTATAATCAAACCATAAACTTCTATTTTATGGTCTCTTTGAAACTCAAAATCAATGTTATGGCCTTTCCTGGACCTCTCATCAAAATCTACGCTAAGCGACTGCTTAAGTGATAACTCAAGTTGACATTCAGCCATAACATATGGTGGAGAATCCGGGTATTTGAGCCAAGGAAACATAAACTGTAAACTGCCAAGTTATTTTCAGCTTGAAAAAAAAAGCCAACCAGCTCACTATGACGGACGCTGAGTTAAAAGAAGAAGTGAAGAAAACCCTGGAACTCCTGAAGGACCAGCTGCAGACAATCGGGAGCAAGGTGACTCAAGTGCAAGAAGAGACCTCCCCCATGACAGGTAATGGGAGTTTTTTTTCGCACACTTACATTCAGTGGCCTTTCAAGAGAAGACGCTAGATCTTTCCTAGAGAAATTTCTCGCTCAAGTTGATTTAGGCAAGTGGAGTGATGAGAAAAAATTACGAATTTTCAAGCTTGCAATGACTGATATGGCAGAAATTTGGCACAGAGAATTAAATGAAGATATCAGAAGTGATTGGAACAGATTAGTTGCAGCTTTCAACAAGAAATTTAGAAATGAAGATGATAAATGGATTTTGGAGGGGACACTCCATCCAAAACAACAACAGCCAGGAGAAAGTGTGGAGAGTTATTCAAATGTGATGAGAAAACTTTTTGCAAAACTGAACAAAAGTGAATCTGAAAGATTAACTCTTTTTGTGCATGGCCTCAGGCCAGAGCTCAGATCTTTTGTGTTGGGAAAAGATCCCAAAACTGTGGATGAAGCTGACAGTGCTGCCCGCTTATATGAATGTGTGGGAGCAGCAGGTCACCAGCAACCACAAGTGACCATGGATGCTCTAAATAATGTAAAGGACGTAATTGAAAGGCTTGAAAAAAGAGTAATGAGCATAAGCATATCAAAAGAAGCAAAAGCAAAGCCCCAGGGACAGAAGCAGCATCAGGACAGGTCAACACAGGGCACAATTATTTGCAACAGGTGTGGAAGAAGAGGTCACAGTGCCCAAGCTTGCCCAAACTCAAAAAGAATTTGCTGGGGGTGCCTTCAGCTAGGGCATATCATTTCAGAATGCAAAAGTAGACCAAAGTTCAATCAACAAAATTTTCATCAAAATTATGGTCCACAACCAAATTTTGGGCAACAAAGTTTTGGTTCTCAGAATTTTGGGCCACAGAACCCATTCTCACAAGGTTTTGGTGGACCACAGAATCATGGCGACCAGAATTTTGGGCCCATGTCTTTTGAGGCACAAAATAGCCAACAAGATTTAAACCACTAAAACCCCACTTTAACAGAGGGAATAAAGCAGGGGAAATATGTACTCTCGGCCCTCATTCAGACCCAGAATGTGAAATTGCACTTGTAGCAGACAATTTTGTTAATGTGCAAATCAATAAAATTAATGTTTGGGCATTGGTGGATACAGGGGCCCAGATATTAGCAATCAGTAAAAATTTTTATGAGCAGCTGGCCTTAGATGTGAACTTGAAACTTGAGCCATCAGTCATATGTAACGCCAGAACTGCAGCAGGCAGTAAAATGCAAATTTTTGGTCAGACAAAATATCACATTTTTTTTTGTTAAATGGAAAAAGAAAACACCACAAGTCCACTCACAAATTCCAAATTATACCAGGGCTGTCACATGATTTCATACTGGGAGTTGATTTTTTAACAAAACAAAAGGCAGTAATGGATTTCTCAAAAGGAAAGATAAACTTGAAAACTAAGTACCAAGTGCGAGTCATTGATGGTATTGAAATACCAAACAACACTGTTATGCCTATTTTATGTAAACTGAGAACACAAGGTACAATGCCACATGGTGTATCTGGAATGTTCAGTGGGTCAAAGCATTTATGTAGGTTGGGTGTACCACTGGCTTATTCAGTGAGCAAAGTTTTGCCAGGGAATAAAATCATAGTTCAGGTTATGAACACACAGGATGCTCCATTTCAGTTGAGAAAAAAAACACAAGAGTGGGTTGTTTGGAAATTTTCCAGTCACCAGAACAAGTGCATATACGTGTTATTGACACCGAGTCTACAAATTGTGGTCAGGGAGGTCACACATCCCCAAACATTGTAACTGATAGCAGTAAGTTGCCTGATAAACTGAGGGATATTGACTTGAGCAAATGTGACATTTCTGAAGATGAAAAGAAACAGTTTATACAGTTGCTGTCTGAATACAGTGACATTTTTGCCAACACAACAGCTGAGCTGGGTAGGACACATTTGATTGAGCACAAAATAGAGCTTGAGGAGGGACACATGCCTTTTAGAGCAAGACCATATAGGGCCAATCCTGAACAGAGGGAAGAAATTGCTTGGTTTGCCCAGTTTTAACATTATTTTTACGATAGCTGTTTTGGCACTTGCAGTATTTAATTTCTATAAATTGCGACTTGTACGGACACAGTTGGCCATGTTAGACGAACAAGGTCCCCCCAAAAAGCCACCCAGGGCATTTGTTATGTCTGCCTTATCTGAAGCAGACGAAATTAATACGAACATAAATTCTGAAACAATAGAGCTGAAGGCGTCTCCTGAACACAAACCTGTCACGTACGCTCATGACATTGAACCTCAAACTGAACCCTCAGCTGAGACAGGCACACAAACGTCACTTGAAGAACTACCAGTGACTGGTACCAACCCAAACAATGTAAGTTCAGACGAAACTGATACCAATGAAAGTCCAATGTCTGGCCTGGTTTACTAGGAAAAAAAACAACGCGTATTTACGTGGCCATTGTTTCCCTGGTCATCCAAAGTTCTTGATTTGGCCCAGGCACCAAAAACTATTCTCAGCTGGAAACAAGTGCAAAAAGTGGAAAGTTTTCTAAGTGTTTGTATTTTTATTAGTACGTGGGTCTTGTATAAATGCATATATTAGACTAAGTTAGCAATAATCCTTGATAACTATTAATGACATAAAAGGCAAGGCTGTGAACGCCTCTGTCATTTTTGTGATTTCACATTTTGATTTAACACAAATAATCTTTAGCCATCATTGCTTCTCCGGTGAAGATAGTTAACTGTTATCCTTCGAATAATTTTGAATAAAGGTTTTCATTTATTCAGGAAAAGATACGAGACATTTTAATGTCAGGCATATTTATATTTGATATACCATATATGAGATTCTGAACTGAAGTATTTGTGACTATTTTCATTTGTTTAACGCATTATACGATTGTGAAATCACTATTATATATATTCACAGGAGGCTGACAACAGAAGAACTTCTGTGCAGCAAACTGTAATTGACATGTATGAATATGGTTATTCTTTATGTTGTCAAAATGAAGGCACATCTTTGTTGATTATAGGTTATACATGCACATATAATTTAAAATGTACCCAATTATGATAGACAAAGTGCATTGTGTCTATTAAATCTTATGTGCGAGGTGGCAGAAGTATAGGATTACGATTTCCGATCTGTTTTATAACTTTGGTCATGAAAAAAAAAAAAAAAAGTGAGAGACACCTGCAGCGCCTTTGTTTGTATCCTCATGTAACACAGCCATACATAAAATTAAACAAGGGTGTTCTTCTGCGTAACAGAAGCACATTTTTGTGAACGCAGTTTTTCACCGCCACCCCCCCCCCCAAAAAAAAAGAAAGAAAGAAAAGTCTGTCCACATGCATATTTGCCTGCTCATCTCTTCTTGCCAAATCGCACATACATTGTAATATTTGACTGCACAATGGTAAGTCACAACTATCTTGACATTACCAGATACACTTCATGGCATTTACCACCCCCCCCCCCCTATTCGTATATAATCTTTTTTATATTAGTATAAAGGACACTGAACCTGTTGTCCTTGATGCAGATGCCCCGACACACAATTGTTCAACCTAAATATGGTAACCCTTGTGTTCTCAGAGTGCATTTCATATTTTATTCGTATATATATAACCATACAAACTTCTTTTTTGGTATTGGTGTATGTGTTGGATATCACATGCATATTTAAAGCAATTAATATGGTTATGTTGTGTCTCGTACACACACATACCCCCCAAGTTATTAATTGCTCGTTATTGTTATTATTATTATTATTATTATTATTATTATTATTTGCGTATAGGTCAGTAATGAGATGATCTATGGAATTGGGAGTCACACGCGTTCGGCGTAACTGCAGTGCGCCGCGTTTTTTTGTAAGATTGTGATGGATCATTTGAATTTGAAGCAATTATTGTCGTAATTGTATGTGACAATTTTAATGTACTTCAAATACATGAATGACCGCATTTCAATATCGGTCATAAGAAATGATTTTTGAGTCACAATGAGATTGAGGATTTGTCGCGTGATATAGTTTTTGTTGGGTGTATAACAACTGGTAATTGTTACTTGAGAGACGTCTCAAGATACGGTGCCGGGTGTGTTATATTCATAATATGGCAAGTTATGAAATAAACGTTTCAATTTTGAGACGCGATAACATTATATCCTTTGACGTTCGCAGATACTCCTAGCTGTCAGCATACAGTAGGAATAAAGACTCTGTTGACCACACACACACACACACACACACACACACACGAGCTGATTTTTTTTATATACTTGAGGAAGTACTTGTCTTGCTTTGTGACGGGAGATTCCCGCCACATTGGTGATTTAGCGTATCTGACACTCAGTATACGTTTAATCTATCAGTAACACTTTGTCACCGCGACCCATGTACTATGTAATCGCATATCATTTATATAATTAATAAAATATATACACAGTCACAAAAAGGTTTCACGATGTGCACACTTGTATGTACTCATGCCATTCGAGCGGCTCCCCACAAGTGATTTACGGCCATTGTTCTTTCTTTCTCACAAACAGTCCCTCCTTTCGGCTATCTGGACAGTGTTTATCTGTCTAATTATCAATAAACTTTCAAAGTTCCGATTTCGTTTGTAATGTCCTTGTGCATTATATTGCAACTCGTGAATCCAATTTGTGACATCCACATAAACTTGATGTTATGGGTGTGACATGCAAATACCCAACTTGCAATCGTATATAATGGTATAACAAGTTCTCTTGTTCTTTGTTCTTGTTTCTGCGTAAATTTGCTTTATATTTGCAGGAATTCAGCCATAGATCTTATCAAATCCTGTATGATGTATCATTTCATTGGCGAGCCAAATAATTCCGCAAACTTCATTGTCATTGTGAATGGCAGTTGCTCTCACCGCAACTATTGTGTGTGCAGTCATCACATGCTACCAGTACTTACCATATAGCCGCACAACCACGCCCAACCACGGATATGAGGGAGTTGACATTTCATTTTCCGGGTACTCCGATGTTTACTCCTAGTTATCTATCCATTTGGACGACGATTTGAAGAAACTTTTCATTTCACAAGAACATTTACATCTTTAGTCAACACAGAATCATCGTTTCCAACTTTTCCTCGCTACCGACCTGTTCTCCAGACATTTGACCCAGACTACCCAATTTGCGTCTCGTAATTTGACCTTTCACATTGCATTCTTCTCATTTTCCCCCTTATTCCTATGCTGGTGTGTGCGGCCTACTTCGATACAGTGGACATTCCCTACTGAGACTCTTTGCATACTGAGTTTAAGTCATTTTAAAGATATTTTTCTGCTGCGTTTCATTTCCATGCGGTGAGCGTATAATACTGACATTTTACAGAACCTTCGTTGTGTTCACGTCATTCAACGGAATATCTAACCGAAATGGGACATTTCGTCTTGACGGTGGGAGTATGTTATGATTAAAAATAATAAATAATCTTATTTCAAGAAATAGATGATTAAATGGTAAATAAAAGGAAATAAAAATGTTCATTGAAAAACATTGTAAACCAGTTGTACAGCATGCATCCAATTTATAGAACATCTGTCCTTCACAGCTAGAGGGCAAACTTTCCAAACGTGATACAAATCATAAGACAAGTTCATGTTTCAGGCCTACGTGTAAAACATTTTTTGGCAAACACACACAAAGTCACATTTAAATATTTGCATATCTAAAATGTCAGAGTTCGGCCATTTAAGTATTTTCTTCTTTATTTCATATAAGAGAAACTGGATGCATGTGGTCACATGACCAAGTATGGCTGGTATAAATACCTCAAGGAGCTGGCTGTTCTTCAGCCAGCCTGGGGTTGTATTGCGGAGAAAAGATTGTATTGTAAGGCTCGTCAATACAAGATTTTATTATCTTACAACCTCATGTTTGCTCTTCTCTCTGTTTGGTTTTGTTTTGTTTGGTTATTTGGCCCCTAAAGTATTCATTTTCCATTTCCTAAATTATTCACATCTTTTATATTCTGTTTTTGGCACTTTTAGATGATAACTGATCTCTCTCATAAATTGTATTGCATTTATTTATAATCAAACCATAAACTTCTATTTTATGGTCTCTTTGAAACTCAAAATCAATGTTATGGCCTTTCCTGGACCTCTCATCAAAATCTACGCCAAGCGACTGCTTAAGTGATAACTCAAGTTGACATTCAGCCATAACAATTGTATGTTGGAAACTATACATCAAAGATATTGATTGACCTTTCTTCGAAGTACTGAGACCAAAACGGGCCGAATTTGGAAAGCTGTATCGTCATTATGGCCAACAATGTGCGAAAAAGGGCCTCAAATCTTTCAACGCCCATTTCTTGGAATGAAATTTTCTGCGTATGAAACAATGTTGTGGACAGCGTCAATAAGAAGCTAATTGATCGATCTGCTTCAAATAATCGTCTTTTGAAAGATAAGTATATTATCTGGGAACCGTTTTTTTTTTCCCCCGTCAGATGTCCCCTTCCGAGACTTTTGTAGCTCACAAAATGAAGTAACTGTTGATGTTTAAAATGATGATCAAAGAATTCGATAATTCTGTTATTATGTATTTTATTTGTAAACAAAAAATACGGTTCCTGCATATTGGTGTATACTTTAATTTCACATAGGTAATACACTTTTGCATCGATTATTTTTAAAAGAAATGCTGAAGAAATGTCAAATCTGACGCCCTCTTGTAAACGGGCGTATAAAACCCTTGAAAATTATCGTATCGATATGAAACTTCTTCCTAACAAATCTAGATGTCTGAACAATGAATAAAATGTATGGTGTTGTGGTGAAATGGGAAACATAGTTAATCTATGCAACGTCAAAGTCGCGGGACCGCTGCGCGCAGATCAATCCCCTCCGCTACCTTAAAAGAAAACGTATTTTGAAAAGCAACGGGCAAAATGATTTATTTATTTATTTATTTATTTATTTATTTATTTATTTATTTATTTATTTATTTATTTATTTATCCTTGTCAGTTCTCAGTAGTGATGGGGACTCTGTTTAAGAGATGAGACGATTGTTTTAAACCTACATTGGCTTGCTTGATATGTGTCTTAAATCATGCAAAGACTTGATTTTTTATATAAATAATGTGGATTGCGGAGTCAAGTTTGGCAAAATACGTTATTTTGCCAGTAGTGTTTGTCATATGTGGTTGCTATTTTTGAGTTTCTGTGTGCAAAGGCATTATAACTGTATTGTGGCATCCAGGCAATCTTTCTTGAAATGGTTGTTTTCTATGGACATAGATTGCACAATACCTAAAACCTTTTCAATTGAAAACTTTTCACACAAGAACCAAAATTTACCAACTGACACCTTGAAACTTATATGTATCGTTTATAAGGTTGACCTGTTAATGAATTATGATCCTGATAGTTTGGTTCTTGTGATACATTAGCCCTCGCATTGGAGGACAACACATAAAGGTTTTGTGACCATAGGTGATCTGAGGTTCATTAGATATCACATGCAAGATATTCAATAACTCTCATCGGTGACGTTTACATTTGTTCAAGATTCTTGTCTTTGAGCTTGACGTATAGCTTCAAAAAGTGTTTAATGTAAAGATTTTGTGAACCTATATTCTGTGCTTCTTTGAATTATACGTGCAATAAATTCCCAAAATGGACCCAATGATCTTGTACTTGGGCAAAGTCATTGCCATTCAAACTCAACATTAACCATAAAAGATTTCCTGCATATCTCTTTGTAGGGATACCACGTGCAAGTAAGTTAATACTTAAGATAGTACAGACAGCCAGGCAAACATATGCAGGCTGCTGCAGGACCTCTAGACTTAAGGGCAGGGAGATAAAACCGTTCAAAGATGCAACGATCATTCACCTCGCCTATCAAACAATCTTGATAGGCATTCAACTGAGGATCTTTCCTAAGCTAAAAGGTGGTTTGTATGTGGAATCTAAGAAGTTGAAACAGAGAGCAGTTGCTTCAGAAAAAAGGCACAGAAGCCCCGCATAGGCTGAATAGACTAACGCGTCAGGAGCATTGATGATTTCTATGTTCCAACATTTTTCTGATAGCAGTATATACTCTATGCCTTTGAGAAACGTGATTAGGTCAGGCAAATGCTTGCACCACTATTTTAAATTGCACATATCAGTGATGTATCTTACGAAACTATTGTCTTTGTTCTACCATATGATGCATTAAAAGCATAAAATCTAGGACGTTTTCCTGTTATCGCTGGTCAAAATGATATTCACCAGCTTATAGCTTACTGCCTTAATCCTATGCTAACAGATTTTCTCACACAGAATCTGTATTGAACAGAAAAGCAATTCCCCAAAAGGCCATCTTACACACATTATTTTAAATAGAAGGGATATGGATAATTGTCAATAAAGATGTTGAAGCTGTCAACTGCTTGTCCTTTACCTCTTTTGCACAGGTGTGGGTGACCTCTTTTTTTTTTTTTTTTTTTTTTTACATTTTACTAATTTGTAGTAAAACTGGTGGGTTATACATTTTTGTCGCTATATGTACTTATGTTATGTATGTTTGACGCATAGTTGACAAAGTTGAAATGCGTTTATGATGAGAAATGCAGACATCATCATGCCCAAAACAAAGGCATCGGTTACACACGTCTTTCTTTGTTTTCTGCAGTATATGCTTCAAAGCAAAGCATGGCGTTACATTTCAGTGGTAGTTCTCTTCTCGATATCTCAAAAATAGTGTCGTATGAGCATCACATTGTGGTGTTATTTACTTACCCATGATGTAATATATGTTATGGGTAACTTAGCTTTGTCAAGCTACATAATCATGTGCATATTTCCTTGTACTATTTCTTATTAGAGAGTGTCATTACCATATAAAAAACGTAGTCTTTATGAAACAAATATAAGCAATTGCTACAAAAGGCAATGTTTCTTGAAATGTTTATTTCTTTTATTTTTTATTTTTTTTATAAACGGTTTGACGTGAACAACGAAAAATAAAAGCATAGGAATAATTGTTCATAGACCATCCTTTTCTTTGCATACATTTTAAGTGTTGTTTTTTGGATATATCAGCTGGTTCTACATAAGCAATTGCCGTATGCTAACAAATAAAAGCTCTATTGCCAATGTGACAGAAATTACATTTACATTCATCGGCCAACCAAGATATGCTGATTAGACATCTTATCTTTTCATCTTGCAAAATTCTGCAGTTGGTTTAGAGCTAAGGGCCAAGCTAAATAGCATCAGTGCTATTGCACAGCACAAAATAATAGTAACTTCACCGACTGGTGACAACAATTGTCACTGAGTCCAAAGTACACTTGGTGTCCAAAGTTCAGTGACTTCAACTAAAATATATTAACTGTTTCCCGCCGTTTGTTTTACCTGAAGGTAAAACAACAAATATGACATTACCTCACTTTAATTTTTCGCATCTTGCCACAAAGATACTCGTGTCTTTGCTGTTGGGCATGAGTACTTTTTATGACTAGTCATTACATGAAATTACAACAACATGAAGGGGTAAGATGTCACACAAATATGGCTGCTATAGAAACCCAGCCAACAACTGAAGTGAAAATCCAAAATAGCGGCAAGTGCGCCAATGAGATTATTAAATTTTGAATAAGTCTTTGATTTTGCCTGTAAGAAAATATTTGTTGCCTTTGTAAAATAAAAATAAAATAAAATAAAAAGCAACACAATATACAAATAAACATTATTTGGACACTACTTATGCAAACTTAAGCCTCTCTGCACTCTCATATATCTGCATATCGCAGAACTCAATGTGTTAACAGAGCTGAAAATCGATTTTATATGCCATATTATGAGCACTGCATTTGTTTCTTTTTGTCCAGAACTACTTTCTAGCAGTTCCTACCCTATCCCGCAGTCCGAACTACTTACTCTCCATCAGCTAACCTGTTACTGTTTAATGTATACATATATGGAAGTGCTATAGTCCATATCGCACACATTCCACTGTAGAATTTTGACATAGGCTGTATTAGCCCAAATAAATTAAAGGGTCTTCAGTGGGTAACTACTCAGAACATATTACGGAGCCTATACCCGTACATGTCTCTCTGAGTAGTGGCTCCATATAATATCTATAAACGACTCTGTTAAAATACATGTAACTCACCACTATTGTCAATGCCGAAATAAAGCCAAAGGTCATTACTACCC
Organism: Hermodice carunculata; assembly: GCA_964020975.1. Classification (NCBI taxonomy): domain Eukaryota; kingdom Metazoa; phylum Annelida; class Polychaeta; order Eunicida; family Amphinomidae; genus Hermodice; species Hermodice carunculata. The sequence goes on from OZ026626.1 coordinate 37,837,485, forward strand.
TTTTCTCATCACTATTACTCCTAAACGCCTTGGTGAATCAATCACAAACCATGAAATGGTAGCACACATGTGAAGACATGCATATTTAATACTCAGTCACTCAAGAAATGACAAAAAAAAAAAAAATCATCCACATGATTAGCAATCGCAAGATAGCATACAATGTCATAGGTGAGGATTTAAACCCCCCTACCAACTAACCTGAAGAGAAATCTTTTCCCCAGAAATTAGTTTTACAGTTTTAAAATTTAGTGGTACAGCCTGCCGAGATGAGTCAATAACCCCCATACTTCCAGTCAATCCAACTGCAAGGATCGTAGAGAATATCAGTCAACTTCCTCGGCCTTCTCAGACTGCTTACCTATCTGGGTTTTGATTTCACCTGCCTGATATATAGCCCTTGGCCGATGTATCATTTGCTCACTGATAGATTTACGCAAACAGGATATGCTAAAATCTACCATGAAGCTATGTGAACCCAACTGGTGTGATCAATTCTTGACACACATTAGCAATATGTATCACTGAATTTGCCTTGTTCACTCCAACACTGTGAGCACTTAACTATTGTCTTGAACAGTCTATGAACACCATATATTTTATTGGATTTGACCTTGTTTACCGAAATGGTATTGACACTATACTAGTGTATTGAACACTTGCTAAACATCTACATACTTGGTTCTCAGGCCAACCTATTCGTGAGTTCTTGTTAGCAATCGACATAATGGTTCATGTTTATACCGTAGTTGGCCACGTTAGATAAACTGCAAGTTTGGTATCTTGATTTGATAATCAGTAATTACCGCATTTCAAAGATGTTCCTTTTCTATACCTGCACATGGTTCTATATAAATATTGTACAATTAGATGTAAATGCTGGTCCAGAACTAAGTTCATTTGGCAAACATATTTTGCACTCGATGGGTTGTAGTGGCTGCAAACAGTGTTGGGAAGCATCCTCATTCAAATAATCTTTAGGTTAGCATACAAATTTGTATTCAAATAATCCTCGTAACACAAAACGTAACCATGACGTTACGGTATGGTTCTACCCTGGTTGGGTCTAATATAACATTTTGCAGACGTGGCAATAGCGTGTAATAATAATGTGTACATCCGGGCAACGTTTTTTATCAACATTGTATGAACGTTTTGTAAACATGCGGTGAAAACGTTTGCACAGAAACGTCATCTGAACGTTTGAAGAACTTCCTTTGTTAAAATTCCGGAGATCTAGTTAAGGTCTGTTAAAATGGCCTATTAATGTTGCAGGCCCGTGATAAATCTCACGTTTTCAGCGTTTTGTGAATGCTTGCTAAAAGCAGTTGCTGCAAAACGTCACATGAACGTTAAAAAAACTGCATACTAAATCAAGGATGACAACGTCTGTGCAAATTTCCTCAGGAAACGTTTATATGTGTATATACTTGTATAAGGTTTACTGGAATACGTGTTTTGTCCATTTAAAGAAACGTTTGTATGGAATAGTGGCTATATTTTATTTTTAATATTTCTAAATTTTCGAGTTTTGAATACCTGAGATCTGTTTTTTTCATTTAAAAGCAAAACGAATTGTAAATTAGCTTCGTATGTTTAGTGACGCTTGCGTTGTCATCCTTGGCCGTTCTACCAATGTGCGTGTCCATGTAGCTGCCTGTTTAATGATCTGAGAGCTTATTATGCTTTTAAGGTATTACATAATACTATTATTTTTGTTCAAACTTCTTCGGAGTACGTGTATCTGATAAAATTCTGCCTTTTATACCACATTATGATTTCTTTTTTTTTTTTTTTAAGGAGATGATAGAATTGGCATCATGGACGGGGGGGGGGGGGTACACACAAAAGGAATTCATGCAACATGCATGTAGCCTTATCTTTACATATATATGGTGGAGCTTTTTCGGGTGAGCCTCAAAGATGCTGCCAGGGTCCAGTGTTATCATCCATTTCATAGATATTCCCCATGTTTTCCTTACATGCAGTATGGACACTATACGGAATTCCAACAATGTCCTGTAGAGGTCATAGGTTCAAAAGGCTGGCCAGGGTTTGATTTGGATATAGAGTCTAATCTTGCATTCTTCATGCACATGTACAATAACTTGCCTCCCAGAAAGAAATTTACTGTCGTTTTTGAAATGATTTTGAGGGTTTAAGGAAAGGGAAAACGCGTATTTAAGATAAAATTTGCAATATACATGCTAAAAATCATTATTACGTGCAAGATAATAAATAATTTGTAAATAAAAAGACTTTTTTTTGGAAAGAGGGCTTTCTGGGGATAGTTTCCTTTGGAAATATATATATATATATATATATATATATATATATATATATATATATATATATATATATATATATATATATATATATATATATATGTATATGTGTGTATAGTATATACATATTTACACACACACACACACACACACATATATATATATATATATATATATATATATATATGTATATGTGTGTGTATAGTATATACATATTTACACACACACACACACACACACATATATATATATATATATATATTGTCTGTTTTAAAACACTCATAAATGAAACGGAATGTCTCATCGAAAATATTTTGTTTGGTGTATTATCCAGAAGTTTTTTTTTTTTTCTTTTCATTATTTTCTTTTTAGTTTTAAGTTTTCTGTTAAAGCATCAACATGGAAAAACGGAGGAGAAGACGTTTAATGTACAAAATAGTGTGAATGTCTGCTCCACGGTGGTGTAATGGCAGAGCAAACACCGCTGAAGATATCGATAGAAAAAGCAACGATGAGAGCAGCACCAAAGAGCCAGCAGCAGCAATCGCCACTGAGCCACATTGCACAAGTTTAGAATCAGCAACCATGCGCAAGTGTACTGATGACTACACAGATACATTTCTTAGAAAAACAAAAAAGAAAAAACATCGACGCTGACACTGATGATGAAAATAACCTATGGAATGTGAACACTGTTAACCAGCATATGACTGTATGGTCACACGTAGGAAATGAAATCGAAAATTCCAGCAAAATACATTGGAAAATCGTTTGGCAACATGTACAAAGACACTTCAAAGGTCACAGGCTTTTAGTTTCAATTAAATTTTTAAAAAGCGCCAGTTTTACTGTTATGTCATTTTTATAAAAATGTAACAGAAGAAAGTTTTAGCTCAGTGATATATATGTCTCTATGACTTATTAAATTTTCAAAGCGACCTTGTTAGACTACCTGGTATGCTTATACATGTGTGTCTATGGCAGTTCGTGAAACAACCTCAAAAGCAGCAGTAACTCATGAGATGAATATGGAATGAATCCATCCATATTGCCCAGACACCTGGTATGGTGACCTACTTTGCCGCATTTCATTTTTGCACTGTTGTGCTCCATATTGCTGCATCTAAAAGACTAACACGCATCACGCAATTTTAGGACAGGTAAGACACCAAAAACCTTTGCATGGCTGATTTTGAGATTACAACGGTTTTTACAAGATGAATGTCCTTTCTATTAGTTGTCAAAATTTCAAACTTTTAACTAAAGTAGAAATATGAGAAAAACACCAAAAACCACAGAGGCATGTGGACATCAGAATGTCCAAATGGCTTTCTTTTGGTTTGCAGCCGCCAAACGGAACAATGCCACCCGTCAATCATACTTGACAGTCTGTCACGTGGCTGAAGGTAGCAACGTCCCATGGCAAAAGGAGAGTGGTTTCAGGGCGGCAATGCGAAATAAGGCAGCATGCCGAAAGTATGTTTGTGGGCAGGGAAAAGATGCAAGCAAGCTAACATATCATAGCCTTAGTGGTTTACTTTATAGTTATCTCGCTTGTTTTGCATTCTAACGAAGGGATTCTTTAAATGTTCAAGAGGAGCGGGAATCGTCAGACGATGTCCCTTCAAACTTGAAAGGCTGTGCCGCGATGGATTACTCCGGTGGTCCTTCGCACCAAAGACAGGCGGGAAAAAAACTGGCACCTTAATCAACAATACCCACGTACATAATAATATTTTATTGAAACCCAGGGATGAGGAAATAAATGTACAAATAAACACATCGAAATAAGCATAAACGTAAACAGCAGAGAAAACACACAAAATAACATTACAAAACTCAGGTTGGAAAGAGACATTAAACTCATTGAGAAAACAACTACAAAATAATGACAAGCTAACTACATAAAGTATGAAGATAGGAGTAAATACAATAAAATACTGTCCCTAAAAACGGGATGAAGAGGTAAGGGGAGGAAGACCAAACCTGCCATCCGTGCACTGATCACGAGCGGCCGAAGGCCGCCCCACCGAAGGATGGCAACACAACTTTCGTCACCAGGCTTGAAGTCATGGGGCCGGAAGGACCGCCTCCATGATGTCACACTTTGAAACCAGACTGTCGCCATTGCCGTTTGACAGATCACTGAATAATGTTTTCCCTACTTCAAAGGCTCTTTTATTCATGTGATTGGCAAGAATTCATTGACAACCTCCCCAAATGTTAAAGGACGATGTTTACTATATTTTGTAAAAATATCAGCTCAACATGAGCAAATGGTATTGTTTCAGAGGCAAATGATCAACATCAAAGGCCTTTGAAGCTTATTTTCTCAGAAAGGATAATAGAATGATAACCCCACCTAAGAATGGTTATTGCAGGAAAACAGCTGGGCGAAATTTAATCGGTTAATGGCTTTTAATTCTTTAATGTCTGAACTGCAAAAATGATTCAGCGATTTTCTATATTTCGCTTCGTTCTGTTTCTATGAAGTGAAGAAAATGAACATCCTGAAAACCAAAGGCAAAATTGAAGCGTCAAACTTTGATGATGGATAACAGAAAAACGAAAACAAACATAAGAAATCGCAGGATCGTTTTTTGTTGCCAATATGTCAGGATTAAGATCCAAGTGTAATTATGATTTATTCACAAATAATTAGTGACTTACATCGACATTTATGGGGTGGATACTTTGCATTCAACTTTCGATTGTTTATTCAAACATTAACATCACAGACACCCAAATACGGGACATATAAATTCTTTGGAGTATGACGAGTACACACATATATGATACGTTATCCTAACGCAAATACATTTTGAGCTAGGATTGACTCAAGTGGGATACATTTTTGGTGTCCTTAACATCCCACCAATCATTTAAAAGAACCCTTTATGCTTATGGCCGTGTTATGTACCACAGCATCATATAAATGTTCAAAAGCAATATTGTATCCCTCAGTAAGTGTTCTAATAATCCTCAATTTAACCTCATACTAAGTACATATAAGAATAAGTTATATTTTTTGTTTATTTTTAATTCGGACCGCATTGGTTTGTTTGGCATCTTGCTATATAAAGCAGGTGATTATACATTCTGCTTACATTCACCACCATTCCAGGCATTCATTGACGTTAGTTATCAAGCGTCATTTAACTTTTAAAAAAAGGTCCCCGCATATTGACAATTTAAACATAATGAAGTATATATCTATATTATGTGATTGTGCTTGGAGTTCCAGTCAATGCCCGTTGTGTCTTGCATTGAAGCAAATGGTATGTTTACACCCAAGGTTTTTTTTTTTTTTCACCAGGACGACAATGGCAATCGAAAGTGGACGAACGTTGTCGAGCCATGTATACTGCTACAGTGCCCTTGTGGATCACCCCCACCCCACCCCCAGTTCAATGCTAGAGAAAGGTGACATATACCAGTTTATTAGCATTGTCAAATACAAACACATGCCGTTATTTATCTTTACATGTTTGCTGATTGTTCTCTTCAAACGTTCCTCTCCATTTTAATGTTAACAAACTTCCACAACATGCACTTTGCATGGAGAATGCCATGCCAAATGAAACATACAGAAGTTCCTGTGCTGTCATCCTCTCTGAAAAATCGCATGGCCCGGATTGCATGCGTTCGAGCAAAATGACAATTGCACTGCTCTTCTTGGAGGTGCCCAGCAAAAGTGTATCAGCTGTCTTTTGGTCCGGTTTATTTTTTCTTCAGTATGAGCACTGCTATACAGCTTATTAGTTCGGGTACAGAGTTGGCCGTTAAGGGCTGGGTGCCAATGATCCGTTATGTCATATAAGTTTATAGTCTGTATATGACTATAAACTTATAATAGGTGAGTAGCAACTGCTCCCCGTTACTCGCTGATTTCTATTTAACCTGACTTAAATGTAAGTACATGGATAAATACATTAATAAGTTTTTCCTTTGGCTACAAAATTATCAAAGAATGCAAGGTATATTGAAGACATTGTTTGTGTAAATGAGCAAAATTTTAATGAAATTGCTAAAGACATATACCCAAAAAGATATCAATCTGGAAGGTACCAATTCAAATTAATTCAGGGATGTGCTCCTGGACTTGGATATTCGGGTCTTGAATGATAGGTTCGGCATTTACGTTTAACACGAAGTTCGGGAATTTAACTTTGAAGTCGTCAATTACGCTTTCAGTCACCGTAATATTTGAGAAACTATTGGATATAATACACTTTTGTCACAAATTTCGAGATTTTGTCGTATTCGGCCTAAAATTCAAAACTTGGCATCCAGAACCAAATTCTTTACAACTTGAATCTAGAGGATTTAAACATGTATGTTTGATCGAGTTTTTCTACAGTTATTGCCATACTTATCAAGAGATTGTTAGAAAAGTTTTTTTCAATAACTTTAGACAATTCTGACCTGCCTGTCTTGTTGCTTAATAGTACCTTTTGGTTCCGTTCTGCTTTCATATTACCCTTTCTGATATTTTAGGCTAACATGTCATGTAAGTGCATATTTACTCAAAGTCATAATAATAATAATAATAATAATAATAATAATAATAATAATAATAATAATAATAATAATAATAATAATAATAATAATAATAATAATAATAATAATTACTCAATTCGCTGGTCCCACACCAGGACCAGGGGTCAGCCATTGGCTGTCCTCATGTAGCAAAGTGGCTCCTACGGACACATTCTTTACATTTTATTAATTCTTTTTTCAAGCTTTAAGTATTGAGAGGTAGTCTTAAAATGTATTGCACTTATTGAACTATCTGTATTTCTTACATATGGACCACAGGTGTAAAGCATTTAACTTTCCTAGTTTAATAAAATACCACATCGATCAAAGATATGACATATCAAAATTTATACAAGTTTTGACATGAACATATGTGGGTAGATTTCATGCTGTTTAATAACGTTTAAAAACGCAATAATATTGTTGTTATGGATCTCATCAGTCAAGTATATGACCCATCAAAATTGATAAAAGTATTCATATGGACACATGTGCACGTTTTCTGCTGGTAAATATCGCAATAATGTTATGATTCTTAAAACTTATCAATAAAGTATAAAATAAATTAACCTGTAAGACCTGTGCGCCATATGTATAGCTATAGATATAATGAACATATAATGTATACTAACCAGAACATTGTGTTGAAAACAACTAATTAAACTACAACCTGTGGATTACCAGCTGTAATGTGTAAAACATATAAAAACCCTTGTACAGGCAGTTTTCCACAGAGTTGAGTAAGGTGAACAGTTAGTATACATAAGCTGTGTATATATAACTGCAAAATAAAAGCTATCATTAACTTAGCAAGTGTTGGTCGTTCGCATTGCAACGAGAAAAGCTACAAGTTCAAGCAACTATACCACTATACTAAAGAGGACCCGAAGCAACCAACTACCCCACCACAAGGTTATACTCAGCTCTTGGCCAGAAATAGCAGTATTTACTCAATTGTCACAAACCTGATTCATTCTTTTGAAACATTAACTCCAGGGCTGGGAGTCAGTCATAGGCTGTCCTAAGCACTTGCCCAGAAACTTGCAGCATTTACTCCACTATTACAAACTTGATTCATTCTTTTCAAACATAAACTAAGAGTTTACAACTAAATAGAACTTGATTTTTGAGACTCATATAGTGAGATTAGGTGTTGCCATGGAGTTTGTTTTACATTTGTGGTACATGATGTCCATTGGTACAGTACTTGTACTCCCCGGGTTAACACAAGTGTCTGGCTGTAACTATTTATTTTATAATTACTGGGACTGATACATAGCCCCAGTTTGTTTCTACCTCAGTTATCACTGGCAAGTGTCCGACTAAGGCGACGTAGCCAGCTAGAAAAGGTACATACTGGTTCAGTGCTAAGTCAAATCATTCTTATCTGAACTTTTTCTATACTATCTAATTATGTTTGGTTTGATAGCTAGAAATTGGCAAGATTAACTCAATTATTACAAACTTGATTATTTCTTTGAAACATAAACTAAGAGTTCACAGCTGAACACACCGTTTTGGCAATTTTTATAGTTAGGAGTAGGTGTCGCCATTGAGTTTGCTTCACATTTCTGGTACAAGATGTCCATCATTACAGTACTTATTATGAATCCCCCAGGTTTATACAGCTGTTTGGCTATAACTGTTTATTTTGTAATTAATGTGATTGAATATATAGGCGCAGTTTGTTTGTACTTCAGTTATACACTAGCATGTGGTTGGACTAATGGGTCCTATCGAGCTAGAAAGGGTACGCACTAGTTCAGGGGTAAATCAAATTATTCTTATGTGAACTAGTTTTATACTTTTTATTAATCATAATTGGTTTAATAGGTATTTCGTATTCACATTGAAACTATGAATTTATAACAAGAAAATTTACTTAATCAGTTAATTCATCATTTGCCACGTTCTTATGTTATGCATTATTATGCAGGTTGTCTTTGCTGAATATTTAGCTTAGACAATAAGTCACAACTCAGAGAGACATGTAAGGGTCAGGCTCTGAAACATGTTCTGATTAGTTAGCCGCTGAACAGCCTTAAATTTATTTGGGCTAATACACATTATGTAAAAATTCTAGAGAAGAACGTGAAAATAGTACTTGCGTGTGAATGGAGGTAAGACAGTGTCAGGCTAGCTTATGGAGTGTGGAGAGCTTAGACTACGAAATAGGGTAATGACTCGCACGAAGTGATTCTGGATAAAAAGACACAAAAACAATGCTTTTGTGTGTCCAGTTGGTTCCTGTCAAATACAAATCTGATCTCAATGGATGAAACTTTACCCTCTGGATACCTGTTTTATTACTTCAAACTTTGGCAGTGCATGTGGTATTTTTCAAACTGACGCACTGCTGTAATGAGCTGTGGAGCAATGTGATTCATTGGCAGCATTATCTATTCTTAGGTTAGTGGTGATTGACTAAAATTTTGTGTATTTGCCTTGCAGGCAGGGCTTAACTCAAGTCTCGAAGGGTGTGTGTGTGTGGGGGGGGGGGCAATCCAGGCCAATGGATCTCAATTGGCGCACAGAGCTAGCTTTACTCATTGAAAATAGAAATACCCCCGATATACAGATATAAAGATGTGCTAATGATGGCATAAAATGGATTCACAAGTAAAAAAGCTGTGCCCTTAGACATACACACACACACACACACACACACACACACACACACACATATATATATATATATATATATATATATATATATATATATATATATATATATATATATATATATATATATATATGTGTGTGTGTGTGTGTGTGTGTGTTTGTGTGTGTGTGAGTGTAACCTAACCTATAACATGGAGAATAGCCAGGCCTGCGTGAGATTGATTCGAGGTACATTCTCACCAAGTTTGACTACTATCCAGTCATTGGTTTTCCATAAGCCAAACATCGCAACAACACAACAAGTAACCAGAAAATATATTATACTTCCCATGGGGACATGGTAAACAAATGAGGGGTGGGTGGGGTAGTGTACCTGTATAATATTATCGTAAATAGTTATGCGTTTGGAGACAAGAATATCTTTGAAAGTTTTACAAACAATTATCCCGAAAATCACGCAAAGAGGTACTGGAATATACACACGTGCATACATATGCAACAGAGTCACCTCGTGTCCATCTTCACCATGTTGAAAGTGGGCCTTTTTAATAATGCTGGGAAAAACTACATCAAAGTTCTTGTATGCCTTTATCCTTATAATGACCATGCTCACATGCACTCTTACCAACCACACGTAATTTTTGAAACTACGCATACGATCGGCTACGGGCACGAGCACCATTCGTAGAGGTTTTGGAGAGAAACCAAGATTACTTGTGACAATACATGAAATATTTTAACGTCACATATTATTGCACACACAAAAATTTATTAAAAGGTAGAATACCAATGCAGATCTCTTTATTCAACGAATAAAGGTCTTGGAAGTTCCACCAAATGTTTCAAATAAGTAACTGACCAAGCATTTTTGCGATAAGATTTGAAGGTTTCCTAAAAAAAATTACTGGTACATATTAAATAATTATATACAATTGTAGGAGTGAAGATGTCTCTAAAAAGGTGTAAGAGACCTTTCCAAATTGCATCCCCACCAAATTTGAAGAGGATGCAAACAGTGATGTATGTGTTTTGTGTTGTTTTTTCTGTTTTTCCTTGGAAGTAAAAATGACACGTTTACTGGCTAACAATGTCTTTACATTAGAAGAACTATGGACGGTCAGTAGATCAAGTACATGTAACTGTGCAGAAAGCTCGTCTGGGTGCGTCATCAATTTTTTCCATTAATGAGTTTTCAAAAAAGAAAAAAAAAACAACATGCAAACATGGTGGGAGTACCTACTTCAATAAGTAATAAGTTTCTTCAAGTCATGAGGCTTTACCTTTTTTCACTATTTATTGATAGATATTATTTACTTGTGTCATCATTCAATCATAAATTCCTGAAAACCCAATGGTGAAACTACCACACAAATGTTTTGAGTGTACATTAATATATTCAATTATTGGCGCAGCGATAGGATGTTATTTTCATTTGAACTTCTGTGTGTCTGGTGTAGTTTTGATTTCTGAAACTGACTGAGGTATTCTTCAAAGGAGGTGGCACTGCAGCTTAACTAAGGCAGTCAAAATCGCTTGCTGGATTTTAAACTATTTTTGATTAGCAAAGATTGGCAACAGTACGTGTTAGAATGCATAACATTAGAATAATGGCGTACATGCATGCTTATGCAATTGTGTGCAAAGTAGTAAGACTAGAATACGGAGTTCAGTCACCCATACAATAAGCTCCATCTTAATCTCGTTCTGCTCTGCTAATCATAGCTAGTTTCACTTTCAGGGGAGTAGCCTAGAATTTGAAGTTGGTCATCTGAAGGTGTGGTGGTCCCCTGAAGCTCTGATATTTAAAGCAATTTTAGGACTCAGAAGTGGGGTCCCGTCGAGCCCAACAGCAATGACATGACCTAATATACATATTTCTATATGTAATATCGCTATAGCTGAGAGTCTGAAGTAGATATATTTAACGGTCCTCATTGCAGAAACTTATACAAATAGAACGCGAAGATTAACACAGGAGACTGGAACATCACACAAATGGTGTACCACAGAAAAGCACACCTCTTGCATAAAGCACTTTTACAAGGCATTTTAGATTCCCAGCCATATTTTCTGTCATTACATTCTTACTTCATGGTATTGTAGATTGTTTGCTTTAAATTTGGAACCATTTGTATATACAATCTTTGATGTGGTCGAAATTTCAATTTGGATCATCACAAATACATCTTAAGATATTGTAACACAAAGAAGTGTTACACGTTCTTATTTGTTTAAAGTATTAGTTAATAATCTTCCAGATACACTTACCGAAGAATGGTGCCCTTTTGGTCTTTTCGAAAAAAAGTCCAATTGTTTAAAATGTGCCAATGAGTTCTTTCGATTGTTAGGGAAAAGTAGTGACTTGCAGATTTCTTCGATACACGTCAAAAGTACCGCAGAAACTGGAACTTGAGTACAACGGTATATAAGTCAAAGATATTCATATATCATAAACTGAGAAAAGAGATAGGCAGAAATTTTCATATTCATAATTTTAAAGTTAAAAATCTTAATGATGACCCCTATTTAGGGATATAAATAACGTCAAACGAAAATGTCGAGGGTGGTTAAGCAGTTATGTAAAGAAACTAATATGTCTTGTTTGAAGCTGAAGAAACACCTGCTTCAGTTCACACAATTATGTAAGATTGTTGCATTTTGAGGCAAGATCCTAGCTCCTGTATTTTTGTACTGGTGTAACGTGTGGGGGAGCATATGCTATCTCACCTACCAGGTCTGTGACATCTGTTGATTTATAAAGCTATTTCATGCCAAATTTAAAGGTACACATACGTTTTTCAAAATGTGTTCTTATGAGTAACTAGACAAAATTTGCAATATAGCTGTTAAATGAAACGGGAAAGTATCTCCATTCTCTTAGGACACCCACTTGTGCATTTATAAAACTGCCATCATATAAAAATCTTATAGCTGAAAGTCTTGTACATGCATGTAATGCTGAATTGCCCAATGTGAGATCATCTCCAATTACTATTAATCCACAAATTCCAGATATGGCATGATTGTATTTCCATACATTTAGGCGTGGCCTTTATAAAGGGGGATGACAGTTTTGAAACGTGTGCAAACTAAGCCAATTTGAAAGGTTAAATATTGAATATCTGCAAAACTGTTATAAGAAGAGGCACCATTCCAACTTATATTCATATCTTTGTGGTGAAAGTGCATTCAATAAATCACAAATAGAGTTCTCGAATTCATTAAAATGTATGCTTATTGGGGTAGTTGAAAAGTTTAAATGTAGAATAGCTTCAAAATTCTATAGGTGGGTATCATTCCACGTCAGTTTATACGAACCAGAAAGTTGTCAAAATTAGATTTTTTACCTACCAAAGGGACATAAAAAGTAGATGTTAAATATCCTTCTTCAAAGCTATTTTCTATTTATGTGCCGGCTTCATATTCTATGTTTTCTCCATCATCAATATTGTTCAGAGCTCAGCTTTCAGACGCCACAAACGTTAGAATCTTAACAGTTCTGGTCGCTGCAGCTATCAGTGAAGTAAGATTTGTTGTTGACGCGCATATAAGACAACACTTTAATGCCCCATATGACGACCACTAGCATATCAGTCCATGCTGTGGGGTCATCAGAGACCAATAAATGAATTAAAGTTGCAATAAAACGTGCACAATAATTGCCTAGAATTTCTCACAACATGACCAAATCTTGTTTCTTAAATTTCACATCACAAGTGGAGTCTCGTTTTGTCGTCAAGATATGCCTTCAGACACACATTTCGTCTTATCGTATCAGACTCAGACTCAGACTCAGACATAGTTTTATTTGACTGATTACAAAATCATATAGGCAGATAATACCAATACAAAATTGTAAACAAATATATGACTTACATACAGGAACGGAAGAAGGTATTTCAAGACAAAAAGTCAGGATGAACCCCGCTAAGGATATTCAATCCGCTATCGCGGGGGCCACCTTTGGGTATAATTACATGAAGTGTGAATATATTTATGTAGTCGTTAACATTATACAAAACTGAAGTACAAATGAAAGTCAATCAAATATTAACCATAATATTTCACAAAGAAACTGAAGTGCAAAATGTAAGTCAATCAATTATAATTACAGACAAAACAATTTGCTATGGTGCAGATTTCAGAGTACTTATTGATAAGGAAATTTTTCATATAATTGGAGAAACCATAGTATGAATGGGTTGTGACTTTTTCTTTAATATTTGGTGGCAACTCTTTTAGAATTTCAGGGATGTAATAACGAATACAGTTCTTGGTGGAGGCTTTTAAAGGTAGCGGATGACGAGGAATGTGTCGATGTCGGGTGTTATGCGTATGGGTAATTGGTAAGGGAGCAAACATATTATCAAAGTATCTAGGCAACTGATTTTGGTTATATCTATGGTAGAATTTCAGTGCTTTTAGATATAAAAGATCCTGGACCTTTAGCAAGTTAAATTGTTTAAAGATAGGTTCCGTATGTGCATAGTAGGTTGAAGAACTTACAAGGCGGACTGCTTTCTTTTGTAATGTTACAACTCGATCACATGAATGGCCCCAAGCAAGAATAGAATAGTTAAGGTGTGCCAGGAACAAAGAGTTATAAATGAGCAAGAGACCTGAAGTGGGTAAATAATTGTGAAGTCTTTTTAGCGTACCTATTATACGAGAGAGTTTACTTGATATTTTATTAATATGGGCTTTCCAGTTAAGATTTTCATGTTTCATGAGTCCCAGGAAGTCAAATTCGGTTGTTCTTTCTATGGGAATGTTATTAATTGATAAATTAATGTTTAAATTAAGCTTACGTTGTGGAAAATGGAAGATCATGTATCTGGTTTTGGAAACATTTAAGGATAGTTTATTTGCTACAAGCCAGCTGTGTACTTTGTCTAGCTCGAAATTAATATTTGCTGAGAGATTTTTATTATTAGATCCACTGCTGAAATGAAAGGAGCATAGAGAGTTTATGAGGGTTGTGTCATCAGCATAGTGAATAGCAGTAAATTTTGAGGAGGCCAGATAAATATCATTTCTATATATATAATGAAAAGAAGGGGACCTAAAATGGCACCCTGTGGTACGCCTGTAGCAATAGGTAATGATTCAGATTGCACACCATCGTACTCGACAAATTAAAGTCTATTAGTCAAGTAACTTTTAAACCAATTTAAAGCAGTGCCACGTATTCCATATTAGTATAATTTATGAAGAAGAGTGCCATGATCCAAGGTATCAAATGCCTTTGACAGGTCAAGATAGATGCTTATGGGTATTTTTCCCGAATCAAGAAGTTGGTAGATTCTGTCTATGAATTCAAGTGCGGCTGTTTCTGTAGAGTGTAACTGTTTGAAACCATGTTGACTGTTATAAAACAAATTGTTTGAAGTGAAAAAATCATATAATTGACAATAGACAGCTTTTTCAAAGACTTTTGAGAGCGCGGGAAGGAGTGAGATTGGTCTATAATTATCAAAACTGGCATTATCCCCTTTTTCATACACAGGTATCACTTTTGCTAACTTTAACTTATCAAGGAAAATGCCAGTGACTAACGACTGGTTAGTGATTAGCGTCAGAGGTTGAACTAAAGTATTATTGATGCCTTTGAAAAGTTTCATAGATAATAAATCGTGGCCGGAGCTCGTTTTAGGCTTCAACTTATTGAAAATCGTTTGAACATCATTACAAGACACTGGAGAAAAAAGAAACACGTTGTCATGTTGATTGGTAAGATAAGTAGTAAAGGCTGGTACATTGCTTGAATTTAGATTAGAAGCTAATTTGGGGCCAATTTCTGTAAAATAAATTCATTGAAACGTTTGGCTATTTCACTTTTGTTTGACGTTTGTGTGCCATCCACTCTGAAAAACTGTGGAAAATCTTTTTTCCTTTTATTTATACTGAGTTTGACCTGATAGTATCCCATGTCTTCCTGGTATCTTTTTTGAATTTATCAAATTGGTAATTGTAATAGTTTTGCTTACATTGACGAATAGTTTTATCCAGGATGCACTTGTAAGTCTTTATGTTCAGTTTGATAACTTGATATTGATAAGATTCAGGATTATTACATTTTAATTCGCGATATAAATTATCTTTGTATTTAATGGATCGCAGAATACCATTTGTCACCCAAGGAGAGGATTTATGTTTACATTTGTTAAATTTTACGGTTTTGATAGGCAAATGCCTCTCCTTGGCATACTGTATGATGCCAACAAACTTATTATAATTTATATTTGGATTTGAATTTGGATCTTGGATGAAAGATTCCGTTATATTAGTGTTATTTATTTCATTATAGAAATCCTGTATAGACTCAGCGTCTTGCTTCTGAACTTGCACATATTTGGGAGGGCCTTGTGAATTTGTTTTCTGCTTCAGGCAGACAAAATAAGCAAGGTGATCCGATAAATTAGTAAAAATGATGCCGGAGCGGCATGACTTTGTAGCATGGGAGAAATGACAGAAAACATTATCAATTATTGTTGCACATTTCTCAGCAAAACGAGTTGGTAAGGTAATTTGGGGTCTAAAGTCGTTATTGAGCATTAAGTCTAGAAAATCTGAGTATTTTTCCCTTATATTTGTTTTTGAATGTCAATATTGTAGTCACCTACAATCATTTTGTCGGACCGTTCATTGGATAGAATTGATAATATAGGTACCATGTCATTAATGAAAGATTCAATATCCTCATTTCTGTCTCTTGGAGGTCGGTACATATTACACAAGGAAATGATGGTATATAGAGTACAGTCCCCTGTGTTATATTCTTAGTTTGGAAATAAAGTTTAGAATGTTTGATGAAACAAAGATCAAGTGTGCCTATCTTCATTGCTAAAAACGAATGATGGCCGTTTTTAACCCATACTGGTTTATTTACCTGAAAAAGCAAAATTCTGAACTAAACTAATTTAGGATAAGCACAGCATGTACATATGTATGTATGTCAGTATGTCTGTCTATTTGAATGTATGTATGTATGTATGTATGTATGTATGTATGTATGTATGTATGTATGTATGTATGTGTGTGTGTGTCTTTATCCCATGTAGGTTTTTTTATTTATCCATATATTTGACTTTATACATTAGTGCTTTAGATCCAGGCAATACTGTTCTAATACATGTGTACTTTATGTTCCGAACGAGCGGGACTTTAACCAGCAACCTTTGGCACCAGTCGTCTAGTTGAAATGGAAAACGCACATATCCACTGCACGAAATCTGCTTTCTGAAAAAGAATGGTTCAATGGAGGTAGTTATGTGCCAGTGCCATATCGTCACGATTATGTAGTAAATTTACCGAATCGGCATGCACTTCCAGAATCGGGGACTTAAATCCACCAGCATTAACGAAATGCCGAAAATATATATTTTATGTTCGGAATGAGCGGGCTCGAACCTGCAACCTACGGCACCAGTCGCCTAGCTGAAATGGGAAACGTGCATGGGTAAATTTCTTATAAACAGAGTCTAGTGACAAACGGTTTTCAGGCAAAACACAACTAGTGAGTTGGTATCATAAGGGACCAGACAAATGACTATGTTCTGTCTTATTCGTGTACGTCTAGTAGGATTTCTGACACAAAATAAAGGCACAGGAAAGTAATAGCCCATGATCGATAGCTCATGGGAATGTCACTGTGATCAAGTTGCATCACCTGGCGCCTTAATTTTAACTCAATGCATGCATTTTTGGCTTCATATGTGCGTTTGGGATGTTTTGGAAGTGTGCCTTTTCAAAAGAAGTTGATCTTTAAAGATAAATGGATTTAAAGTTAACACTGCGAACTAGATACGTGACATAGGTTTTCCACAAGACACACACATAGATTACGATACAAGTGTGGGTTAGTTGCATGAAGCGTGAATTTAAATTAAAGCAGTGACCTGCACGAATACATGATGACTACCTTTTCCCATAACCTTACAGAAATAAGTAGTAATGAATTGTAATGTGTAGTTTTGCTGATCAGGATGCAAATTTAAAAGCCTTACTAGTTTAGAAATGTTATCAGTGTCGATGGATGGAACATGCAAGCAGTGTATTTCAACCAAACATGAAGAAATATATCCTGTGACTGTGGATCATGGATCAATGACTAAAACATACATGGCAATTGGAAAAACTTAGAAATGAAACAACACATTTTAAGTGATTGCTAGAAGTCACTAAAAGTTTTATGAATTATTTTTCCGAATGGCCAACCACATCAAAAAAAAAAAAAAAAAAAAAAAGGACGATGGAACAGATTGTCTTTAAATGGGGCTCAAGCATTCATTCACTTCTAGCACACTTTGTTTCTCTGGATATCATAGTTACAATATCCCAAAGTATATTGTAAAATTGCCTATAATTCACAACCCAATGCAAATTATGGTCTAACTTGAGCATATACAGTTTTAAAGTCAGTAGCATTCAGAAATCATATGAAACAATGATACATTTTTTAGCTTTGTTAATTTTGTGTTAATGATCAAGTTCCTTTCAGTCTAGTCAAAGCAAAGAAGCAGCTATGACAGCAAACGTACAATGAGGCTTGAACACGTCAGCAAAAACTATGAATATTAAAGATTTGTGCAAATTATCTTAGGATACTGTCTTTATTCGCTGTACCCGCAGATGAAAACACGCCACAGGAAAAAAACAAGAGGGCTGTGTGAACAGCCCATGCTCAGCTGACCTAAACATTCATCACACTTGCAGCTCGGTGAACTTGGGAAAGAATCAAGGTCACCCATGTTCTGAGTAAGTCTGACCTTATAAAAAAAAACACTAGCATAAAGCATCAAGGTTCAAGTAGTTCTCAATTATTAGTGAAGAGTAAAATCCATGTATGTTGCACTGTGACCCCAGAAACGCAGTCTGGGTCATTCATGTACTATCTAAGCATGACCTTCATACAGAAATATTAACATGTGCAACATCATGGTACTAACTCGAAACAGATCTCAAGTTATCAAGTAACAGTAAATTTCGTGGCAGTTGTCCTGTGAATTAGCATTAGAATGCCCATTGAATTACATAGTAATCAAAACAAAAGCTGCATTGACTGATAGCTAGCCAAATTGAAAATCCTTAAAAATCAGGAATCTAAAGCAGTGCCACCTAGTAAACAACTTTGTTTCACCCTTCCACAAGAACATATCCACCACATTTCAGCTTAATCTGAGTGACGGTTCTGAGAAATAGTGAAATAGCACAACCATACCAAAAAAATTGCATAAAAAAAATAGAAATATATTGCAGCGCCACTTGGTGAACAAATTGGGAACTAGGCATCCCTGAGAGTGTCTATGTACGATATCAAAGCAATTGGGTGAACGGTTTCAGAGGAGAAGAGTTTATAAGATTTGCTCCCAAAAAGAACAAAAAAATTCATAAAAACTCCAAAAATCAATAGAGCATGACCATTTGAACAAACATGGTAGAAACCTACCCAAGGTACATCCCCACCAAGTTTGAAGTAAACCTGGCCAAAATTATTTACGTTATTACCATTACAAGAAATTCCCATGTTAAACTTTCCCATTAAAACTTTTGTAAAGATTTTTGAAAAAAAAAAAAAAAAAAAAAACATAAAGAAATCCAAAAATCATTGGAACATTACCATTGGAACACACCTTGTAGACACCCATCCAAGGTACATTCCCACCAAGTTTGAAGTAAATCTGGATAACGGTTTTGAAGGAGAAGTCCAAAATGTAAATAAGCATTAGAATGCCGATTGACTTGCATGGCAATCAATATGAAAGCTGTATTGACCGATACGCACCTGAGTTGAAAAAATCGTTAAAAATCAGGAATTTCCAGCATTCCCACATAGTGAACAACTTTATTTGACTCTCCTACAAGGAACACATCCACCATGTTTCCGCTTAATCTGAGTGACAGTTCTGGAGAAGAAGTCGAAAATAGCTATAACACACACAAATTCATAGAAAATTAGAAAAAAAAATTGCAGCGCCACCTGGTGAACAAAGAACTAGGAGTCCCAGGGAGTGTTCCTGTGTGATATCAAAGCAATTGGGTGAGGGGTTACAGAGAAGAAGATTTTTTAAGATTTGTCAAAAAAAAAAAAAACATAAAAAATTCAAAAATCACTGGACCGTGACCATTTGAACAAACTTGGTAGACACCTACCCAAGGCACATACCCACCAGGTTTGAAGTGGACCTCCCCGATGGTTTCGAAAAAGAGGTCGAAAATGTGAATTGTTGATGGACGACGACGGACACAGGGACGACGGATGACGGTTGGAGGACTATTAGATAAGCTTAGCTGAGTGAAAAGTCAGCTGAGTAACAAATAAAGATTGTACTCGCAGAAAAATATGAACCCATGCCACAGAATACTGTTATGAAAAGATTATCTACAAATGCAATTTAAACCTCTGCTACTGACGGCATTTGTGTGTTTTTCATGACCCGTTATGCTCCATAGAAGATAGCATGCAATTAAATTGTATTATAGGAAAAACAAGTTTTTGAAATTAGAGGAAAAAAACAGCCAAAATAGCTAAACAGAAAAATAAATAAACAAAAAAAAAAATACAAGAAATCTACTCAAACAGCCGTTTTTGTAATTATTTTATGTTGAAATCCTTGTGGAAGGCCGGACATGACGTGAATATTTTATGTCTAACCTTGAAGAAGATGAAGTTGTCAATATTACTATAAAAACTATTGGCAATGTAACCGAAAAGATGAAGGTGTTGTCTTATATATTAGTTTGACGTAGACTCGTAATATGCAGAAGTAATTTCAATTTAAAGCACTGTAAGAAAAGTAAAAGTTCTTTATTCTCAAATGAAAAAGTATGAATACTGCAGCCCCCCCCCCCCCCACGACGCAATGTGTGTGTTACGATAGCATAGTTCATGGAGTATTTTGTTTCAAGACTTAGCATCACCACTCATGGACAGGCTCCCGTATCTTGGAATGAGTCCAATAATGCAACATTTGTTTACAATGTAATATATGTATATGTATATATATATATATATATATATATATATATATATATATATATATATATATATATATATATATTTATACACATATATATGTATATATATATGAATATATATATATATATATATACATATATATATATATACATATATATATATATATATATATATATATACATATATATATATATATGTTTATATATAAATATATGTATAGGAAAAAAACAATTCTTCCAATTACCATGCTATTTGTACAGGTTTTTCCTGCTCATCTTGAATATTCTGTACTCTGATATTACATTGCTATGCGAGACATGTGGCTACTCGTTGTACAGTCGATGCATTACTCACTGAGACTAACTTTATGTGACACCTTATAATGTGTTTCTAACACCAGTGCATATTATGGTGGTAGGAAGATTGACGTGTAAAAAACGCGGATAATGGTTTGGAATTTGATATTGACCTCTCACATCAGCCAGATCTAGACAAACTCGGAATTCTGTATCAGTTCCATCATGAAGCCAATGATATTTTTTTCAACTTCGAGACACAGAAACATAATAAACAAGTCTTTGTCAAAGTTCTACATCTGTAAAAATAAAAGGATTTTATCCTTTGTGTTACGCTTTAATCACTGTGTAATATCCCAAGAAATGAGACTATACCAAGCATAATATATGTTTGTATATGCTTAAAATACTCTTATTTTGTTTGATGCCCAGCTCTGATTTGAAAAAAAAATCAAAATTAGCTTTTAAAGGGGAAGATAATTTTTAACTGCACCCTTTATACTTTCACTTATAATGTACTGGAACTACTAATGATGTGTAATCAATAGAGCAGATGATCTTTGATACATGGACCTCAGCACATTGCATACAACTTCCATATTTATTGTGGATGAACAAAATGGTGTAAATCAATGCTGACCCTACCATCCGCACATCTGAATGTTTGTTGTAAATTTATATACAGAAGAAAGCAGCATAATTAGCAACAATGATATTTTATTCCAGAAGTTTTCATCAATTTATATCTTCTGAAAGTTTAAAAAGCGTAGAAATACCGATTCCATGGAAAGATTGTGTGTCCTGAAAATGCAAAATTGACCTGCTAAGCTAGCCTGGCTTCATACAATGTGTTCGGCGCTCGCTATCTATAACTTGTGTGCTGCATGCCTCCAAAGAGTTCAAGATGCAGACCAGTACAGATATATGTAAACACACATCAAACAACAGCATTTTCAAAAAGCAATTTTTCAATTTGTGTGTTTGTCTGGTTGCAACGCGATGGTTGAGGACGTCATTGCAGTTTTGCAGAAACTGGCTCCATCCTTTATAAATTTAATGGGGATGTCATCTAGTCCAGTACTTAAGCAGGAATACAGGTTACTTAATTCTTTAAACACAAAATCCACACCAACTTTCTGGGGCTTCAGTTTCTTTGAAGCAATATTCTTTGAGTGCTTCAGACTCAGTGTGATATTTTTGGAGGGGTGGAAAGCTGGTTAACTGGAGAATCGGCAACTGTTGTATAGAAGTGATTGAAAGGGAGGCGATTTTGTCTGAATCAAAACATAACTGGCCATCTTTGTGAAAAATAGCATTTGACTAAGATTTGCGGCTAAAACCTAACATGCCTAAGGAATTCAGATGTTGCCAAAGCTTTCCGGGCCTATTTTTTATTATCTTCGATTTTACTCTGGAAGTAATCTGCGAGGTTTTTGTTATTTCTCAGAGGATTGTATTTTTCAAGTTACAGTATTCTGTTGGCTTTATTGCTAGGGTCAGTGTGTGTAGTATCTTTCTTAGAAAAGAAGAAGAAACCATCTCTTGTTTGCATAAGCTCATGTGATTCAGTGCTCATCCAAGGTTCTTTCTTACCTTTAGTCTTAAGTCTTTTATTGGAACCACCTTGTCTATGACTTGAATGAAAGGGACTTTAATCTGTTTCCAAGAAGAGTCAGTGTTTGCACAGTTCACATATGCGTTCAATGTATTAGACTTAGCTTGGTTGTGAGCAATTCTTTGCTGTATTGTTTCATAAATCTCTCACTGTGTCGTGCAGGCTACCTTGCCCTTTAACAATTTTACGTGAGCAATACCTTAAAATATTAGCACTGAACCCAACGCAGATTGTATCAAACTAAAACAACTATTCATTGCTGTGAAACACTAATTACATGGTCAGATATAGTTCCGGATACACTAGTAACTCTGGTAGGGGTGTTTATGCATTGAATACAGTCAAAAAGATCTGATACCTCTTTACGTTACTTGTGCACACTACTGTCATTTTGTGAGCAATAAATCTTTTTATCACCTAAGATATTTATATCTTGCAGATAGACTGTAACTTGGATAAAGTCAATTCAAAAAGTGGTAAATTCCATTGCGGGGGGGGGGGGGGGGTGAAGCAGGGACCAAGTATAATTGGTTTTGTTTTGAGTAGCAAAAGCTCAAATCAAATTGCTTCTTAATTGCCATTCTGGAAACTCAGCAGATTCTGTCAAATGGGATTACAATAGTGACTATGTCGTGATAGGTTCTGCTGAATCAGATCGAAGTCGTAAAAATCTTCTGTGTCGTCTGAATGGTTTCCTATGGAACAGGCATGATTGATCGCCGATTGAGCCAGATTGCATCCAGATCTAACCAAATGCGGCGTTTGACTGCCTGGTCACAGTTTGATCTCTGTCGGGTCTCATTTGGAAGAATTGAGATGCTGGCGGGACAGACTTGATCAGTTTTTTTTATCATGCAAAAGAAACAAATCGGACCAGAATCGGAGTGAGAGCTGGATATTTTGACGAATTTGGCCAAAAAACGGCTGAATTGGGAGACTTTCTACAAATATTTCATAGCTGTTGTGATTAGATATATGTAGTTTGCGAATTTTCAACCACGAATCACCGGATCTTCATCCAACTTTTAGCATAGTTTAATCGGAAATAGGCATATCAAGGACGGCAGTTAAAAGCCTGAATGTGGTAATGAGGCGGAATGGATTAAAATCCTAGAAGCTCTAGCGTTTTGCCTCATACAAAATGGTCTAAAATGGTCTAGGTTTTTCTCATTTTATTATATCTTGACAAGTTGAAACATTGATGACACAGCTTTTTTTTTATTTTACTTCTTTTTAATCAATATTTGCATACCAAGGTGTACTAAATTTACAAAAATGGATGTTTCATGTTCAGGCCATTGTTCATAATATCAGTCAGCAACATGTCATCATCATTGTTTTTAATGTTCAGTGGTATGATGTCATCCTTGTCGTTTTTAATGACTAGGAACAATTTACCGTTTATCAGTGACAGATGACGTAAAAAGTTAACGTTTCGAGGCAATTTTCACATTCAGAGGTGGCAACCTTTCCTCCATGCATTAAATTTAACGTTTATCGGCTGCACATGCTCTACCACCAATATTTATTTCTGATGCACCTCTGACAATCTTCTTGTGAACTTGACTATAGCTAATTCACTCCAGAATCATCAAATTGATCTAATATTCAAAACTGAAGTTGAACGTGGCCTCTCTTTTTTTTTCAAATATTGTCTTATATATTGCATGATGGCGTGTGTTTGTAGTTTTTCTATGTCTTATGGGCACTGAAAATCCATGGCTGTCATTTAAAAGTTTTATTAGGTTCATGGTAATTTAAAAGTACCCGCAACATTCTGTTATAAAACCGCTTAGCATTTTGCTTTGGAGCTGCAAATTAAAATAGTCTTTGTTGTCTGAGACCCTCAAGCAAAACACTAAAATTATTAATGTGAGAATTAAAAAAAATATGCAATATTATCTCTTCATCAGTAGCTAACCTTAGTCATATGAATTATGTGCGAGTTACTTTTGCTATTTAGCATATACCTGTTAATATTCGGAACAGTGCTTCAATTCATGATACCTTGTTGTCATTATGTGTCATGAGAACTATTTTTTTCGGGGGGGGGGGTGTCCATGGAAATAAGTATGCACATGCATACGTACATACATACATACATACATACATACATACATTCATATGTATGTACGTATATAAATACATACATGTGCATCTATGCTCATGTGTATGTATGCATATGGGTTTATTTGTACCTGTTTCTATAAATCTTCTTATATGTGCTGATCTAAATATATATGTGTATGTGTAAATGTCATTTATGGTGCGCATATCCAATATATTCATCTTAATATTTTGTTCCCTTTATTTGATTCTCTATTGAGTTGTAAAAACGTAGTAGTTACTTCATTGCATGGTGTTCTAATTTGACAAAAGCACATAGATAGCCTAACGTTCTGCATTTCTACCTTGCTTTTTTCTCTGTGTTCTTATGTGTTTGTATATTTCTCGGTACATAGTTTAGTGGACCTTGTCCATTTTAACATTGTCACGTGGTTCTGCCAAATTTCATTGTATTTTTTATTTACATATTTCTACATTCAATCCTATGCATTCACTTTCCACTGTTGGATCAACAACATGACACGAATTTTGTTCATAAAGTTGATAGGTCTTGCATTTAATACTGCAATTAAATGTTTGATTCACTTTCCAGTGGGCTTTATTTGAAATGTAGGAGACTCATGCCAAGATCTGGTGCTGGTTAAAACGTAGATAATTTGGTGTTACTGCGAAACAATGTTAGATTATTCTGGTAGAAACTATGGTACTGTCGGTCACTGTATCTCCAATTCTTTGCAACCCCTGCCGATATATCTCTATCATGCAAAGTGCAGATCTGAATTTATTCATACCTTTTCCCACATTGGTCACTGGAACACACTTGGTTTATATCTAACCGTATATTTTAATTTAAAACTGATAACCTTCTGCCCTTTTATCGTGACATTCACCAAAACCCAGGTCCTAATTTGATTTTGTAAATGCACTTCACATCAATGTCAACAGTATAGATAGATAGATAAAGTTTATTTAATGTCGGTTTTACAAACTAAGTAACACGAGCTCTGCGGAGCTCTTGTCACCCACAATAAATAGTAACATCGAGATGAAAAGCATAACAAGCATTACATTAAAAAGACGTGATTGACTAGAATTTCATTTTCATACTGATAAAAGGAACATATATGAACAAAAATGTTACATGGGTCAGGACATATTGTACAAATGCATTTTGTTATAAGTGATCATTTAAATAAAAAATACATTGTGTACACTTGCATTTTGGACCGTTCTATTTGTTAATAGCTTTTTTGAAAGCACCGAGTTCTGTGATTTGTTTAATATCAGGTGGCAAGCTATTCCACAACTTTGCCCCCCTGGTACCTGATGGATCCTCCGACATGTTTTGCTGAACGCCAGGAAGGAGCTTAAAGTTTCAGGGGATCAGGCAGAGTGTAGGATGAATGTTTTGAGTTTAGATCATTCTTGAATGTATCTGTGGGAGGTACCCTGTATGGCTTTGAAGATTTTAATGGCTAGGGATTTTTGTCAATCTGTTTCAACTATGGGCAGATTCGCCTTTTTGCATAGGAATATTTTTTTTCCTGCTAGGCTCGATCACCTACATTATGGGCCTTATAAACGAAACATTCCTATTAATAGACTAAAAGTAGATTTTAGTGCCCTGAATGCACATCTGTATACTCGTCGTTTGATCAATCCCCAAATATGTCATTGTGGACATCATTTTGAAAGCTGTTATTTTTTTGGGGCAGTGTCTATTGAACACAAACCCCATAACCATTGTCTTGGTTACAATCTATTCAGCTCCCGAAACCAGTCATCTTAAGTTGAACTTTCCTAAATTATTTAACAGTGATCAAGTGACACAGTGTGGCTCTGTTTGTTCGGTCACCATAATTTGAGTGTAACTGAAAATTATTGGAAGCTTCAATTAAATTCTCCAAACAAAAAGATTCTGTAAAGGATCTGTTGTTAACCTTGATTCAGAGGAAGATAATTAAAATTATGTGCTCAGTTAAACTAAATTAGCTATTTGTTTCACTGGCTTCTAAACAGTTTAAACATATTATATACGCCTGCTATATTACATCATATTGTCATGTTGCTCTTCCTTGTTTTAAGATTTAATTTGAATTATACCATCACTAGCGGTATATCCATGAAATTCACGGAATAAATGTAGACACTGATACACAATGGGTTTGTTCTTTAAAAAAAAAAAAAACTTGTATCACTATAATATGCTAAACCGACATCTCAACTTAGCATTATGAGGGAGACTTGGCGCCTCAGTTGGTCCCATGTCGATCAGTACGGAAAATCCAATGCATGTATAAAAATGTGGAGTATCAAAATGGCATAAAACTGTGAAATGTGTTTTGACCTTGTTGTGAATGGTTAATTTACTAAGAGTTAATCTACTGTTTTTGTTGTGAAAGGTTTATGCATGCTTATATATTTCAAACATATCTTTTTTTTTTCATTTTCATAAAATCTATTTAAGAATTTGGTACCACTGGAAGGTTTGATACTGGTGAGCAAGGCAACTTATCAAGACGAATGAAGGAAAGCTCATTTCCTTTTGCCAGTAACTTGTGACCCATATCCACCTGTGGCTGTATACTGGTAGAAACTTATGAGGGATTCCTCATCAGTTTCATCATTTGGGAATTAGTATTTACATACGTAAGGGATATGGGGTGCAATAGGTCTATACCCTTTTGCAGAAAATTGAAAATGGTGCACACTATGGTACCAATTCCACTCTTGCCTCTTGACGTGTGCCACGTTGGTCCTCTGTATGCATGCATCGCTTTGATGGAGAAGCCCAAATGTAAACAGGCCAGTTCCAACAGCCGAATAGACAATGTATGATGACTTTTGGAATTAAAAAAAATAATAATAATAATAATGGCATTAAAAAAATAAAAATTAATTGAAAACGTGACACCACCACGCGAACATTGCCATAAAAAAAAATCCGAAAGGGAAAAGAGTTGGGGGAGTATGGACTTCTTCCCAAATTGAGAATCGAAACTGAAACCTCTTGATTTTAGAGTGAGCGAACTACCACTGACCCACACACTCTCTTTGTGTATGGTAGGATATGAGGGGCGTTATTTTACAAATGAACATGTGATATAGTCATCATCAAAATAATAGCGTCTCTCTTGCAACAAAGCGGTAAGTCGATTCAAAAGTTTGAGGAGAGATATTAAGCTTTTTGGGCAGTCTTTGGAAACAATGCTTGGGGAAGAGATCGTGGTTCAACGGGTGAAGATGGAGTGAAACTGACGCCCTGTTTTCGAGTTTTTCCTTACAACACACTGTATCATCATCATCATCATCATCATCATCATCATCATCATCATCATCATCATCATCATCACTTGTAATTATTAATTTTACTTACATCTTTATTTCTTCCCATTTTCGATTACTGTATATTTTATTGTATTTATTGCAATTGCATGTATTTGAGGAAAAGGCCTTGTATTAGTCAATGGATATTGCCCAATCCTCATTAAAGAAATAAAGTTTATTTCCAATACTATTAGGACTACCACAACTACTACTACTACCACCACTACTACCACTACTACTACAACTATTACCACATGCAAACCAAGGCTGTGACCAGCTATAGTTCTGCCAATGGCTTTGCCTGTTTCAAAGTTTCAAAGTTTGGCCAGCTGGCTAAGATACATTTGTTCAGCTCAGCCGTCAGTTTCAGCGGACAGCTATAGAAATATAGTACATTTATTATTTTAAAATGAAGTTGATTTAAATCTCTTTTCTCTGGAAGCACTGTAGAGTTATCTTGATGTTAAACAAGTTCAGTTCCCCTTATATTATTGTCCTCACATTTAATTTAGTCAAGTTAAAAGGCTTAGCATAATCGCGATTATTATTGATTATTAAGGACCATGGTGATCTGGTGTTGTCTTTCACATTAAATAGTAGCTTTGTCCCGCACCTCAGTGCTTGGTGCTACTTATGGCGACACGAAAAAAAAAGGTATCAGTTGTCTGGAAGTTTTTTGACGCTTGCACTGATGGATAAATATGTAAATTGTGCAACAAATTGTACAGCAAAAATGGAAGTATCACTTGAATACTTTATTGCCACTTTAACTACAATTACCATTTGCTCGTAGCTTCTATGCACCTCTAATGTCTAGGTCTCATAAAAATTATTTTTGTAGGCATGTTGAGGAACTACTTCAGTGCTTTACTCGTATGTCCCGTCCTCGATGCATACACATCAGACCATTTTTTCAATCGTTTGTCACGCATCAGGATATGACAACCTGTAATTTATACCTCAATTTTTTCTTTAAAGATTGATATAAATGTGTTAGAAATTATTAGATAGTTCGTTTACCTAGTTGCTAAGGAGCAAATTAGCTGACAGTACAATTACATATTAATACAGACCAATGCGTCAGTCGCACCCTTGGCCAAGTTGAGATGTGAACATAGGCCTAAGTATTTTGTGGTATTTTGGTGACTTTCCACGACAAATTTCGGGGCACAGCGGGGAATAAAAAATGGAACATAGCTTCTGTGTATAGCGACAGTTTATTACATATCCTCTGAGGAAATGTTTTGCCGACGTAATCGCCTTCGGTAATTATTAGCTTCAGTCAAAGACTTTTTTCCTCTCTAAAAAACCTAAGTAAATCACACTCCACGAACTACCGGCGGAAAAACCAAATCTGATTTCACCCAAGACTGGGTTTTTGGTTTCCTTTTTGAAGCTTACAGTACCCTACGCTAGATCTTCAGCAAAATGGGAAGAAATTACAAAATCAGCATGTATGAATCTTGTCTGCGACATGAGACAAATGACTTTTAATTAAATATGACATTTTTGGGGAAATGATGCGGATAATGGATCACCAGTTCCCCATTAATATATGATTTATGTTTCATATATTTTTACCCTAATATTTGTACATTTAACAAGTGGGCTGTGCGAACAGCCCATGCTCAGCTGACCTAGACATTCATCACACTTGCAGCTCTGTGAACTTGGGAAAGGATCAAGGTCACCCATGTTCTGAGTAAGTCTGACCTTTACAGAAGAACACTAACATGTACAACATCAAGGTTCAAGTAGTTGTCAAGTTATAATGAAGAGTAAAATCCATGTATGTTGCACTGTAACCACTGAAACGAGGTCAAGGCCATTCATGTACTGTCTAAGCATGACCTTCAGACGAAGATAAGCTGTTGCGCACAGAAGACGATCTCATGCCCCTTGATGAGATTTGCACAACCATCCTTGGTAGCAATTCTTCTGTAAAGGTCAGACTTACTCAGAACATGGGTGACCTTGATCCTTTCCCAAGTTCACAGAGCTGCAAGTGTGATGGCTATGTTCTTGTGGAAGGGTCAAACAAAATTGTTTACTAGGTGGCACTGCTTTGGATTCCTGATTTTTAAGGATGTTTTCAATTGGGGTACTTATCGGTCAATGCAGCTTTCCTATTGATCACTATGTAAGTCAATGGGCATTCTAATGCTGATTCTCAGGACAACTGACTCGAACTTTACTGTTTATTTGATAACTTGAGATCTGTGTTGAATTAGTACCAAGATGCTGCACATGTTAATGTTTCTGTATGAAGGTCACGCTTAGACAGTACATGAATGGCCTTGACCTTGTTTCAGTAATCTGTAAAGTACTCCCTGAGTATTATCCATGATAGCGGATTGTACATGGGGGCATACGGTAGTTTTATAAGGCTGGTAAGAAGAATTGCATGATTCCAAAGCCATCTGCATAACATAGGATCCTCTAGAAACATGTAATCGTATACCACCACATGAAGGTAAAATCAGTTCAAACAGGGCTGAACTTCCCTGATTATGGAAATAGTATACACAGCGTGTAAACTCAGCAAACTGGTCTAGGGTTAATACATCAACTGTCGCTTTGGCATTGTACCCTAACCATTCACGCATATCCTTCAAATCTCCAGTAATATTACTACCTGAAACTTAAAAAGCATCAAAAAGTTCTATTGGATCCCTATACAAATGATTGCAAAACTGAACATGTTTGTCCAGGTATGCCATTGTCATAAGTCGAAGGAAAGCGGTATAGGAAATCAATGCATTACCCTGTAAACTGGGGATTGCATCAATGTCTGCTGTATTTGGGGAATTTGTTGAGGATATTCCTTGAAAATTGACAAGTGGGTCCTCATCAGAAGATATGAACTTTAAATAGTGAATAAAAGTTTTTAAAATTTTCTTTGCAGGCAAACGAAAAAAGCCACTTATGTATGCTGAAACTGACAAAAGATATATACAAAAAACTGAAGGTCATGCTGCTTTCTGTAAAAAAGGTGGTTTATTCTCATAATTATGAATGTGGGTTAACCCAGAATTGAGGGACACATATTCTTTTTTATACTGCCTCTCAACAGCTATTTTTCCCAGAAGTATCATTTGTCAGGAAACCCCGTTCAAAATGTAAATATCCATGTCTTCAGCCAACACCATAATGTTTTCACATTGAGAAACACTAGCATGAAACCAAACAGCACAGTCAGCTTCACCGTTATTGTTTGTACATGAGCTGAGTGTTGTGACAGAACCAAATTTATAACATTTAGGAGAATTTCCCATACTATCTGAATCAATAACGAGTGATTGACCATATTTTAAATGATTCTTACCTTTCTCACGAAAGTAGTTGGAAAGATAACTAATCAACATACTTTTAAAGGCAGCGTCTGCCAAGGTTCCTACATACATTTCACCATGCAAAATCTTCTCTTGGTTCGATATATACTTTTTGGTATTTTAACCCCGTTTTCATCTTTTTGTGCCTTTCAGAATGAAGGACATCTCTAATCTTAGGTAAAACTGATGGTTTGTCAATGACTATAGTAACAGTTGTGGCTCCTCTCTCATATCCTTGCATAATAATGACATTTCCACATTTCTTCTGCTAATTGCTGATATGTTTGTGCGACTGGGGTAGGAGGACTGTGGATGAATTTCAAAAAATCAATTATAATTTCAGTACGACTGTCTGACATGGATATAGAATTTATGGTATGAAAAATAGGGGCAAGACACTCATATTCAAGCAGAGTTTCTTTGATTGCACTTTTCTGTCGAGCTTTAAGTTCAACATGTTCATCAGAAATTGCCAAAGGGAATTCTGATGCTCTTTCCATAAAATGTCCAATGTTTCGAATTTGACTGTTCACACCATGCAAAAGTTTTGTCAAACGTGATACCTTACTTGTTTGCATGAGTTTGCCAAAGGGAATTCTGATGCTCTTTCCATAAAATGTCCAATGTTTCGAATTTGACTGTTCACACCATGCAAAAGTTTTGTCAAACGTGATACCTTACTTGTTTGCATGAGTTTTGTTGTTTTTGGTTTTGAAAAACTTTAGAGTTTGCATCTTTGTTGTTTCTTTGGAACTTCAAGGGGTAGATTAAAAATATAATGCTTGATGTATGTGCACATCCTCTCCCTTCCAATTTGAGCTATATTTAGCAATTCAAAACGTTGTTCATTGGTCAGGTCCTGAGGTTTATCACTGAACACTTTTTTTTTCGATTGATGCGCTTCCAAGAAAGAATATATAGAATGAGTCTGTAATTTTTTTTACGTAGAAGATTTACGTCCTCTGACACAGTAAAATAATGATAGGATTTCCTCCTAGAAAATTAAAAACAAATTTCTCAATGCCTTACATAAAGTTATCTAGGAAAGCAATGAACTTTGCCATTGTCACTGTTTGATACTCTGACGGTCTTGCAGTCAGTTCTGTAAGCCTTTTGTTTATTAACTGTTCATAGCCTTCATCAACAGCGACATTGTGAAATTTGTTTCCAGAAATGCTGAGAGTCCACTAGCCCCTTTGCAAACGCCTAAAAATTTGTCAGACCACTGTTTTATATCATGGATGTTTTCACATGCTAGCTCCTCATATTTGTTTCTGGAGAATGCAAAAAACAATTCAGGGAGTTTTGGTAAGCAAGCGTTTCTTAGATTCCAATTACCAGATTGTGTTACAAAATTAAACCCAGCGTATGAATGCAAATACTAGAGAATATGAGACCAAAACTGTGAAACATCATCATAATTTTACTTGATTTCTTAAATAGAAGGATTTCTTCATATGATTAAAACTTGCTCGATTCTTGCTCAAAACCATGCAGTGATTCAGACAAGAAAGATTCATGTAAGCCACACAATACATTATGTATGTCCCTCCACTGGTGAATTTCTTTTTTGTGTCCACACAGTACGGCCAAATCATGCAGACCACCATCCCAAAGAAAAAATCACGTAAAACTTCTGAACATAATTTCAAAAGATGCCAGTCACCAGGCATGGGTTTGAAAATGTATCTGAAAATTTAGATTTCAAATTTTTAACTATAGAGTAGGTTTGCTGGTCACCACACACTACACACTGATCTGGATATGCAGATTCACCAATGTGTAGGTCCCGTTTTAACTGTAATATGTAAGCTGGGACATCATTAGCACTTGAACCCTGAGCAGATGATACATTAGCATAAACAATGTAAACAGATTTGGGAGCAGTAAAATCTGGAATTGTTTGCTGTAAATCATGTAACAGAGGTGTTTTAGTTGATGCAGTGGAGAGGTCATGTTGCCGAATCTTGGTAACATATTTTAATTCTGACAAATATTTCATCCATGCTTCATGCTCCAGGGATCCTGGCAGAAGAAAATAATCATTTTCAGTTTCCACTGCCTTGCATTGAGAGGAGAAATCAGGAGGCATGCTATTACATTCATTGATATCACTTTGAGTTCGATGTGACACCTGTCGTGTAATTAAATTAAGCATTCTACCTGTGTTTTGTGCACCATACAAACAGACATTGGCAAATCGACGCAAAAAGTTTAAATTATCAAACGAAATCCTCCAGAATGCTTTTTTTTAAAATTTCATTTGACATGTTGCCGAGGTTGGACCAGGTTTTTGCTTGTCTTCTAATATGAGTACTACTACAGCAAACCCCAAACATATTAAAGATGTAAAACATTTTGTCCCTTAAGACAACGGCATAAGCAGTCAGGCCCATTAGTGTCTGCAGCATGATGCTCTTCCTGTTTATGACATTGCACATTATAGCAATGACCATTTGTATTGCAAGGCTGTTTTTTGTGATAATGTACATTGTCCTCACCTCTACTGTCAGCGCATCTCAGTATCCTTACTTGGATGGAGCAGTCATCACACTGTTTACCATTATGATGTGATGATTTTTTGCCATGCTTTGATGGGGGGGGGGGGCACCCTTCAAGGTCACCTGGATTAGGTGATCTTCCAGAAAACAATGAACGCCGTGGTTGCCTTCCTGTATTGGTATGGGTACTGTGATAGTCACTTGAAGAAGCAGATGGTGATGAAAATGTAGATGAGCCTTGGGAGGTTGATTTGTCTGACCACAGAATTAGTGTTATTATGCAGTATATTCACCTTGTCTTCATGGCCGTATTTATAAGTGGTGTCATCATGAGACAGTGAAAAAAACAATCTGCCAGTGTTGTCACGCGGGAGTCATGGCTGGTCAGTGAATTTATGTCAACTTTGTTTCTTGGCATGTGCATGTACAGACAGCAGTACCAAACAGATCCATTGATAAGAGTCAGTGATATTCATAAAAAGTGGCACATGACTATGGGAATCTTCCAATGGCACACTGTAGTTTGAATCTGTGATCCATAATGACAAGTTTGATGAAAAAGTGCCAGCATTGTAGTTTACCAATAAGACAAAATGCAGTCCAACCCATGATTCTGATTCGTCCTAGTAAGCTTGTTTGATTCACCAGTGGTCCACATTGATTGGATAGTAAAGTTTCGTACATACCCAGATCTGTCTTTTGTTCATATCTGAAGATGGCACGTTGTAGTGGACCTTGTGTTGCAGTGGTACAATTGTCGTGATGTCCATAAACTTGCATGCCCAAACAGGCAAAAATGAACAAAAATGTCCGCAACTAGCTAGATAACAAGTGTAATCCATATAACAAGTGTAATCCATATACCTTTTTCAGTATTTATGGCTGATGCAGATGGTCAAAATAAAACATAAAACTCGCACAAAAATCCTGATACTAGTAGTATATGTAACATGAAAAATGCAAGCTCATCCAGTGTGTCACTGTCCCTTACAGAATTGAAGAAGAGGTTGGACAGGAATGTCTGTATATATATATATATATATATATATATATATATATATATATATATATATATATATATATATATATATATATGTATATATATATATATATATTATATATATATATATATATATATATATATATATATATATGTATATATATATGTGTGTGTGTATATGTATGTATGTATGTATGTATGTATGTATGTATGTATATATATATATATATATATATATATATATATATATATATATATATATATATATATATATAAAAAAGCATATGTAAGTTTATGGTCATATATCTTTCCCCATTCATTGGCCTGGACATGAAGAAATATTTCAGGAGCCTTTCAGCATCTTCAAGATCCTGTCTTGATATACTGTCTCCACATAATCTGTGCACTGCTTCCACCAAACAGCAGTAATGGTACAGGTAACTTTTCTGCATTATGTCATGCAACACAGGAACAGAGAAAAACAAAAGAAAATTCCTGTAGTCTGATGACTTCCAAACCTTTACATATTCAGAAATTGATCTAGGTATCCTACCCAACTGAGTTGTTGGTTTGATCTGTTCCAAACGTTCATCAATGAGATTTCTCCTATGATACAGTGAAAAAGGCTCTTTGGATGTGTCAGATGCCATCCAGAAGCTCACCAGGAGATTTTCAATACCCTGCAAGATGCAGTGCATGTAATCGATTGAGGTTGACTTAATAGGGTCAAAGTACATAAAACCATATTCTAGAGGTGAAGGTCTCCTGCTTCCCATGAAACCCATCTTATTCCTCACTGCCTCTTTACCATGTAGCTTAAACTGTTTTTGTGTGTGTTCTGGACCAGCTGGACTATCATTTATAAATGGGAATGTCCGTATGTTTCCACCTTTTTCACTTCTAAAATTGATTCCAGGTTGGAGGCACTTTGGGCAAGCATACTCTCCATTGTGCTGTTTCATGTTTAAAACTTGTGCTCTAGCTGGGTTGTCAGCAGTTAGACATATGAGGAATGCTTTGATATTCACTTTTTCATCCTTGATGCAAACATCTAAGCCCTGTGACTCTAATTTTAGCAATGATTTTCGTAGTGGCTCTAGAAACCTGTACATGATTGATTTTGTTCCCCCAAACCATAAACCTCCAAAAATCATATACTTGCGCTGTCTTCGAACATGATACGGCAGTTCATTTATTGTCAAATATATGGGCCATATTGATGTTTTGCTGCTCTGAAATATAGGTACTCCATCTGTATTCATGGTAAAAGTTATGTTGAAAGGATATTTAGCAGAAAGTGGCCCATCATCATTTACAAGAGACTTGTCAATTTCCCCATCATACATGTCCTCAATATTACCTTCCATACTCTTTGCTCTGGTGTTCCTGTGATTGATCATACTGACAAAATCTTTGTTTGAAAATAAAGTTTCCAGCTGGTAGGAAACATCTTACTCCAATAGGTAGCCTTTTTTGATTTGAGGACACAACTGGGCATATTTTTCATTTGTACATATTGTTACTTCTGCATGACTTTCAGCAGTACATGTCTGACAAAAAAAAATGTTTTTTCAGACAGTATTTCTGACTCAAATATTTCTTGAATAAATATACACTTAGGAATGCTGGATTGGGAGTTATCAAGTGCATGTTGATAATATACAGTAGATCTTTCAGTTGTTTGTTTGTCAAGTTGTTTTTCAATGCGTACAACCATATAAGCTTGATGCTATTTTCTGTTTTCAAACTGTGACCAACATAAATTGTATCATACACACTATATGATATATGGGGATACAAATGAGTATGCTCATCATCCTCATCTGATTGTTGTTCTTCGTCACTATCCTGATAGCACTCCCTGTCTTCATCTCGCCAAAAGTGCTCATCAATCTCTTCCGCAACACTTTCCTCTTCACTCTCCATGTGGGGATCTACAGTGTAGGAGTCTAGCAATATATCAAGCACGTCTGTATTTTGAATTTCCTTGTCACTGTTATACTGGCCAGATTGACTACTATTGGTAAAAGATATTAAGGAATCTACAGAACATTCATCACCATTATTTGTTTTGTCGTTCTCATTGTTATCTAAATTGTGTCTTACATCCTCTTGGTACTTATTGTCCGATACACTCACCACACTTGTCACATCAAACTCTTCAGGTTTATCAGCTGCCACATCTAAATGCTGAGATTCACTTTCTGTAGATGAATTGTTCTGGGCATCTGGTGTGCTGCTTGTTGTGCTCACCATTGTGAATATACCTGGCTCCTGTGCTTTGCATGTGACATCCTCCTCAGTGTAACCCGTAAGTGTTCAACTCTTCCTGTATTTCCGTCCACAAACACGCTCAATTTTTTTCTTTTCTTTGTAGGGCATTTCTCTTGCTCCATAGTACCAGGATCCTAAACAGAAATTAATAGTTATATACATTTATTTGATAAAGAAATATTCAAAAATAAAACCTTATACTTTCCTCAATGCCTATTATAGCCACTTCTTGGTCACTTTTTTTCAATTGAAATATTTTTGAACTTTTATCAAATTTTGGCTTACAATAGTGTTGGTTGCTTTTGGAAGCACATGAAAAAGGAGCAGTAGACATTCACAAGCACAATGGTTTGTTTAGTTAACAGAACAGGACAAGGTCCAACATATTGAATGCTGTCAAGAGGGGACAAATGTGTTTTGTTCTACATTTGTTGGAAGCTCAAAATTTTTTGTGGATATCAGGGAACACACACACACATGAGGATTCAAGAGGCAAAGCAAATGCAGGAAAATCCAATTCTGCCATTTAAGTGACAGCCATTTAGTTCATGTGGTTTTACTCTCAATATTTACACATACATGTCAACACAATTAGCCTCTGTTGCTAGGAATTTGGGGGTTAACTTTTGATATTCCCCCACACACTTGTAATAATACACTTTCTGTGCTAAATTGATCTTTATGTGTAGGTAAATTAAAGAATGGACCCATTATTTTTATTATCCTAAATAAATTTTTCAGTCCTGGTTGAACAAAGTACCACAATTTTCATGCAATTTTTATACCACACCTCAAATTTCAGGCTCATACAAAAATTGTCTTGTTTATAACTTCCAAAAATATGGGGAAGGTTGCAAGCTAGTGAAACATTTTATCTTTATATTTCATAGTGACTACTAGATAACACCACATGTCAATTTCTGAGGACTTTTTGAAGGCCATATGTGTTCACAATTAAAAACAAGAGAGCTGTGTGAACAGCCCATGCTCAGCTGACCTCTGCTTCAACAGACATGGCAGATACACATCTATAGTACAGTGCCAGCAACATAGCAAGTTTGAACTGAATGTGGCAAACTGTTTCAGAGATGAAGTAAAAAGTGTGAATTAGCATTAGAATGCCCATTGACTTGCACAGTAATCAATAGGGATGGTGTATTTGCCAATAAGTACCTGAAAAATTAAAAAAAAATTGCAGCGACACCTGGTGAACAATTTCAGAACTAGGAGTCCCTAGGAGTGTTTCTGTGTGATATCAATGCAATTGGGTGAGCAGTTTTCGAGAAGATTTTTAAATATACAATCCCCCCACCCCCCAATTTTTTTTTAAATCCAAAAAATCACTGGAGCATGACCATTTCAAAAAAGTTGGTAGAAACCCACCCAGCGTACATTACCACCAAGTTTGAAGTGAATATGACTGACAGTTTCAGAGAAGAAGTTGAAAATGTGAATTACCATTAGAATGCCCATTGACTTACATAGTAATCAACAGAAAAGATGCATTTACCCATAAGTATCAGAATTGACAAAATCATTAAAAGTCAGGAATCCAGAGCAGTGCCACCAAGTAAAAAAAATATGTTTGACCCTTTCACAAGGAAAATATTGACCAAGTTTCAGCTTCATCTGAGCCACGGTTCTCGAGAAGTCAAAGATAGTGAAAACACACAAGCAATCATAAAACAAAAACAAAAACAAAAAACATTGTAGTGCCACCTTGTGACCAAATTATGAACTACTAATCCCCAGGAGTTTTCTGTGTGATATCAAAGCAATTGGGTGAGCACTTTCTGAGAAGATTTTTTGTAGGTTTGCCCAAACAAATGAACCAAAAAATTCATTAAAAAATCAAAAAATCTCTGGACCATAACCATTTGAACAAACTTGGTAGAGACTCGCCCCAGGAACATTGCCACAAAGTTTGAAGTGAATCTGGCTGATGGTTTTGGAGAAGACGAAAATGTGGTTTAGCATTAGAATGCCAATTGATTTACATTGTAATCAATAGGAAAGGTGCATTTACTGATAAATACCTGAAATGAAAAAATCGTTAAAAATCAGGAATCCACAGCAGTGCTACCTAGTGAACAATTTTGTATGACCCTTTTACAAGGATATTATCCACCATGTTTCAGCTTAATCTGTGTGATGGCTCTGGAGAAGAAGTCAAAAATTTTGAAAACACACAAATATTCATAAAAAAATAGAAAAAAAATCGCAGCACCACCTCTTGAACAAATTAAGGCCTAGGGGTCCCAAGAAGGGTTCCTATGCAATTTTGAAGCAATTGGCTAAGCTGTTTTTTTAGAAGATTTTTTCAGATTAGCCCCAAAATTTGAACCAAAAAAAAATCATTAAAAATCCTAAAATCACTGGACCATGACCACTTGAACTAACGTGGTAGAGACCCACCCAAGGCACATCCCCACCAAGGATGAAACAGATCTGGCTGATGGTTTTTGAGAATAAGTAAAAAATGTGAATTGTTCACGCAGGACGGCAGACGACGATGAACAGAGGACCATAAGACAAGCTCAGCTGACTTGGTCAAGCTCAGCTGACTGACAAGTCAGCTGAGCTTAAAATGAACAAAAAAATCCATTAAAAAATGCAAAAATTACTGGAACATGACTATTTGAAAAAGTTGGTAGAGACCCACCCCAGAGTCATCCCCACCAAGTTTGAAGTGAATCTGACGAACTGTTTTGCAGAAGAAGTCAAAAATGTGAATAATCATTGCAATCCTCATTGACTTACATAGTAATCAATAGGAATGTATGCATTAATCGATAAGTGTCGGAATTGAAAAAATTGTTAAAAATCAGGGATTCACAGCAACACCACCTAGTGAACAACTTTGTTTGACCCTTCCACAAGGAACATTTCCATTAAGTTTCAGCATAATCTCAGAAACAGTTTTGGAGAAGAAGTCCAAAATAGCGAAAACATACAAAAATTAATAAAAAAAACAAACTAAAAAATTGCAGCGCCACCTGTTGAACAACTTAAGGGCTGGGGGTCCCCAAAAGTATCCCCATGCAATTACGAAGCAATTGGCCAAGCGAAGAAGTCAAAAATGTAAACTGCTGACGACGGATGGAGGACCATAAGGTAAGCTCAGCTGACTGAAAAGTCAGCAGAGCTAAAAATTCATAAAATATCCAAAAATCACTGGAGCATGACCATTTTACCAAACTTGGTAGAGACCCACCCAAGGTACATTGCCATCATGTTTGAAGTCAATCTGGCTCACGGTTTCAGAGAAGAAGTCGAAAATGTGAATTAACACGAGAATGCCAATTGACTTACATAGTAATGAATAGGAAAGGTGCATTTACCGATAAGTACACGAATTGAAACAAATCATTAAAACTCAGAAATCCACAGCAGTATCACCTTGTGAACAACTTTGTTTGACCCTTTCACAAGGAACTTATCCCCCAACTTTCAGCTCAATTTGAGAGACGGCTCTGGAGAAGAAGTCGAAAATTGCGAGAGCACACAATAATTCATGAAAAGGTAGAAAAAAATTGCAGCACCATCCCTTGCACAGATTAAGGTCTAGGGGTCCCCAGAAGTGTTCCTATGCAAACATGCAGCAATTAGCTAGGCAGGTTTTAAGAAGATCTTTTAAGATTAGCCCAAAAAATGAACAAAAAAAATCATTAAAAAAATTAAAAATCACTGGACCATGACCATTTAAACAAACTTGGTAAAGACCCACCCAAGGCACATCCCCACCAAGTTTGAAGTGGATCTGGCTGATGGTTTTTGAAAAGAAGTCAAAAATTTAAGTTGTGACGGACGGACGGATGGAGGACCATAAGATAAGCTCAGCTGACTGAAAAGTCAGCTGAGCTAATAATACATGTAGGGTATAGTAGGCCTATCATTATCAAAGTGTATGACACTACTTGATTATTATTCTTGTTATCATTATGCAGGCATAAGCCTGGCCACTGAAGACACCCCTACCTACCCATACCCCTCTTTGGAAATGACATTTTAAACCTTTTAGAGAGAAAGAAGTGCACTTCATTTGATGAAACTTTCACAAAAACCACTGAATTCAGTGTAAAAGGCTAATGTCTGATTTTTACAATTACAGTATAATCCCTTTTAACACCCATGCTCCCAGAAGTGCCCCCTCACACAATTCACAGTTTCAAAAATATTAAAATAATCCAAAATATTGGTCATTTTACCCAATAATTATTTTTTCTTACTTGGCTTATAATAATGCACCTAGCCCCAGGAAACTCAAATATAATAAGCCTTATCTTATTTGAGTTTCCTAGGGCTAGGTGCATGGGGCAATATGGAATAAAATTGTATTATTATGTTGGCATACTTAATTTTTCACTCTCACTCCTATTTATTTTTATTTAAGATTTATTTACTTATTTTGCATGCATGTTAAAAGATATGCCAGCTATATGGCTATGGTTTCATTTCATGCTGTCATCAAAACCTGTTTTCAATAATTTTTTTATAAATGGTTTTGGCTTATTAATTTAAACCTGTATTATAAATTTGTACTTGTAGGGATTTTGAAGTTATTTTGGTTGCCTGCATGCATTGCAGTATTTCAAATCTGGTTTTAAACTATTTTCTAGTTAAGGATCGCCCCACCTGCATAATAACCCCCCCCCCCCCATTTTGAACATGGCCTAACATAAATTGAAATGAAATATTTTTAATACGCATCATCGTCGTATCGGCACTGACCACTGCCAATGTCATTGATGGGGGCCTGGGGGGGGGGGGGGGGGACATGTTCCCTAGTTCCCTGAAAATATGAGGCAATTTTCCCTTGTTCCCTGAAATTAATTATTTTTCATGTTCCCTTGTTCCAATGGCCAGATCCACTTCAAACTTAGTGGGGATGTGCCAGGAGGCGCTGCAATTTTTTTCTATACTAATTATGGCAAATACACCATTCCTATTGATTACTATGTAAGTCACTGGGCATTCTAATGCTAATTCACACTTTTGACTTCTTCTCTGAAACTGTTTGCCACATTCACTGCAAACTTGCTTGTTTTTCACAGAGACAAATGCAAAGAAGACCAATGTTGAGAACTTACAGATAGAAATATCACAAAAAGAAGCAGAGAGGCTTTTTGGTACCGAAAGTGAAGACCTGTTGCATGTGGAAAAGGTAGTTAGTCCTCCCACCCAAACTAACACCTTCCCCCAATCTAACAAATCCCCTGTTAATGCAACCCAGCCTCAGTCTGGCATGCACCAACTGTCCTCTGTTAACCAAACTACGCCCATCATGTGCCAAGTCTCCCCTGTTAACCAAACTCCGCCCATCATGCACCAAGTCTCCCCTGTTAACCAAACTCCACCCATCATGCACCAAGTCTCATATGTTAACCAAACCCAGCCTGCCATGCACCAAGTCACCTCTGGAAACTTGACCCAGTCTGTCATGCATGAAGTCTCCTCTAGTTACCCAACCCAGTCTGTCATGCACCCAGTATCAGCTGACCAGCCTAGTCCAGTATCTTCCCCTTCCACCATGCATGCAAATTCTCCATTGTTTACCCACCCTTCAGTGATAAATACTCCCCTCAGACATATCGATACAACCATTTCCCACACTAGGAAATACTTAAATATGGATACATCAACATACATCAGTGATGCTGGCATGTCCCAAGTGCCACCTGCCCATTCCCAGACATTTGCAAATTGTAACCCCTCTGCCGAAGTTAATTCATCAGTGCCTGGGCATTTTCCTAATTTCCTGGACAGTGGCGATTATTGTGCAGAATGTATCCTCGAAGACTCTGCACTGTCTCACAAAAATGAGGAGATGGCAAGGAAAGACGAAGAAATACAGAGACTAAAATCAGAGAATGCACAGCTGAGGGCAGCACAGCAGCAGAGGCCCAAAGGTGTACCAGGTACATCTTAACTGCATGTGCATGCAGGCTAGTTTATAGCCTCTTGTAGGAAGCCTTGTGGTTGAAAATGAGAATTTGTACCTTATCTTATGATTGAAGTTCTGACTTCCGAAATACTCTAAATTTTATTTTACACTTGATTGCTCCATTACTTTTTTAATCAGCAAAGTTTCACTTGCACTCTGCCCTGCTCATGTATGCATTGGTGTGCACCAAAAACTAGTTGATGGAAATGACAGTTAAAGGTAGAAAATAAATTATTTTGTATTTTAGGATTGTTTCATTTTAATACTCTGTTAAACACAACATTGGTCACCCTCTTCCCAGGGGTCACCCCTTTTA
The DNA here is from genome assembly GCA_964020975.1 of Hermodice carunculata. Classification (NCBI taxonomy): domain Eukaryota; kingdom Metazoa; phylum Annelida; class Polychaeta; order Eunicida; family Amphinomidae; genus Hermodice; species Hermodice carunculata. The sequence continues at coordinate 37,880,581 of OZ026626.1, forward strand.
AAAGCAAGTGTACCATTTCTATTGCATTGCTCCCCTCCAGAAGGAGCACCCTTCTAATGTGGCCACATTACTATTGCACATGCATTGGAGGGGGGCACTGTACATGAAGTTTTTTTGTTACCTGCAAAAATTGCTACTTACTTCAAGCAAATCAAAAGTTAAGTACATGTATTGTGCAGCAAATTTGTATCAAGATTGGTTTGTGTTACATATGGATATTATTGTTCCTAGCACAAGGGATTCAAGAACACAGTATACACAAAGTGGCAGTGTCACTTGATATTTATTACAGCAATCTGACCTCTTCCCCCCCCCCCTAGTTTCATCCCCCCAACCCTACCAAACAAAGGGTACAACTCTAACTATTCTCTTTATTTTACAGATATCAGTGATGAAGCAGAAGGAGAAGCAGATTACACTCCTCAGACAGGGATAGCCATCAAGCCTACAGAATATGTGAGTTACCTTAAAGTCCACACACTCATTTGAGATTCGTGAAAAAAAAATTCAGGAAAAATTCAAATGAGGGCATACCTTTTTCAAATTGGCCTATGTTGATACATCATTTTTGGCCACACCTGTTCATGTTTCTCAAGGTTTTTGAAATGTTCTCATTAACTGTCTGCATACCAGTAACAAGAAGATCATGATGATCCTGTGCTCTGCTGACTGAGATCTGCTTTTACAGTATTGGAACACATGGACTGCAGTCTAGATTTGTACAGCTATATACATGTTTATTTTTTGAGTTGGTGACTCTTTCAAGATTACCGTAATCTTATTGGTTACGACGGTGCACGTGGCAAAGCTGAAAATAGTTTAATGACTTGAGATGGAGTGCCCAAGTCAGCGGAATCGGAATAGTGATTTGTGGGCGTGGCCAAGTCATGCCATCTGGCGATAAACTTGGAACTAGACATTACGATTCCAATGACTTGGCCACGCCCACAAATCACTATTACGATTCCGCTGACTTGGGCACTCCATCTCAAGTCATTAAACTATTTTCAGCTTTGCCACGTGCAAAAATATTAAAACTGGACGTTGTCTTTTTTTACTTTATAATGTAATTTCTAAAATAAAGCAGTATTAGATATTTGCTTCCTTTCGATGTAACTCATAAAATAAAACAATTATGGACTTTTCCTTCATTCACTGGTTAGTTTAATGGACCTGAAAGAAGAATACTGACCTCGGCCTTCGGCCTCGGTCAGTATTCTTCTTTCAGGTCCATAAAACTAACCAGTGATCTCAGCAAAAGTCCATAATTGTATAATGTAGATGGTAGCAAAGTTTGTCCTTAAAATAAATTTTGAAGGCACCTAAGTTTAAAATCAACACTACCAATAGATATCGCATAGAAGTTTTTTCTCGATCTTTCTAGTGATCATGGGCGTAGGATCTTCCATTACCAATGAAGATACAAGTCAACATGCAGAAAATTGAATAGGGTGACCTAACTTGTCCATAGTAGTACATGTATTATCAATTGACATACCTTGCTGTTTCAATGGCTGCCGATGTACAGTGGCAGCACTCACTTTCGTTGTCTTTTTTTACTTTATAATGTAATTTCAACATGCAGAAAATTGAATAGGGTGACCTAACTTGTCCATAGTAGTACATGTATTATCAATTGACATACCTTGCTGTTTCAATGGCTGCCGATGTACAGTGGCAGCACTCACTTTCGTTGTCTTTTTTTACTTTATAATGTAATTTCTAAAATAAAGCAGTATTAGATATTTGCTTCCTTTCGATGTAACTCATAATGTCCAACTATATTTTGATAAAATTTTAAGCAATTCTATCATGCTGTTCTGGAGAAGAAGTCGAAAATAGCCTTAACACGCAAAAATTCAAAAATCACAGCTTCACCTGGTGGCCAAAATAAGAAATAGTTGACCCCAGATGACCCTATGTGCAATATCAAAGCAATTGGCCAAGTAGTTATTGAGATGAAGAAATTTTATTTTTCTTCAAAAAATAAATTAAAAAATTCATTAAAAATAGAAAAATCATTGCATCATCATCATCTCCTTGGCAAACTTGGTAGAGGTTCACCTGGGCAACATCCATGTGCAAAATTAAAACATTCCATCCAGCGGTTTTTGAGAAGTCAAAAGGGTAGATACAATAGTGTAATATATGCACTGTATTGCCATATATATATTTTGATATCCCATAACTTTGCCTAAAATTAACATATCCATATTATTTTTGCAAACTTTCATTGTCTGATGTCCAACTATATTCTGATAAAATTTTAAGCAATTCTGTTTAGCCGTTCTGGAGAAGAAGTCGAAAATAGCCTTAACAGGCAATAATTCATAAAAAATTAGCAAAAAATCACAGCGCCACCTGGTGGCCAAAATAAGAAATAGTTGACCCCAGATGACCCTATGTGCAATATCAAAGCAATTGGCTTCTTAGTTCTTAAGATGAAGAAATTATAATTTTTTTCAAAAAAAAAATTTAAAAATTCATAAAAAAATAGAAAAATTATTACATCATCATCTCCTTCGGTTCTTGGTAGAGGTCCACCTGGGGATCATCCATGTGAAAAATCAAAACATTTTATGTAACGGTTTTTGAGAAGAAGTCGAGAATATAAAAAGTCTAACGGACAGACGGACGGACGGACGGATGGAAGGACAGACGGACAGACCGACGGCGGATGCTCTGCTGACTGACAAAATGAGTGATAAAGGGGTGATTTCATGGGCCTCTTAGAGCACACACTGTATTGACCTGTCTGTAAAATTGGTTTGCATATTTATTGTAATCACTTACAAGAAAAGTTTTTTGTTACGTAATGTTTAACACAATAGATGTCTCTCTATGCCATGACAAAAAGTGTCTAATCATTTCAAACAAGTAGCAAGGGAAAATGACTAAATTGTGATTTTTTTTTTTTTTTTTTTTTTCGCGAATCTCAAGTAAGTGTAAATACTGTGGTCCCTAATTGTAGCACACCACTCTTGAACATAAGATCGTTCCTATCACAGGGATTGTGTACACAAGCAATTCATTTTTGTGTCAGGTGTTAGGGGAAAAATCTGGAGGTATGTACTTTAAGCACAGGAACAACAAAAATTTAAGGCACCAAGTTGAACAATTATTGCAATTATTTAAGTTTTTTTTTTTCAGCTCAGCAGACTGGTCAGTCAGCTGAGCTATTGTGAAGGTCAGTCGTCCGTTAACTCACTGGCATTTTTGGATGTCTTGTTAGTGGTAATTCTGGTGTCTTGAATTACAGTGACAATGTGGATTTGTCTCTTGGCATGACATTTGAGGAACACTGCTACCATTCCTTGTAAATTGTAACATTCTTCAAGGTTCTAGTGACTTCCTTTGTAAATAGTACAACATCTGAGGGTTTGAAAATTTAATATCTGCATGCTACTGTCCACTGTTTACATTAGGATGGTTGCTCTCCCTGGTATTTACATTGTGATTGGGGGTTAGGGTTCTTGAAGATGTTTTAAGTGCAAGGTACCTGTGTTAAAGCTTGATCAAAGAAGGGAGCTCATCAGTTTACAGCACCTCTCGTTAGGTTGTAACTGGTTGTTACTTGCTGGCTGAAGCTTGATGTCACCGGGTGATACATCAGCAGACAGAACTCAGGGGATCCCCTCGACTGTTCCCTTTTTCATTTCATAGTGTTTTCCATCATTTGAGATTGAGGCATTGGTTCAGTGTATCATACAGTGCATTCCTGGTTTTAATTAGAGACGTCCGTCTATCATGGTCGTAATCTGTCAACAATTCACATTTTCGACTTCTTCTCAACAATCATTGGCCAGATCCACTTCAAACTTGGTTGGGATGTGCCTTGGGTGGATCTCTACCAAGTTTCTTCGATGGTCATGGTTGAGTGATTATTTGATTTTTTTTTTAAAGAATTATTTTGTTCATTTTGGGGGCTAATTTTAAAAAATCGTATCGAAAACCACTCAGCCAATTGCTTCAAAATTGCATAGAAATAATTCTGGGGACTCCTAGACCTTAATTTGTCCAACAGATGGCGATGCAATTTATGATTTTTTGTGTGTTTTCACAATTTTCGGCTTCTCCATAACTGTCACTCAGATTAAGCTGAAACTTGGTGGATATGTTCCTTGTGAAAGGGTCAGATGAAGTTGTTCACTAGGTGGCACTGCTGTGGGTTCCTAATTTTAAGCGATATTTTTCAATTCAAGCATTTCATTAGTAAATGCACCTTTCCTATGGCTTACTAAGTAAGTGAATGGGCATTCTAATGCTTATGCACATTTTCGACTTTTTCCTCTATAACTGTTTGCCAGATTCACTTCAAACTTGGTGGCAATGTACCTTGGGTGAATTTCTACCAATTTTAATCAACTGGTAATGCTCCAGTGATTTATGTATTTTTTATTTTCTTTTTTTTCAAATATTAAAAATCTCCGAAATCGCTCAACCAATTTCTTTGATATCACACAGAAACACTCCTAGGAACTCCTAGTTCTAAATTTGTTCACCAGGTGGTGCTATATTCTTTTTATTATTATTATTTTTTTTGTTATGATTGTTTGTGTGTTTTCACTATTTTCGACTTATCCAGAACTGTCACTCAGATTAAGCTGAAACTTTGTTTGACAAGGAACATATCTACAAAGTTGTTTATAAAACGGCACTGCTGTGGATTCCTGGTTTTTAATGATTTTTTTAAATTTGGGTACTTATGGGTAAATGCACCTTTCCAGAGGGTGGCTGAAAGTAAGGCAGGTGGGTGACACATAAAAGAGTATTAATCATAAAAGTGCTCACTTAAAATTTTTGCATTAGTCTAAAATGCGTAGGGCCACACCTGGTGTGGCCCTACACATTTTGACCAGAAAGCCATGAAAGTGGCCACACGCACTTTAACAGTTAAATAGGCATGGCCTAAAAATCCTCCCAAAATTTGAAGCCCCCCCCCCCTTCAATCAAAAATCTTATTACAGGATAAGAGTTTGCAAAGAAAAGACTCACAAAGCAAGTCAAAACCAAAATACTTCAAATTGAGGGTTTTTTTTATCATTTTACAGATTAATGTACAAAACATAAAAAAAGTGGCATTATGAAGATCATGGTAAATTTTGCAGTCTCTGAACTTACAAAATTTTGCTTTTGAGTGATTTGTTAAAGCTGTGGTGAGTTGATAATAAATCTGTACCAGTTGTAAGTTGACAATACATATGTAGGCCTACTCTCTGTCACCATCAAACAGCTCAGGGCAAGAATTCTCAAACAATGTCAATAATTATTATTGTACATGTACTGCAATGCACCAGACAATATTTATCTATGAAAATAAAACATTAGGTGAATCTCCCACTCCTTGAAAAGCTGCATGCCCTGGGATTTTAGCAAGGGGGCTAGGGAGATCACTTTTGACAGACCCAGGCTATTTATTTTATTTTATTATGTAAATCTTATTGGACATTTTGGCCAGTGTATTAAAACATGCATGGACTCTAAATTTACAGCCAAAATTTACATCAAATAAACATAAAGTAAATTGCCTGGATCTGTAAAAAGTGGTCCTGGTAGGCCTTAATTGTGCTTCAGACTGAAATTTCCAGGAAAAAAAAGACAATTTCTTGGACACATTCATCACATGGGGCCTGCGGCACTACCTTCTCATTCTGGGATTTTATTTGTCCATATAGAATAATTACCATGAGGCCTGTGGGGCCAGAATCCCAGCCAGAATCTTGACTATGGGGAGAGAAAAGTATCAATGTCATACAGGAATTGGTCCCCTAAACTTCAGCAAGGTCAAAAAAAAAAAAGAAAAGAAGACTGCATCCATATACTGATGAATTTCTCAGAATTTAAGGTTTAGAGTGAAGGTAGAAAATGTAATAATTTAGAAATGTAATAATTTTGAAATATTTATCAGGTGAATTTTTTTATTTTTTTCCTGAATTTTGGTGGTCTGAGATTGACTTCTTGTTCAAAAAATGTTGACCACATTCATTCAAAACTTTGTGGAGATGTGCCTGCATCAGGTTTGTCTAACAAAATTTTTCAAAAATGAAATGATCATGCTCCAGTGAATCATAGACCAGGCCATACAATTTTTAGCTCAGCTGACTTGTCAGTCAGCTGAGCTTATGCCATGGCCCTCTCTCCATCGTCTGTCCCTCTGTCAACAATTTACATTTTCGACTTTTTCTCCACAACCGTCAGCCAGATTCACTACAAACTGGGTGTCGATGCGTCTTGGGTTGGTCTCTACCAAAGTTTGTTCATGGTCCAGTGATATTTGGATTTTTAAATGAATTTTTGTTCATTTTTTTTTGGGGGGGGGGATCTAAAAAATCTTCTCCGAAACCACATGGCCAATTGCTTTGAAATTGCATTCATTTGAAAATGACCCCTAGACCTTAATTTGTTCAACAGGTGGTACTGCAATTTTTTTTTTTTAATTTGTATTATTGTTTTAACATTAAAGCTATTCTCAACTTTTTCTCCAGAACGGAAGTACATATTTCTTCAAAATGGGTTACAATGTAGTCTTTATGCTTAGTTTAGTCAGGTTTGTTCATTTGGTAACGATATTTTAATTGTTCATGGAGTTTCGGGACTTTAAACTTTCGTGGCAGCCATTGCGTCAGTGTTCATGAGTAATATTGGCTTATATCTGGGTAATGGTGCATTCCATGTGCATGGTTAAACATGTACAGGAAAGCACCTATGGGGTTTGTTTTGGTGTTGTTTCTTTTGACCTTGAGTTACTTTGAAAGGTCAAATGGAGGTCAAGGACTAAAATTATATTAATTTTACAGTTCAGGTGATAACTTGAGAAGTAACTGAGCTAAGACTTTGATATTGCACACACTCTTTTTTATCTGCAAGGGCCAGAAGAAGACAGTACATGAGTAACCTTGACCTCATGCCCAATGTCACAGGGCCACATCCACTAATTTTACTGTTTAGATTATTACATAAGAACTATTTGAGCTGAGACCTTGGTGTTGCACATGGTGGTCATCTGGATCCAAACCCCGACATAAATGACACTGACCTTACTCCCAAGGTCAGAGTGCGACTTGTGTGAATTTTACTGTTCACCTGATAATTTGAGAGCAATGTGAGCTATGACTTTGATGTCGCACATGGTTATGGTTCTCTATGTGGGCCTCATTTAGACAGAATGAGGGACCTTCACCACAATCCCAAGGTCACAGGGTCACTTTTGTGAATTTTACTGTTCACTTGATAACTTGAAAACTATTTGTGCTAGGACCTTGATGTTGGGCATGGTGATGGTAGACAGTACATGGGTGACCTTGATCTCATTCTATGTCATCTGAGCACAGGCTGTTCACACTGCCCTCTTGTTTACCCCCGGCCAAAGGGGTATTGTCATCCTGTCCGTGCATGCATGCAGACATCCGCAGTTTGTCCAGGCTGTATCTCTTAAATAACCTTGGTGTATTGTCATGAAACTTCACACATGCATGAACAACAATAAAAAGATGCGTCATAGTGAAAAAATATGTCACTAGGTTACATATCTAGGTCATAATGGAATGAACATTAACTTTTGCATCCAAGCTGTATGCTTTAAATGCTGTGAAGCATTATTATGAAACTTCACACATGCATAAACAAGAACAAAAGGAAGAGTCATGAGGAAAATGTAGGTCACATAGCTAGGTCACAATGGAATGAACAATAGATGTTTGAGTCCACACTGTATATTTTCAATACCTTGGTATATTTTTTCCTTGAGACCAAACACATCCATGTAGAACAAAAGCGTGGGTCGTGTGGGAAAAGTAGGTTGATAGGTCACATCTAGGTCACAATGCAATAGAAATTAACTTTGACATTTTGTGCCTGGCCTAAATCTTTCTTTTGCTTCGGTTTTTGTTTATGAAATGGTGCACTGCACAAACACTATGCATACATGGATAAGAACAAAAGAACAGGCCACTTGGAAAAGTACATGTAGGTCAGATATGTTGGTCACACTTGAAAATTCATGAACTTTTCATGGCCAGGTTGTATCTTTCTACTGGTTTTGTACATTTCATGAAATGACACACTTGCATGCATAAGAACAGAATGGGGTCTCATATTTCTAAAGTAGGTCAGCTTTGTTGGTCACACTTGAAAATACATGAACTTTTCATGTCCAGCTTGCAATTGTATCTTTCTACTGGTTATGGAGTCACTACACCAAGTATATGTGTCACAGTACCTCATGCATTGGAGTGGCTGGGTCTTATCTTTAATAACATGCTGGGCCTTTTTTAGTAATGAGTGCGGCCAAGGAGGTCATGCCGGACGGCCATTATATATATATATATTGGTGCACAAATTTAGCTCCAAAACTAAATTTCCAGGGGAAGCCCTCTGCAGTCTAAAAAGTTTGCAAATTTAATGAACTTGGTGAAAAAAATGCCATTTTTGGCTATTTTAAAAAGGAACGGCCAGTAAATCAAAACAAATTGATATGGCATGTACTATGCCATCTTCTGTTCCAATCTCAATTCTAATGGATAAACAACATTAACTTTATATATTCATGATATTTTGCATATGCTTTTTTTTCCTTCAGACAATGCAGTGGATGTTAAAATGCTGAAGACCTTCAGTGAAGCAGATATCAGGGACATTTTCCCAAACTTTGGTGACAGGTACAAAGTTCGTCATTTCCTAGCAACAGAAAACACTGAAGATGTAATGAGTACCAGTAAAGATGCCCAGAGTGATGTAGAGATCAAAAGTATGGAATGCGAAAGTGTATCTGACATGGATACCAGTGTTGAAATTTTAAGTTCATCTCCTCTGCCCAGTACATCACACACTCCAAGACACAACTCTGTGGAATATAGTGTTGAGGACATGCTGACCAAAAAAGAACAGATAAAGAGACCTACCAAGGCTCAAGCATTCTTTCATGGGCTGTTGAGAGATGCAGCGCAAACAGCCCATATTTGGTCAATAGCACCTCCTCTCTCTTCCATAAGTGATAGAAAGAGAAGTCTTTTTTTTTTTTTGACACTGTGTTCCGTGCTGCACCACAGCTGAGATCAAAACAAAGAAAAGTATGGCAAAGGCTTGGTATTCATATGCAAAACAGAAGGAAGCAATTAAAGGATAAAGTAGAGGGCAAAAGAAAGACAGGCAAAACACAGATGACAGACCAACCATTATCAAACCCGCCAAAAATACCAAGCTCATTTATCCCAGGAGATCAGGTAAATTTGTTGAACAAAAATGGAGACAAGAAGCTTGGTAATGGGATTATTGTGAATCTACCTAATCCAATGTTTGCGGAAATTGCTGTGAAGAAAATAAACACAAATGTGTTGGCAGAAGTTTGTGAACGAGATCTTGAGGTACCAGTTCCTGTCAGGTTATTCAGTGGAACTCTAAATAAACTTTCTCCCGACCTCATAAAATCCATCATAACATGGAGACTATCTCGAATGCAAGCGCAAGTTGCTAATACTGTGACCCAACAAAATTCAAAGGACAGAAAAAAGAAGTCAAAGGCAAGCACAAGTCCAATCAAGCCGAAGACACCTGAAAAGCAAAAGTCACCTGCAAAAAAGAAATTGACAAACAACAGTGGTTCAGTCCTCCAAAATACATCTGGAAAGCAAAAGTCACCCCAAAAAAAGACGTTGACATACAACAGTAGATCAGTCCAACAAAAGTCACCTGAAAAGCAAAAGTCACCAAAAAAGAAGTTGACAAACAACAGTGGTTCAGTCCAACAAAAGTCACCTGAAAAGCAAAAGTCACCCAAAAAGAAGTTGACAAACAACAGTAGTTCAGTCCAACAAAAGTCACCTGAAAAGCAAAAGTCACCAAAAAAGAAGTTGACAAACAACAGTGGTTCAGTCCAACAAAAGTCACCTGAAAAGCAAAAGTCACCCAAAAAGAAGTTGACAAACAACAGTGGTTCAGTCCAGCAAAATTCACCTGAAAAGCAAACATCAGCGCCCCTCCAAAAAAAATGTTGACAAACAGTGTTTCAGTCCAACAAAAGTCAATTGAAAAAAAGAAACAGAACTCCAAGCCACCAGGAAAAGACCATAGTGGTGACATAAAAGTTTGCAGCATAAAACATGTGGAAGTAAGGGCCTATGAGTGCAATACTGGTTTCATTTATTTAGGGCAAATTATCAGTGGAGACCATGATCAGGAGAAAATTGTCAACTGTCACGAACCAGTTAGTAAAATCAATTTTTGTGGATCAGAGGGGCCAAAGTTCGCCCTCTTTCTTGAGAGTCTTGACCCCAAGAAAATCCCGGATTCACTGAAATTAAATCCTCATGATGTGCAAGTAAATCCCAATGTGGATTTCTGCATTGCCAGATTCAAATGGCCGATTGACACTCATTGCATTTTCTGATGGTAAGGATAAAAAAAAAAAACTGATATATTGAAGGCTCAAGTCAACAGATCCATTGCATCGGTGCATTGTGACTGAGTTTGCACAAATAAATTGATAATTACCAGTGCAACCTAATACTACTCCTGACTTGAAATAAGGAGCAACATATGGACTCCATTTATAGTTAAAAGAATGAAAAAGTTACCAGTGTACTGTTAAGTAAGTTGACTCAATTCTTGAATTAATTGCAATTCAAGAATTGATTGTAATTGGTGCCTATGTTGTTTTCTCTTATCAATATATATCTTGTGATGTTTGTCAGAAGAGAAACATGCTAGTTACTCAGTCAATCATGTCATTATCGACCATTGCTTGAAATTTAGTTCCATTATTTACTATGTTGGTACTATGGGCTCTGTAGAATATTCCACACCTGCAGGAAACGCCTGTCCTCATCTGTATCTTCCATAACATTATCCCAATATTAAATTTGGCAGAAATCTATCCTACCCAAATACCCAGTCACCCACCAATTTTGGGGTGAATTGCTTCAAATACTGCGAAGTTGGCTAATCTTCATGAATAAGGATAGTTTTCCTAGGCATGGTCCAACTAATTTATATGTAAATTATTAAAATTAGGTAGACCATATGTGGCAAATATTTATTACTAGGGAGATGGGCTAATTTTACTTTAAAGTTCAGGTGACTTGTCAGTCAGCTGAGCTTATAAGCTGGGTGGTGATCCCTCTTCCATCCATCTGTCCGTTCACAATTCACATTTTCATCTTCTCTGAAACCGTCAGCCATATTCACTTCAAACTTAGTGGGGATGAGCCTTGGGCGGGTCTTTACCAAGTTTGTTCAAATAGTCATGGTACAGTGATTTTTGGATTTTTTATGAATTTTTTGTTCATTTTTAGGGGAAATCTTAAAAAATCATCTTCTGTGAAACCGCTTGGCCAATAGCTTTGAAATTGCATGTGGACACTTCTGGGGGCCCCCAGACCTCAATTTGTTCAACACGGGGTGCTGCAATTTTTTTTTTTCTATTTTTTTTTCTTAATGAATTTTTGTGTATTTTTGCCATTTTTGACTGAAGTCTTCTCCAAAACCACCTCTCAGATTGTGCTGAAACTTGGTGGAAAGGTTCCTTGTGCAAGGGTCTCAACACTGTTCACCAGGTAGCATTGCTGTGGATCCCAGAGTTTTTAAAAGAATTTTTCAATTCTGGTACTAGTACTAGTACTAGTGTTGGTCAATGCATACATTCCTATAGATAACAATGCAAATCAATGGGGATTGCAACGGTAATTAACAATTTCGACCTCATTTGCAAAACTGTTTGCCAGAATCACTTCAAACTTGGTGGGGGTGTACTTTGGATAGGTTCCTGTTTGTTCATATGGTCATGCTCCAATTGATGATTTTTGGCTCAGCTGATTCTGATACTTCTAGGTTAACTTGATTCCATCCAGACAGAAGACCTGAGTCAACAGTTTTCCTTGTGTGCAAGGAAAGCTGTTGACTATGACCATATAATTTGGAATGATTTTCCATGCAAGTTCGTCCAAAATTTTGAAAAATAATCCCTAAATTAGTAAAATACAATTAGCGGACGACGTTTAGATATTAGGGGGAAAAAGCGTCATTAGGATGGAATGAGTCAATGCATACGGCCTATTGATTATTATGTAAGTCAAAAGGGATATTGCAATGCTAAGTGACATTTTGGACTTCTTCTCCAAAACTGTCAGCCAGTCACATCAAACTTGTTGTGGATTTGCTTGGGTGTTCATCTACCAAGTTTATTTGAAAAGTCATGGTCAAGTGATTTTTGTGATATTTTTTTTTGGGGGGGGGGGTCAATTTTTGGCTAAATCTTAAAAAAATGTTTATCAAGCGCTGTATATACTCAGCAAATTGCTTTGAAATTGCATTGGGTCACTTATGGGTGTGAGGGTGAAAGATGGACAGTAGATGAGTGACCTTGACTTCATGTCTAAGGTCACAGGGCAAGTTACATGAAATTCACTCTTTATATGGTAACTTGAGAACTATTTGAGCTAGGACATTGATATGGCACATGCTAGTGGTCCTTAATAAGGACCAGACTCAGAACAGTATATGAGTGACCTTGACCCCATTCCCAAGGTCACACAAATGTTACTGTTCACTTGAAAACTTGAGAACTATTTGAACTTGTACCTTGATGTTGCACATGGTGGTTGTCCTGAGCAAAGGCCAGACTTACACCATACATGGGTGACCTTGACCTCATTCCCAAGGTCACAGGGACACTTGTGTAAATTTTATTGTTCACATTTAATGTGAACAATAAAATGTGCCACCATATTACCCAGAAAGCTCGGATGAAAACATATCTAGGTTGGACAAATGGTGGGCATTAGTAATGCCCTCATACCCCTGCCTTTCCAAAGTTGTCAAAGCAGCTTTAAGTGTATTCACAGAGCCAAGAATTGAGCAGTCTTTCAGTGTCATGAAAGATTTTGTTAATACAAAAACAAATCGACTACTGATTAGCACTGTATCTGCCTTTCAAACTGTGAAGTATGATCTACTAGCCAGGGGGACAAGTTCCACTGAACTGTACAAAAGGCCAGATGTGCACAAGTCTTTTGTTGACAGGAAGCTGATGCATGGTGTACAGACAGCAAGTGCAAGGCACAAGCGCAAGGCTGCAGAGCAAAGAGAACAAAGGGAAACAAATGCAAAAAAAACCCCCTGAAATTAGCTGTCCCCAAAAAGGGACCTAAAAGTAGCGTGCATTGTGTAGCCAAGGGAATTAAGAGCAAAATACTGCTGCAGAAGGCCAGACATGGAAAGAAAAAAATCCACAAAGTGTCATAATACCAAAATGTGACCTTGTAAATTGTGTTGACAGTATTGAGTAATATATGAAAGAACAGTCGACTGCTGTATTTACTAAATATTACTACTGGCTCCTTTTTCAAGTTATGTGTTATATTACAATTGATCTGCAAGCAACATACTTTTTTACTAGAAATTAAGAAAATCAAGATTTTTACTCTAACTTCAACCAGTGCAATATTTTGACAAATTGGATTTTTTTTCTAGATTATATTACAATTTAAAGATTCATTTCTATTTTAAGAATTGGATATGAATTGCATTTAACTGCCATCAAACTAATGCAATACTGTGCCACAAACTCAATATGCAGTGAAATTAAGATTTCTTTCTTTTATTATTGAGAACTTTATTTTATAGTTTAAGTTAATTTTTAGTGGGAATACACAGAATTACAACAGGACCTGCATAAAACTTACAACAAACCAGTGCAATATTTTGAGACAAACTGAATTATTTCAAAGATTATATTGCAAGGATATTACAATGGAGATGAAAAGCAGTATTTCCAATTACATGTATATCACTTGGATATGAAGAATTGTATTCATAACATGTATAACTTACATCAAACTAGTACAATGTTGTGCCACAAGCTGAATGTAGTGGAATTAGAATAGAATTCTTTCTTTTATTATTGTGAACTAGCCACAACTTGTTTTTATATTTTATTTTTAGTTGGAATATGCAGAATTGCAAGAGAGCCTGCATGAAGATTGTGACAAACCTGTGCAATGTTTTGACAAACTGAATCTTCTTATTTTGAATTGGAGTAGAGTTCTTTTAGTATTATCATGATTATTGTGCCTGAGAGGTAAAGGTACATGATTTATTACAGCAACAAGCCAAACAGTGACTGAAGGACATTTAAAATGAGAAAGCTTGTTTTACATGTTTAAGTATTTTGTATTCTTTCAAGTAATATATGTGGACTAGCCTTACTGTAGAGTCTCAGCAAAAGGGTGCAATGGTTTCTTATCTCAAATGAATGGACACAGACTGAACCAAAGAACATTGATCTGAACATTTAATAAGAATAGAATTCTTTTATTTGTCATTCACATATTATTGCAACAACAGGAATAAGCAAAGCCAAGTTTTAATTGTGTCTACATGACCCTGCAAAGTTATTTTGTGTACTACTATAATGTAATGTACTTTGCATTGCTATAAGAACATTGACTTGTCTCCTTTTTTAACTTCTGCAGTAATAGAAGGCATGGGTGAAAGCCAACATTTGGAAAATTTGATGAGAATTTTGAAAATTTGATGAGATCTTGTGAACCAACTGTTAAAATAAGGGGAAAATCTTGGAAACGTACTGGATTTCACCCATGTATTATCTGTTTTGCAGACATGAGAATTTATAGATATCATTTTGTAAGTCCAGTTTATTGTCCCAATGTTCCTATTTTCTATCATTCACCTATTTGTAAAACTGTACATTTCAAATTATCCCCGTATATTTCAAATTATTCCAAGAAAGTGATACAGCTTCACTGAAAACAAGGCTCATTTTGGAATATATATTCTTGTATTAATTGGCTCCAGAATGCACCAGAAGCCTCCATTTTGGCCTAAAAAATTAAAAAATCTCCAACTATGGGACGGGGGGAACCCCCCTCCCATACCCCCCCCCCCACTCTGTCGCAACGCTCCCTCATAGTTTCTCAGGTTTTTTTTTCTGTTCTGCTGGTTACATCCCTAACATTATAACTTTAGAACTATGTGAGCTGGGACATTGATGTTGGAACTTGTTGGTGGTCCTCTGTGCAGGAAAGATTGAGACAGTACATTAGTGACACCTGTTGTTTTGAATTAATTCACTTTAAAATTGATGGGTGACTGAACATGTGGAACACAACACAAGAAACATAATATGCACATACTGTGTTTCTGTTAACACACAAATGTGCCAGAATTATGCACTGGCGTCATACTTGCATTGACAAAGGGCAAAGCCATACAGTTTTTGGATACAAGACAAAAATATAGTCTAAATGCCTCTTCTTTTGAGAAACAAATAAAATGGCAACTTGAGAAGTTTATCAACAGTCATCCTTGCTTATTTTAGATCAAACAACAACTGCACATTAGATGCTCCAGTTTCGGTAGCATTGAAACTAGAGCATCTGTGGACAAGTGCTGTAACGTTATTGGTTGGGCCCCCTCCGGACCTGTATACAATACAGGGCCAGCCATCCTCACCGATTCTAAACAAGACATGTACAGCTGTTCCAGCAAGACTTTCCCGACATGTGCTTTCAGCTAGTCACATTGCTTGCTGAAAAGTAATAACTTGATGTGGTCAGCAAGGTACCCTTTCGTAAAGCCTGAGCCTAACAGCCACAGCAAGGCAGGTACCCATGTGTCAGGTATTATCTTTGTTATTCCAGGAGAACCCATTCATGCATGCAGTTGCTGACAAAGTACTTCATGCATTGTTGGTAAGAGACTGGGTTAAAGGCCACAGTACACTACAGTCAAGCTTGGTGAAGTGTATTGATTTTTGAAAGTTCAGCTGTGTGTTTTGGTTTTTGAAAATTTAACTGCGTATTATTTCGTCTTTTTACAATCTATCTAAACACTAGATAAAATTAAATAAGAAGTACAGTTGCCCAGTTGTTGTCGTGTGACCTTTAAGTTTGTCAGTAAAAGCATCATTAACTCTTTCAGTGCCAAATTTGGACTGAGTCCGCAGCTTTCCTCGGCCCACTTTGTCCACAACGCCACTAAAGCATGCAGAGGAATGCCCTTGACCTGGATTTTTTTAATCCTAATATAGACGTCATGCTGGTACTTGAAGGCAAGGTATTTCCATAAGGAATTTTAATCCGTAATCATTATTATAATTCAGACTCATCAACTCGACTTAAGTCGCAGTTGGCAGTGAAAGGGTTAAAGCACAAATTAATGTTACATCTCTACAGCCAAGCGTTTTGGCTAAAGTAATGGATCATGCATGACATTTAGTTACTGTTAGTATAATTGGAAACCAGTACGCTGCTGCTTCGTAACAAGTTCAAAGTATTAAAGCCACGTCCCTTTTATTTCTTCAAGGAGTCTAAAAGCCTGCAAATTTCATGGGAATATATACTCATGTGCAAGTACATGACTGTATAGGAAGGGCATGATATTATGCAGGATGTATCCTCTGTGTGCAATGCTACCTCCAACAATTGTTTAGAAATCTTCCAATAACACTTAATGCCAATTATGACATGAATATTAGATGGCAGGACTAATTCTGAAGTTCGAAAGAAAGATGAGATATAATTGGGCTCATCTCCACAGTCTTGTTACTCTTCCTTGTTCAATAAAACTTCATATTTAATTGGACTTCTTTCAATTCAAGAACAAATTTAATAGTCCCTTGTATTGAAAGACTGCAATGCACAATTTCACATTTCAAAATATGTACACTAGTACCTGCCGTGAGAGACCACCTGGCTTGTGACCACATTTTGTGTGACACAGAAGTCTATATTCTTTGTAAATTTACCTGCGGTGAAAGACTATCTGCTGTATATGACCACTTTTAGCTGGCCGAAGGGGCGGTCACATACAGCAGGTGCTATTGTACTTATTAATAATATCAGCATGACCAGGATATGAACAAGTGTTGCTTAACTGTTACATACCATACCAAGGTGTTATATTAAATTTTTATTTACCTAGGTAAAATTAGACCAAATTGCATTTGTTGAATTAAATATAGTTTCATGTATTATGATCAAGTGTGAAATCAAAAAGACTTCTTATCATAGGACCACTGTTTTAATCATTTGGAGATGCATTAATATTATTTTTATTTTTCGTTTTCATAATTTTTAGGCTCTAATCTAGATATCTCTGTAAATCAGAATTATTCAGCAGCTTGCAGTGTGGTGTCATTTGTGTCTAGCCTGTTTCAGAGTACTTTAAGGCCCATTAAAATCAGTTTAATATTTCTTTAAGGTATTCTAATGCCTTTGAAAGAGGCGTTATTTTCCACACTTATTTTTCTCTTGCCTTTAATAAGTACCATTACATTTATTTAAAGGGCATTAACTTGCATTTGTTTCAAAGCATTTAAATGCCCTTTAAAATGGCAAATTTATTGAGTTATTAATTTAATGGTCATTAGTTTTTAACAGGCCCTTAACCGTGTATCCTTTAATACATATTAAAATAACAGACCCCTTAAAATTTTAACATGCATCTGTTTAATTGCATTTTAAGTGGTATTGCTTAACCATTAAAAATATATCAGTTCACAAAATTTAAGGCCTATTATTTTTCCAAAAGTTGAATGGCCATCAAATAATATTAAAAGGAATTTAATGAGCTGAATGCTGAAATTTACATCCATTAAAGGAATCACGGTCAACAGCCATTAGTTCATAAATTTAGGGACTAATTCGAGGCATAATTAATGGGAATTTCACAGGAATTTAACTGAAAATTTTAAGTACTTATTAATGGTCATTTAAGGGCACATGCTGCAGTAGTTAATGGGAATTTCACAGGAATTTAATTGAAAGTTTTAAGTACTTATTAATGGTAATTTAAGGGCACATGCTGCAGTAGTATTTTGTACTACTTTTTAAAAATTTCTTATTTGTATGTGATACCATTTAATATCATGGCCGCCATGTTGGATTTTCTGCATCTTGGTGACGTCACAGCCTAAGGCTGAGCCTTGAACCGAGGCTTGCTGGTAGCCAATCAATCTTATTCATGTCTCACCATTTCGACTGTTATGGTACAAGTGACACTAAAACCAAAAGAGTAACAAACTTTTGGTTGATCATGAGTGGAAAAACTGGATGGTTGACTTGCAAGTAGGAGGCTTTTTTTCTGAAACTTGATGTTATAAGTGAAGTTCCACATTTGATCCATTGGTTCACAAAAGATTTCAATTGCTTTATCTCCAAATTTGGCACCAGCACAACACATGGAAACTGGACCTGCTGCTCAGGATGTGGAAACTGTAACTGCCATTGTGTCTGCTGCTCAGAGTGAGGAAGCTGCATCTGCTGTTGTGTCCACTGTTCAGGGTGTGGAAACTGTATCTGCTGTTGTGTCCACTGCTCAGGGTGTGGAAACTGTATCTGCCGTTGTGTCCACTGCTCAGAGTATGGAAACTGTATCTGCTCTTGTGTGCACTGATCAGGGTGTGGAAACTGTATCTGCTGTTGTGTCCACTGTTCCAGGTATGGAAACTGTATCTGCTGTTGTGTCTGCTGCTCAGTGTGGAAACTGTATCTGCTCATGTGTGCTGCTCAGGGTGTGGAAACTGTATCTGCTGTTGTGTCTGCTGCTCAGAGTGCAGAAACTGTATCTGCTGCTGTGTCCACTGTTCAGGGTGTGGAAACTGTATGTGCTGTTGTGCTGCTGCTCAGGGTGTGGAAACTGTATCTGCCGTTGTGTCCACTGTTCAGGGTGTGGAAACTGTATGTGCTGTTGTGCTGCTGCTCAGAGTGCAGAAACTGTATCTGCTGTTGTGTCCACCGTTCAGGGTGTGGAAACTGCATCTGCTGTTGTGTCTGCTGCTCAGAGTGTGGAAACTCTATCTGCTGGTCAGGGTGGTAAGTCTTTGTGAATTATTCCCCTATGGTTTTCTATTCAATTAAATTACATTTGATTTAAGATGAATGGAATCACTGAAACACCATTGTCACAGGTAAGACTTGCATGTGCAGTTTTGAGTGATACAAAAATGAATGCTTCCCACCTCTGCTTTCCATTGTTCAGAATTTCCATTCCTGGTGTCCAAGACGTAGTTGTATCTAAACATTGTTGGACCACTTGATATGATGGTACAATGTTCCATGTGACAGTACTAGTAAATCCATAAAAGTGTGTAATGGTCATCATATTTGGTTGTCAATGAGTTTGGTTGGATTTAGATGCAAGTTGTGAATGCAACAGCAGTTCCAAATGTCTGCCTTACTGGATAACTGCATTACCATGATTGCTTGATGAATACATATTTATGAAGTGTTCTGAATAAATATTGAGCATTTTTATACTTTGTGTGCTTTTTGTTATTCTATTTCTTTATTACAGGATATGTATGGGGTGAATACGCAATAACGCTTGTCATTAATTTCGCAAATCATATCCTGCTAATTGTTTCCTTGGCTGTGTGATGGCCGGATTACCCAAATGCCTGGGTAATGTGTCACCCAGGCAGGGAAGCAATAATGGGGATATATGGTTTGACAGATTTAGGAGGCAGGTAATTTTGTCTCTGCAGTATTCTGTTTCAGAATGTGGTACCGAAGTATTGCCATATTTGGAACCTGCAATACCTGACAAGGATGCTGCCAGTCTTCCAGAATCTTCTTCCACTGCCATTGCATAAGAAGATATCCATAAATTCAAAGTGAAGGTAGTTATGGGTGTGGGTGAGCTTACAGTTAACCAGACCACTCTCATTTAAGACTACAACATGGAATATAATTTTATTGGTATTATCATGATTCAGAAAACTGAAGTTATAATTTCAAAATTATATTCCATGTTTTAGTCAATAAAGAGAAAGATCTGGGCCGTTTTTTTTTTTTTTATAAATTGATAATTTTAGTTGTAACATACACTGAAGCAGCTTGCACATTGCAAGGGGCCAGAAGATGCAGGTTTCAAAATGACACTTGTCTGTCCGAGACAAGCAGAAACTAGAACAGACTGATTTTCCAACAGAAAATCAAATGTCTCCCGCTGGAACACTTGCGTCTCTGAATAAGCTACGGGTGATAAATTACAAATGACCAAGTTTGCTTGAAAATTACAATCCTGTTTTGGCTCTCACCTAGATACATTGCTCTAGCAATTTTCATCAAGTTCTTCAAGACTTATTGCAGAGAAACCAATTTCACATAAATGAACCTGTGACCTTGAAAATTAGGTCAAGGTCACCCAAATACAATCCCAACCTTGGTCTTACCTCAATACATAGTGCTGCCAAGTTTCATCAAATTTCATCAAGTTCGTCATGACTTATCGAACGGAAACCAATTTCACATAACTGACCCTGTGACCTTGCGAATTCGCTCAAGGTCATCCAAATACAATCCCAACCTAGGTCTTGCCTAGATACATAGTCCTACCAAGTTTCATCAAATTCCATCAAGTTCTTCAAGACTTATAGCATGGAAATCAATTTCACATAAGTGACCCTGTGACCTTGAAAATTCGCTCAAGGTCATCCAAATGCAATCCCAACCTAGGTCTTGCCAAGATACATAATCCTACCAAGTTTCATCAAATTTCATCCTTTCCTTCATGACTTATCGAACGGAAAGCAATTTCACATAAGTGAGCCTGTGACCTTTAAAATCAGGTCAAGGTCACCCAAATACAATCCCAACCTAGGTCTTGCCTAGATACATAATTCCACCAAGTTTCATCAAATTCAATTAAGTTCTTCAAGACTTATCGCACGGAAACCAATTTCACATAAGTGACCCTGTGACCTTGAGAATTCGCTCAAGGTCATTCAAATACAATCCTGACCTAGGTCTTGCCAAGATACATAATCTTACAAAGTTTCATCAAATTCCATCCTGTCCTTCATGACTTATCGCACGGAAACCAATTTCACATAAGTGACCCTGTGACCTTGAAAATTAGGTCAAGGTCATCCAAATACAATTCCAACCTAGGTTTTGCCTAGATCCATAATTCCACCAAGTTTCATCAAAATCTGTCAGGTCCTTCAAGACTTATCGCATGGAAACCAAGTGTTGAAGAACCTGAACAACAACAACAACAACAACAACAACAACAACAAGAATCGGAAGAAACGGGCACTAAAACAATATGTCCCCCGGCTTCCACCGGGAGACATAATTTGCATAGACAAGTGGAAATGGTATTGGTTATCCATTTGACAAGTAAAAAATCAATGCACAGGTGCTTGTTTTTTTCCTACTCTATCCTCACAAAAAATGTAAATATTTTTGGTCAGCAAGGTACCCTTTCAATTAGCCTGACAGCCCCATCAAGGCAGGTACCCATGTGTCAGGTATTCTCTTTGGTATCCCAGGAGAACTCATACATGCAGTTGCTGACTAAGTACTGCATGCATGGTAAGAGACTGGTTAAAGGCCACAAAACATTACAGCCAAGCTTTAAAAAATAGCTTACACGTTTTGCAAGGGGAAAGTTTTATCTTTTGAAGTCACCTTTCTTTTTAATTATTAAAGATGCAGTTGTTAAATGTATTTTGACCTTTGTGTGACATTATTAAAGCATAAACATAAACCACAATTAAAAGAAAACACTTTTAGTCAGTCCACAGTTACGTTTGGTCACTGTATGCACCCAGATTGAATGATTATGAGTTAGTAATAGAATCGATAATTAATCCTTTGTCTTGTGGGTTGATTTATAAGAGCTCAACTGTAAAACGAAAACTGGTTGTACAAAACGTAATTAAGCTTTTCTCACATTTGTTCAAATTTCTTCAAGAGTAAAATTTCCATTTTATTTTCTATTAATCAGAAAATATTGAGACTAGAATGGCCATGAAATACCACCAAATCAAGTATATTTCAGAAACGATATTCAGGACGTATTGTAGATCAATAGTTTTCCTACAGAAATGACAAAAGGGGGTACAAAATTGCCAGTGTGTGCCACCAAATGAAAATTTTCTGATGGAGAATGCATTATTAGTTGGCCAATTTGGAAAAATAGCATAAACAAATTGATATTGAGGTTGGGCCAGGACATGTAAACCTAATGTTGAGCTCTAAAAGATGTATCAACATGCATAATTTCATTTACAATTTCAGAAATTTGAATTGCTGAAGGACTACGCTGTCTATTACTCAAATCCTGGGAAGTTTTACATTGGGCGAGTTTTGCGAAGAAAATGAAGATGCTGTCAAAATGACATTCCTGCAGCAGAAACCAGGGTGTTATCTGTATGCTTGGCCTGCGACACCTGACATTCAGACAATTGATCCCATCTATGCATTTCATGGACCAATCAACGTGAGAGGTCATCATCCCTTTACAATTCCAAAAAAAGGAAGGAAAGCTTCTGAAGGAGAAATATGCTAAACTTAAGAAAACTGAAATTAAAATAGAGACATTCTGCTCTGGTGGTGTTAGTGTCATAGATGTTGCCTCATCTTGTGAGAAGTTGAAAGCAGAACTTTATATTTGTTGCACAACAGTTTGGACAGTTCAATGTTACATGTTTTCAGAGACAATCAGTTTGCAAACACAATCAGGTTGTTAGTGTTGAATTTATAACAAGGGTGAGATTTACATGTAGAAGAGAAATGCTGCACTAATCCAAGTCCATGTTTCTTGGAGTAATTAACATGTAAATTATGTTTTAATTCCGCGTGCCTGTGCAGCCGCAGGCACCTGTCCTGTGCGTGGCAAGGGTGCTCTGATTGGCTGGCAAGTACAGCCAGTGGTTAGGTTCAAATCTCAGTCATTGTTTCAGCAGCCAGCAAAGGATAAGCATTGTTTTCAGCGTGTGCCGGTAATTAGAGTTGCAGTTATTTTCAATTAGGCCTTATATATTTCCGAGCGGACTTTACTTCTGCACTTTCTGTGTAAGACATACAAGATTTTTTTTACAATGTCAGGACTTGTGGAAAAGATTTTCCAGGAAGACCAGCTGAGGCGACTTGTACAAATGGTGTTCGAGATTCCCAGATCATACATGATTCCCCAACCTGAACTTCTGAAATATGCTACGTACATCTTCATATCTTTTTAACAAATATGTCACCCAGCCTGGGTCCATAAGTGCACACATTTGTTAAAAAAGTGCATATATTTGTTCTCTTAGCTCACAACTGAAAGAAACAGATGCTCTCTCTGGACTGATTTGAATTTGTCTGCGGCAGAAGGCGGCAATGAGCGGCGTTCTGGGGCCCAGGGCGGCAGTCGGCAGCGATAGGCAGTATCGCCGCCCACCGCCGCCCATTTCTGTTGAGACTCCACAGCAGGTGAGAATGTGAGCAGCGGTCTGCGGCCACCAGCGGCTGACAACGGGGATCACCGCCAACCGCCGCTTGTCACCGCAAACTGCCACTGGTCGCCGCCATCCACCGCTGGTCGCCGCTGTCCGCCCACCGCCGCTGTCTAAATCTACTAGTGATTTTTTTTTGCATATACATATATGCATATACATATATATGTACATATACATATATATATATATATGTATATATACATATACATACATATATATATATGTTCTGAAGATAATTGAATTAACGTAATTGGTTAAATCAGACCATGTAAAGTGACGCCAGGCGGCCACATGGCAGAAATACATCCGCTATTATCTTAGGACAAAATACAAACTGTCAAGCTGATGGGAGCAGCCCGATCTCTGTGAACATGTGTGCACCCAGAACACAGCTTAAGTTTTCGTGGGAAAATTCCACAGAAAGTTATGTACATAGCTGTTAATAAAACTTGAGTAGAGTTGGTTAGTTTCCTGAACACAAGTCAGACGTGTTTCAGTTGTTGCTGCTTTTCTCTGGTCAAAGTCGGGCCAAAGAAAATCATTTGCAGGTGACGGCAACCGGGGACTGTCAAGACCAGTACAGTGTGAAGATGGTGCAACGGCGAATAGATCGAACTGGACGATGCACAAGAGCATGAGCTGGGCATAACTTCGGCGGCAGATTCTTTTGCAGGTGACGGCAACCAGGGACTGTCAAGACCAGTACAATGTGAAGATGGTGCAACGGCAAATAGATCGTTAGGTCAGGACTTATGGAAACAGCTTAAACGCGTATCAATACCTGACTTTAATGGGGACAAAAGAAATTATGAAAACTGGAAGGCGGCTTTCCTGGCATGCATTGACAAAGTACCGGCAACAGCAGAATATAAACTTTTGCAACTTAGACAATGCTTGTCTGGCAAAGCGCTGAAATCGAATGAGAACTTAGGACATTCAGCGGCCGCGTATGAAGCGGCAAAAGAGTGCCTTGAAAGAAAATATGGCGGCAAACGCCGACAGGTCGTGCTACTTGTGGAAGAAATAGACAATTTTTCACCAATACAGCAAAGAAACGCATGCGACTTGATAAAGTTTGCAGATTTATTAGACATTGCAGTGGTCAATATGAGAGAGGCTGGGCGCACAGACGAACTGGGCAGTGGCTCTCTGTACACAACAAAGCTGCAAAAGAAACTGACAGAGTCAATGCTCGCCCAATATCACCGCTGGGTGTATGAAAACGAAAAAGAAGAATCTGTTGAAACGCTAAGAAAGTGGGTTATACAAGAGTCAGAGTTTCAGACTATCGCTAGTGAGACTGAGCGTGGAATATTTCGAAAGAAAGATTTTCAACGTACCCACTTCGGACACAATGCAAAATGATCAAAGAGCATGTAAAGTGTGTGATGGCCATCATGGGCCATGGAATTGCCAAAAGTTCAAGAAAATGGATGTCAACAAAAGATGGGATACTGCAAAGAGACTTAAGTTATGTTATTGGTGCTTAGGGGACATGCATGTTGGCCAGTCATGCCCCAAAAGCCGGCCGTGTAACATTGATGGCTGTAGAAAAACACACAATAGACTGTTGCATGAAAGGCGTGGTTCTACAACAATAATGCAGCAGCCAGGCTAGCATGGTGAGCAAAATGAAACTACTTCTCCCATGGAAGGGGAGCAAAGCGGGAGCAGAGTCGCCAGTTAATAGCGCTGCGAACAGTGCCAGTTACTCTGACAAATGGTCATCGTAGTGATAAAGTGAATGCCTTGCTTGACGATGCGAGCACGAAGACATACATTAATGCTGATGTCGCTGCTGAGCTTGACTTACACAGAGAAATACAATCTGTGAACGTGAGTGTGTTAAACGGTGAAGTTGAGACTTTGGAAACCATGCCTGTAGAGCTTGGACTTGAAAGCACAAATGGACATGTCAACAGGAAAATTAACGTATTTACGACCAATCGCGTCACTGGAGATATGAAAGTTGTTGACTGGAATGGATGCTCAAAAGAATGGGGGCATTTGAAGGGAATACATTTCCCAAAAGTCTCGCATCGACCGATAGTTGAGATCTAGATCGGATTAGATTATGCAGACTTGCACCAATCATTGGGAGACATCATAGGACGGCCTGGGGAGCCGATGGCCCGATTAACCCTTCTCGGGTGGACAGCTATTGGTACAGTGAATGGATCGGGATCAAATCTACACACCAATTACAACAGGACTTATTTCGTACAGGGACAAACAGAAATTGGTGAGTTAAACTCAATTATCAGACGATTTTGGGAAATCAAGAACGTTAAACCACTGGATCAAAACCAAGTTGTCGATCCTGATGATCGTGCTGCTTTGAACATAGTCGAAAAGTCATTGACCTATGAGAACAGTAGATATAAAGTAGCACAACCATGGAAAGAAAATGCTCCTGAATTGCCCAATGATAACTTCGATATGGCATTCCGACGTTTGGAAAATACAGAAAAGCGATAGTTAAAAGACCCAAAAGTAGCTAAGGCATATTCAGAGACCATAGACTCATATCTTGAAAAGGGATATATTTGCAAAGTGGAGAAGTTTGAGGACAAGCCAAAAAAGGTGTGGTATCTACCCCACTTTCCGGTAGTGCGGCCAGACAAAGCCACTACAAAGACCCGAATTGTCTTTGACGGTTCCACTCAGTGCAATGGTATATCCTTAAATGACACAGTTGACCAAGGTCCTAAACTTCAGCGTGAACTGTTTGATGTGTTACTAAGCTTCCGTCAACATCCAGTAGCATTAGTATGCGACATCGCCAAAATGTACCTAAGGATCGAAATGGCACCTAAAGACAAGCCATATCACAGGTTTCTGTGGAGAAATATCGACCAAAGTTAGGGACCAGATGAGTATGAGTTTAATAGACTAGTGTTCGGAATTAACGCTTCGCCATTTCTGGCACAACTTGTTGTGCAACTACATGCCAAATCGCTTGAAAACGAGTACCCTTTAGCTGCCGAAACTGTGCTAAAGTCTACGTACATGGATGACAGTCTGGACTCAGTCATAACTGAAGAAGATGGCGTTGAGCTTTATAAGCAATTGTCGCAACTATGGGAAAAATGCGGCATGCGCGCCCGCAAATGGCTGTCAAATTCTAGTCAGGTCATGGAAAGTATACCAGAGGAAGATCGGGCATTGGAAGTTAATCTGGACCATGAAAGCTTACCCGCAGCTAAGACTCTGGGCGTTCTGTGGCTGGCTGGGGAGGACATATTCACGTTCAGTGTCAATCAGCCAGACCACAGTGTGAAATGGACTAAATGGAACTTTTTGAAGTGGATAGCAAAGTTATTTGACCCTTTGGGATTTTTGAGTCCCTACATTGTGCCTGCGAAAATAATGCTGCAGGAAATGTGGATTGAAGGGCTGGACTGGAATGACGAACTGCCTGAGGAGTTAACTGCAAAAGTGAAAATGTGGTTTAATGAACTCTCTGACCTGGACAATGTGAGAATCCTGAGATGTCTTCAGATCAAAACAAAAGATTAAAAGGTCGGTAGCTTTACACACATTTGTTGACTCTTCTTCAGAGGTGTATGGTGCCGTGGTATATGTACGGTGTGAGAGTGACAATGGTGAAGTATCATGCCACCTGGTGACAGCTAAAAGCAAAGTGGCTCCTAGTCAACAAGTATCCCACGCCTGGAGTTGATGGGTGCCATGCTGGGATTGAGATTGGCATTATCAGTCGCCGAAACGTTGAACATTGAGGCCAATCAGTTGACATTCTGGTGTGACAGTATGAATGTTTTGTGGTGGATCCAGGGATGTGGCCGAAAATTCAAACCATTTGTGGCAAATTGTGTTGGGGAAATTCAAAACAGAACAAATCCTGATCAATGGAGATATATCCCTACAAATCTAAACATAGAAAACATCATTACGAGGGGGTCAGCTGTCACTAAACTGGCTGAAAATAGCGTCTGGTGGGAAGGCCCATCATTCTTGAAGGAACCAGAAAGTGAATGGCCCCAGAACGGAATTGAAAAGTCAGAAATAACACAAAATAAAACGAAAAAAAGTGGCCACAGAAAATAAGACTTTCACGCTAGTGAGAAATCGAAAGAACCAACAAAACAATGCAAATCACAGGCTAGGATTGTGGTGAATAAAGTGGCAGATCCATGTTGGCGCTTGAACCCTGTTATTTTGCAAACCTTCATCTAGCAAGATTGATGACATTTTAGGTTGCTATTTGGGACCCCAAACATGGATGTTTTGCGTACTTTTCAAGCTATCAATACAGAGTGGTTATATTTTTCAGGTTTCTGTGTCATAAAAACCGCATGTCCGATCAAGACACAAAATGGCGGCCACATCAAAACTCATGCTATGGGGACACCAGTCTCATTCAAGACATTTAGGATTTTTCTGATGACGACATTCGTAATCAGTGCACAGACATTATTCTTATCGAGTAAGTTATCAAATCATGGAAAATTTTTCAGTTGTACAGACTTATATGGCAAGTTTAATGGCACTGCAATTTCTGAGAATCAGATATGAGAATTTGCCACATTAACACATTTTTCCACCTTTTTGAGGGCTGGCTGGGTCATTCTTGTGATTCCTGCAGATCCTATGAGATCTCAAGTTGTCATTATAGGTGAGTAGAGTTGTTTTTCCTAGAGCAATTGACAGTAAAATCCCTGATCTATGTTCTGTTTTCCTGCCTATTTGCAACCGTCATGTTAAGTGCTACTTCTGTGGCTAATCAATGTAACAAGAGGGCTGTGTGAACAGCCCTTGCCTCAGCTGATCTTGACATTCATCACACTTGCAGATCTATGAACTTGGGAAAGGATCAAGGACACCATGTTCTGTGTAAGTCTGACCTTTATAGAAGAACACCTATATGCATGTGCAACATCAAAGTTCAAGTAGTTCTCAAGTTATAATGAAGAGTAAAATTCATGTATGTTGCACTGTGACCCCACAAACGAGGTTAAGGTCATTCATGTACTGTCTCAGCATGACCTTCATACAGAATAATTAAGATGTGTAGCTAACTCAAAACAGATTTCAGGTTATCAAGTAAACAGTAAATTTTGTGTCAGTTGTCCTGTGAATTAGCATTAGAATGCCCATTGACTTACGTAGTAATCAATAGGAAAGCTGCATTGAATGATAAGTACCCGAATTGAAAATCCTTAAAAATCAGGAATCCAAAGCAGTGCCACCTAGTAAACAACTGTTTGACCCTTCCACAACAATATATCCATCACATTTCAGCTTAATCTGAGGGATGGTTCTGAGAACAAGTGAAAAATAGCAAAACCATACAAAAAATTCATTAAAAAAATTGCAGTGACACCTGGTGTGGGAACTAGGTGTCCCCGGGAGTGTCTATGTACAATATCAAAGCAATTGGGTGAGCGGTTTCAGAGGAGAAGAATTTTGAAGGTGTGCCCCCCCCCCCCCCCCCCAAAAAAAAACAACAAAAAAATTCATAAAAAATCCAAAAATCAATAGAGCGTGACCATTTGGAACACTTGGTAGAGATCCACCTAAGGCACATCCCCACCAAGTTTGAAGTAAATCTGGTCAATATTATTAAAGGTATGACCATTACAAGAAATTCCCATGTTAAGTTTTCCTATTAAAACTTTTGTAGAGATTTTTGAAAAAAAATCATTAAAAAATCCAAATTCATTGGAGCATGACCATTGGAACAAACCTGGTAGACACCCACCCAAGGTACATTGCCACCAAGTTTGAAGTAAATCTGGATGATGGATTTGGAGAAAAAGTCGAAAAAGTCGAAAATGTAAATTAGCATATTAGAATGCCCGTTGACTTACATGGTAATCAATAGGAAAGGTGCATTTACCCCAAAGGAGCTGACTTGAAAAAATCATTAAAAATCAGGAATCCGCAGCATTCCCACACAGTGAACAACTTTGTTTGGCCCTTCCATTAGGAACATATCCACCAAGTGTAAGCTTAATCTGAGTGACGGTTCTGGAGAAGAAAATCGAAAATATCTATAACACCCAAAAATTCACCAAAAAAAAAAAAAAAATAGAAAAAAACTGCAGCGCCACCTGGTGAACAAATTAACAACAAGGAGTACCTAGATGTCTTCCTGTGTGATATCAAAGCATTTGGGTAAGCAGTTTCGGGAGAGAAGATTTTTTAAGATTTGTCAAAAAAAAACAACAAAAAAAATCATTAAAAATCCAAAAATCACTGCAGCATGACCACGTGAACGAAATTGGTAGAAACCCACCCAAGGTACATTGCCACCAAGTTTGAAGTTAATCTGGATGATGGTTTTGGAGAAGAAGTCAAAATGTGAATTAGCATTAGAATGCCCATTGACTTCCATAGTAATCAATAGGAAAGCTGCATTGACCGATAAGTACCTGAATTGAAAAAATCATTAAAAATCAGGAATCCGCAGCATTCCCACATTGTGAACAACTTTGTTTGACCCTTCTACAAGGAACATATCCACCATGATTCAGCTTAATCTGAGTGATGGTTCTGGACAAGAAGTCGAAAATAGCTATAACACACAAAAATTCATAAAAAATTAGGAAAAATTGCAGTGCCACCTGGTGAACAAATTAAGAACAAGAAGTCCCAGGGAGTGTTCCTGTGTGATATCAAAGCAATTGGGTGAGCCGTTTCGGAGAAGTAGATTTTTTAAGATTTACCCAAAAAAGAACAAAAAAATCCATTAAAAATCCAAATATCACTGGACCGTGACCATTTGAACAAACTTGGTAGAGACCCATCCAGCGCACATCTCCACCAAGTTTGAAGTGAATCTGGCACACGGTTTTTGAGAAGAAGTCGAAAATGTGAATTGTGGACGACGGACAGACGACGGACCCTCAAAAAACCTCAGTTGACTGACAAGTCAGCTGAGGTAAAAATATGTCGCCAATATATCTCACTGGGAGCAAGCGTGCACTCGAATTGTCTGCTATGGCTATTAAAAGTATCTTTGCCACAGCATTTGATGACGTTTTGGAGCATAAGTGTATAGTGTACAAAGGATGATTATGTTCTGAAGTAGATTCAATATTTTTGACCAACCAGGAGGGCTACGGGCACAGAATCAATGACACTAAATACTGCGCTCCGTGTATGGTCTAAAGGGCAGCAAGCAGCTAGACATGTAAATCTAGGCAAGGGTTGGAAATTTCTTAATCACAGCCAGAATTCTTATAAAATGCAGTGAGGTGAGAGCACAGGAAGTGCACAAAGGCATCAAAGAGCCATTCACCTTTCTGTGGTTGGATAAAACTGTAAACACACAGATTAGAGGAGTAACCACACATGGAGGGGAGAGTTGTCATCGCATGCACAATGTATGTAAAGCATTTTGCAAGCCCTTTGCACAATATGTGGAATCGCTTTTGTATCATATCCACAATGATATCAAGTGGTCATCGGACCTTACAGAGTACATGAATGAAATTGCACTATTTACAGGCCAAAAGTTTACTGTGCCTGCCTGCTTCTTAAACCACTGATGGCTCTCTGTGTATGGTGTGTCCTTTAACACATCGAGGCTTTTGAATGTGTTTTGGTTCTTCTATTATGGCTTTCTGGACTCCGGATCACAGCAGAACATTTGCTCAAGACGAAAAGACCCTACTGTTAGAAATATGCAACTCAAGAAAGGACAAGATAGAATAAGTGAAATTTGACAATTGTTAAGAGAGAAGAAGAAAAAACTTACTCATGATGGCAAACAAAGAAAATTGTGTATCATTGCAAAGGTAATTTATGAGAAACTGAAGACAGAAATCATGTTCAACTTCATCTTTGCTTCATTAAGAGAATTGGGAGCATATGTTTGTCTGTTTCAATGTGTGGACAATAAAATACATTAATCAGCTCCATGACAAACAACCAGAGACAGTCAAAAGTTTCCTGGGAACCTCTGTGAAGGCAGAATATATTACCAACAAATCTGCCACACAACTCAAGAAGCTAGACATCCCTGGCATGTCCAAAGAACTCCTAAAACATTCAGACGAAGGGATGCAACAAATTGATAAAGAAATGTACACAATAAGAAAAGGACATAGTTGACAAATTCCTCAAGACTGCATTTGATGCATACAAAGCTGGAGGGGTGGGTGGGTAAAGCTATGATTAAGAAAATGCTTTTGGGTAACACACTTTTCCAGCTCTTTCAGCAATAGATCTATTTGTGTGATATGATGGTGCTGCAACCAAAGGACTCAATGCACTTGCAACACAGTATCTGTCCCACTTACAGAGGACCAACAAGCCACAGTACAGAAACGGGTAAGAATTCATATTTTATACATACAAGGAAATGCAAGTTGTAGTAAAGTATTACACATTTTAAAAGCTACTGCTTACTCGCAAATGACTTCGAATCAAAGCACTATAATTGATCTGCTATGCAAATTACCAAAACTGCTGCAAAAAGACAGAAAATAGAGGGAGAAGCAAATGCTTTGAAAGGTTTCCCACCACGTCTTTTCATGCTGGCATTCAAAGCTGCATTTAGGGTATAGTACAAAGTTCAACTGGACAGACACAATACAATGTGATACTGGGTACTAAGGCTCTCGCACACTTGGCTCCTCTTTCCCACTCTTATGTATGACCATGATTGGTCATGCTAAAAAAAAATAAGCACATATGATGTACTTTGCAGAAATATTATGTGTTTAAGAACTATTTGATTACCTCATTATGTAGCATGGCTAAATTATGGGTATGGCTAGTTCTTTTGTAGATGATATTCATATATATATATATATATATATATATATATATATATATATATATATATATATATATATATATATATATACACACATGTATATGTGTGTGTGTGTATGTGACAGGATTGTTGCCACCCCCATCAACCACTCATGATGTGATAACCAGACTGAGGACTTTGTATTAAAGTCTTTACTGTAAGAGCTTAGGACAAATTAGCCTACCATTTGTCTGTCTAATTATTCCTTATTTGAAGAAAACTGTGCCACGTCTCTTCAATTTTCACATGCAGCAGGCTTCACCCCCTGCCCATATTAATGTCTGATAATTTGGCAAGGAGGCTGAACAGCATTTTTATTCCATGGTCCATGTCTGTGGGTTTCACAAAAATGTGTTTCAAATCTTACCAATCGATGGCAAGTTTGGGAGAGGCAAACTGGACCAATTTAACTTCTGGTGCCAAAAGTTTTGTGGCAAAAGGGCTGTTAGAATGATCTCAAAAGCATAGATGAATGCACAAATAAACCAGATACTATGCTTTAAGAAGCCAGCAGGTGAGCTGCAGACATTTGATGATCCCAACTGGAGGGTGTACAAGTAGTTACTGAAACCACTAGTACCTGAACAGTCAGAATTGTTGCATGTTTGCATCGAAGAGCTGTGTTCTGGAATGGTAACCACAATTGACAAACAGTTGGAAGATTTCTCACTAAGTGGTAAATATGGAACTGTACTATCCAAGTCAGACCTCAAAGCTTGCAAACATCACTTCAGAGACCTTGACTTGAGTCAGAAGAGACTTTCAAATTGAACACTGAAATGACAGAAATCCTGAAACAGCAGTTATGGGTCAACGCAAGAGGAAATTGAAAACATCTGCGTGCACAACATCAATAAAAAGAAAAAGAAATACAAATAATTAGCAGCTCTCTAACATGTGTAGACCAGAATAAACCTATTTCACATAAATCCGGGAAAGGCAAGAAAAGAAAATCCACAGCAGTCAGACTTACCCAAGAAACACTGGTTCCAGGTGCAATATGTGTTTACCAACATACTGCAGTCGATGCTTTATTGAAATGAATTTGGGAGCAATCACGTCCCATACAAACCAGATAAACATGAAGGCCCAATTCATTCCATGGACAATGATTTTTAAACTATCTGGGTTACCGTTTCTAAGCTGGATAATTTGGGGTAAAATTTCAGCATGCCAAGTTGATAATACTTGTGTGGCTCTCCGCTTTTCTCCCTAGGGCCTGTGCACATGACATGCTTTTCTCCCTAGGGCCTGTGCACATGACACAAGTGGCAAAAAAAGAGAACTTCCCTGATTTCACCCGTCAGCCAATGCCATGGTCCACAACTGACCCTGAGGCATTCTCTTTGAGTTTGAATCTTCATAAACATTTCCAATAATCTGTTGTGTGCAAATTGCAGTCAAGATTGTGTTCTAACTAGCCAATAATTCTCATTTTATTTATAGTTCCTGACTGCTTAACAAAATTTTAATTATGTGCAAAACACTGTTTTGAACTTGGATGTCAATCCTCTGGTGGAGAGAAAATGTTTAAGTAAATAAATGTTTGGGTTTTTTTTTTCTATTTAATCATCTGTGCCACAGGTTTGAAAATTTGCAGCACAAAAAGCCATTTCAAAATTATTGTTGCAGTCAGGGCTAATTATA
Organism: Hermodice carunculata; assembly: GCA_964020975.1. Taxonomy (NCBI): domain Eukaryota; kingdom Metazoa; phylum Annelida; class Polychaeta; order Eunicida; family Amphinomidae; genus Hermodice; species Hermodice carunculata. The sequence continues at coordinate 37,914,255 of OZ026626.1, forward strand.
TGTTCCTGTTCATGTCAATGATTTTTCTTCAGCTGATGTTGCAATGACACATTTTTATTTTTACATGATACATGTACTTTTGACATGTAGGAAATATATGTTATGCTTTGGCAGCATACTTTTGTCCTATGTTTTGTCATGGATGGTTAGACCACAGGCTTCTGTGGTAGCGTGAACATTTCAGAATGAGGAGTTATTGCATCTGTGTCTTTTTGTCCAGAACCACTCCCCAGTGCCCATTACCATATTATGCAGTCTGAACTCTTTACTCTCCATAAGCTAACCTGTGTACATATATGGAAGTACTATTGACCATATTGCACACATTCTTCTGTAGAATTTTTACATAGGCTATATTAGCCCAAATAAAATAATGGCTCTTCAGCGGGTAACTACTCAGAACATGTTTTGGAGCCTATACCCGTACATGTCTATCTGAGTACCTGCTCCTTGTCTAAGCAAAATATTCAGCCAAGACAACATAATAATGTATACATATGAACCAGCAAATGATGAATTAGCAAAATAAGTGAAGTTTTTCTTATAAATGCAGAGCTTTATTGTGAAAGAAGAATACCTGTCAAACAAAATATAATTATTAATTTTATATCGTACAGGTTCAGATACGAACAAACTGACTTATTGCTGAACCAACATGTACCCTTTCTAGCTGGATAGCTTATCCTAGTTAAACCACCTGCCAGTGTATAACTAATTAAAGTAGAAACAAACTGGGGCATTATATTCGGTCTCAGTGATTGTAAAATAAACAGTTGCAGCTGGACCACCTGTACAAACCAAGGAAAATCCTAACAAGTACTACAACAATGGACATCCTGCACCAAAATGTAAAACAAACCCTATGATGACACCTACTCCTCCCTTTGAAAGTCTCCAAACAAATAAGCTCTATTTGACCGCCAATGAGTCAATGTTTCAACGCTGTGTTTATTATGTCTGTAGGATTATGTGGAACCAGTACAAGGACTACACTGTAGCATGCATAAGGCAGGTCATTGACAGGAAATGTGCAGAAGCTAGGAGAGGAGATAAGAGGAAGGAGATGAGGAGTAAGAAGAGTAAGGCGGCAAGTTGCCAACAAAATACGCCAGCTGCAGCACTACCCTCAAAAGAGAGGCAAGGGGCCTTAGTCCCCAGAATTTGTGACAGTGGATGAGGAAAATAAAGAGGAACAGACCAGTGGACAAAATGGACAGGTTCAGCAGCAGCATGGTGACAGCACTGGTCAAGTACAGGGGCAAGAGCAAAGGGGAGAGGTGCCACAGGACCACCAGGGTAAAAAGCACATGGACATTGGCCTAAAGAGGCCAAAGGTGATATACAATTGGCCGGATATACAATTGGCCGATTGAGCAAAATTTTAAACCTTTCAGACGAGGCCTAATAGATAATTATATTGTCTATCTAAGTTAAAAATTTGTGCACAACACTAATGTTTAAGGTGGTCAGGCCATGCCCTGCTAAACTAAGTCTACTCTAACCTTTGTGGCTCTATAAAGTAAAATGTATTAACTTAAATAGAAGCAAAGTATACAGTTTTGAAAAGGCTATGATCAATAGATCACAAACAGAACTTGTAGCCTTTTCATTAACAGGAGGATGAGGGCCTGTTAATCAATACTGTGTCGCGAGTATGATCTGTAATTTTCACTGTATGTATCAGCCAATCAAAAGCCAGAAGCAGTGGGTGACGTTGTTTTTGGTCCAATTCAAACCTAACTGCATTTCTCCCTGCATTGCAGTTGAGTGCGAACATGTATCTTATCAGTGGATGATTACAGATGAAGTTCTATCATAGTATCTATACAGAATGGTGGAATTGGAGACAAGACACAAATGACGCATTCCTGTTAACCAGTGCCAATCCAATTGTTGTTGATAATAAGACCAACTGGCTCTATTACTACTAATAGAAGCATTATAGTTACAGGTATTCAAGGGGGGTAAAGCAGGGCTTCCACTCAGGCACTCGGTGTGCTACCACTGTTGACAGTGATTTGTGCAAGATGTCCTTTATGGCGCATCCACCTAGGGAAATTGATAGGGATCCACTTGTTCAGTGGGTCAGCTGTGAGAAATGTGAGGCCTGATTTCACTCATGTTGTGTTGGAATAAATGGGGATGTTGAAAATTATGAGGGTTGCAAGTGTAAATGAGCAAATGGTGGTGTATGACTAACTCAACAGGTGTGTCAATTAACATGAAGTGACTGAACATGTACCATTTCTTTTATATGGATATGTGTGCTATCTCATGGCCTGAACTTCTCTGAACCGTGTACTGGCATCAAGTGTGACGGAACTCATGGCCTGTTATTTGTCTGAACCATGTACTGGCACCAAGTGACTGAACTAAAGGCCTGTTATTTGTCTGAACCGTGTACTGGCATCAAGTATGTCTGAACTCATGGCCAGTTATTTGTTTGACAAGTTCAAGCCTATTTTTGTTTGTATTTTTCAGGTGTGGCAACAGCATGCAGTCAAGGACTTGGAAAAGCATCAAACGCCAATTCCACGGTATTGCTGGAAACTTTCTCTCACTTGTCGATCTGATCCGTTCTATTCCTTCAACTTCAGTAGAAGCAGAATGAGGTTTCAGTTTGATGAAACGTGTGAAGTCAGACTTCCGGAGCTCCCTGGACAACAGTAGTCTTAATGACCTTTCATGGATCATCCTGCAGTCAAAAGGAGAGGTTGAACTAGAACAGACTGACTTTCTAACAGAAAATCAAATGTCTCCTGGTGGAACACTTACGTCTCTGAATAAGCTACAGGTGACAACAAATTACAAATGACCAAGTTTGCTTGAAAATTACAATCCTATTTTAGCTCTCACCTAGATACATTACTCTAGCAATTTTCTTCAAGTGCTTCAAGACTTATTGCAGAGTTATGAATTTCACATAAATGACTCTGTGACCTTGAAAATTAGGTCAAGGTCACCCAAATATAATCCCAACCTTGGTCTTCTCTTGATACATAATCCTACTAAGTTTCAACAAATTCAATCCTGTTCTTCATGACTTATCAAATGGAAACCAATTTCACATTGATTATCAGAATTAATAACACCCAGTTATTAAAATTAAAAGTATGTTATGGCAGCTGCAAACTAACCTGTTATTGCTTAAACAGATTGAAATGTTATAATCATATCGTTTTAATCCTTCCCAAATAAATTTGTAGGCCTACATTACATTTACAAGCTCAAGATGGTAAAAATTGTCAAATCAGTAAGTTAATTCATATTCGTATTATCATAGTAATATGTTAACAGATGGACAGAAATGCAGTAGGTCTACAATTAATCTTGTCACGGAGTGGATTCTGAATTTCAGTAGAATATTTAAATGGGTTCAAAGGCCTGCCTGCTATGAACAATGTTCCAGTTACAGTTGGATATTATATAAAAAGGACATTTTCTTCTTTTAACAGTTTTATGAGTAAAATATTAATTCATGCCCGTATTGTTGGGATATAAACATCAACCGTCATGGAGTGGACCTTGTGTCATGGTGTGGAAAAAAATGGCCATCAGGTCTGCTGGTATACAAAAATGATTTTTCTTACGATTGAAAATTTCAAATCTAGCTATTGCAAAATTTTAGGGCTGTTTTAATAAATATTATACAGAAATATATACGTGAAACAAAATATAATCTTTATTTCTGCAACCATAAAAAATATATATCTGAGTTTATAGAGTGGCTGCCATAACTATGATCTGTGAATGACATGTCCAGTCTAAATGCGAGATCAAACGAAAATATTTGAGCAAAATATGATCTTAACGATTGTGCATTAGTGGAAAGGCTTAAGCAAGTTAAATAAATCGGTATCACCGATCTTTATCCCCTAAATGCTATTAATCACTCATTTCTTCAAAATTATCCCATCAGTGGCCCCACTATCTGTCTTGTGTTTTGGAGTTGTCTTTCTTAAACTTGTTCAGCACAATATTACTCATCGTGGAGGGGATCAGTCCCAATGAAGCAGCTAATTCAATATCTTCGATCATATAAAGCCCAATAACACTTCCTGTTCAAACCAGTCGTCAACGACCGGTAGTTCAAATGTCATCTGCTCTATCCATTTTCATTTATACTGCATTCTAACAAAACAATTTGGATAAAGGTTAAAGAGAATATCAAGGTGAATAAGTTGACCCTAGTCAACAGCTTTCCCAGAGTGTGCAGAGGAAAGCTGTTGACTCAGACCTTAAAATTACCAAATAAGGGTTAAGATTTGATAACAGGGACCTTCACACGATGCCATGTGGTGTCTCGTCCGTCCTGTCCTTGTGTATTCTTCCTGTATGAGACATAATGTATAGGGCTTGGCTCTCCTTGTCAATTTTATCAGTTTGAATAAAATATGTTTAAAGCAAACCATGTAAAAAAAGAAAAGAAAAATACCAAGCACTTGCAACGACCAGGAAATGGAGTAGATGCTCTAATCTGAACTACGTTGATGGGGTCGCAGACAAAAAAGTTAACATTAATGAATAAATGTATGAATTAAAATTCGCTCAAGGTCATCCAAATACAATCCAAACCTAGGTCTTGCCTAGATACATAATCCTATCAAGTTTCATTAAATTCCATCAAGTTCTTCAAGACTTATCGCCAGAAAACCAATTTCACATAAGTGACCCTGTGACCTTGAGAATTCCCTCCTGGTCATCCAAATACAATCCCAACCTAGGTCTTGCCAAGATACATAATCCTACCACGTTTCATCAAATTCCATCCTGTTCTTTAAGACTTATCGAACAGAAACCAATTTCACATAAATGACCCTGTGACCTTCAAAATTAGGTCAAGGTCACCCAAATACAATCCCAACCTAGGTCTAGCCTAGATACATAATCCTACCAAGTTTCATCAAATTCCATCAAGTTCTTCAAGACTTATCGCACTGAAACCTATTTCACATAAGTGACCCTGTGACCTTGAGAATTCGCTCAAGGTCATCCAAATACAATCCCAACCTAGCTCTTGCCAAGATACATAATCCTGCCAAGTTTCATCAAATTCCATCTTGTTCTTCAAGACTTATCGAATGGAAACCAATTTCACATAAGTGACCCTGTGACCTTCAAAATTAGGTCAAGGTCACCCAAATACAATCCCAATCTAGGGCTTGCCTAGATACATAATCCTACCAAGTTTCATCAAATTCCATCAAGTTCTTCAAGACTTATCGCACGGAAACCAAGTGTTGAAGAAGAAGAAGAAGAAGAAGAAGAAGAAGAAGAAGAAGAAGAAGAAGAAGAAGAAGAAGAAGAAGAAGAAGAAGAAGAAGAAGAAGAAGAAGAAGAAACAGGCACTAAAACAATATGTCCCCCGGCTTCCACCGGGAGACATAACAAGAAAATATAAGAGGCAAAATAAGTGTAATCTAGTTAAGACTAAAGTAAAACGTGCACTCGACATGAGTCTTTCTACTTCTAACAATCCGACTACGTCAAATACAAAAGAATATCATTGCATTGTGTGTAGTGAGCTATATGTAGAACCGATTCTTGAAGACTGGATTGAGTGTCATGTTTGTCGCAATTGGGCTCATGCAGCTTGCACCGACTATGCTGGATTTGGAAAATATACTTGTGATATTTGTGCCTGAAGCAGCGATAACATGTATATTAGTTTGCATTTAATATACATGTGGGACACAGGAATGTCTCTATTATATCTGTTCACCTGGATAAATGCGGATTAATATAACCGACTGCATTTATTCCATTATTACATTTCTATTATAAGTTGCTTTTGATTTGATATTAGGTGAAGTTAATCTATGACAATATAGTGTCTAGGACATGAAGGAAATCTTTATATCTTTGTCTTCGTAGTCATTTTGAAAAAAAATGTTTAGCCTAGATCTATATCTGTTGGATACATGGGGATTAATATAACCGACTGCATTTATTCCATTATTACATTTCTATTATAACTTGCTTTTGATTTGACATTAAGTGAAATTAATCTATGACTATATAGTGTCTAGGACATGAAGGAAATCTTTATATCTTTGTCTTCGTAGTCATTTTTTTTAGCCCAGATCTAATCAAACGGGAAATAACTATATTTGCATAATTAGTTGATATTGGAAGAATTAAGTTGCTCCAGAACTACAAATTTTGCTGTAGAGTTGTATGATGCATACTGATGATAATGTATAGCATATATATTGTTTAAGTTCTTTTTTCCTGAAGTTATAGGAGAAATTGATCACAACATAATTTGTATGTTCTTTAAATGAAACTTTTATTGTTCGCAGAACCATACATGATTAAACTGTGGTTGAGAAATAAGTCTCCTTGGTCTTTTACAGAGAGCAGTTTGATGTTAACCCTTTACAGCTCACACCTGTTATCAGCAACCACTTGTCATCTGCTTTAACTCTTTCTAAATGTTTGAATAATTTTGTAAAGATGCTTGAATTAATATTGAAGAAAGGAGATATGAGAATAATGTGACCTAGATAAGCAACTGCTCTTTGCACACTCTGAGTATGCTGCACCCTCAGAATGTCAATGAAAGTTGTTCAGGCAATTCTTATGCAGACCAGGTTTACAAGGGTTAGCATTAAAAAATCAGGTGTCAAAATATCTTTTAAAAATATTACAGCTGTGAATAGACTACATAAAGTGTAATAACATAACATTGGACAGATATGAATTAATATGTCTGAGAGCAAGGATATAAGTTTACCAAAAACTGCAAGTAATTTTCAACTCCGTGACACTGTGTCAACTCCATGACAATAACTCAACTCCATGACACTCATGCTTTACCCTTTTAATGACCTATTAAAGCATTTATGAAAACTGGGTACCACTGAATGGTATTGTTTGTAGCTAAGATATTCTGTCAACAAGTTTTGTACAGCTCACGCCAATTTGGGGCTAATTTTGGGACATTAAGTACCAGTACTTGCATTATTTTTTGTCATTTAGTTATTAATGTTGCATTTTTGTTTCTGTAAGTCACGATTATGGCTTCAAATAAATAAATCATGCAGATTCGAATCAGAATAAGGCATAAATAATACTTTTGAGTAGATATCACATTTTGCTTAAGTGTAGGTGCCCTTTGGACTTTTGTCATGGAGTGGAACATTTGAATACATAATTACTCTTTGAGCCTTCCTAATTAGCATAATTAATTAGAAAAGTGCACTGCTGAAATATGTTTTGGAAACTTTGGTTTATCTTCTGACAAAAAGTAAAATATTATATCACTTGGCTTCTTTTATTTTTTTCGTTTTTCTAAAACCTAATATTCACTTTACCTGAGAATCACTCATGTGCTCACCATATTTGTTGTTCAAAAATCAACACTCAATGTAGGGTAAAATAGGGCTATATCGTGCATAGGGGGTATATCGATGACTTTTTGTTGTGTGACATATCAACTACACGGATAAATCTACATCACTGCGCAGAATGCCAAGACAGTAGCGACGTCATGTGCCTTCCTTGGGAGCGGGAATTCTTTGATGGACATCGTAGTGGCAAGGTACATGACAACTCTGTTGATGAGTCTCAATTTTCACTGTGTTGTTCCTTGACTTGAATAAGGTATGCTACCTAACAAACGCACGTGTTATGGGGGGAAATAGGCTATGTTTATTTTTCATGGAGCTTTTGGTGTATTTTCAAGATAAAAGTCTCGGGAAGAGAAGACAGTTATCCAAGTTCATGTTGGTGGTAAGGCTGGTACCAGCCTGCCGTTCGCCAAAAAACGGTAATCTCGGTCTTGATCGCTCATAGATCATGTATGTATCGCGCATTATGTTTTGGTTATATCGTGTGCTCGATATTACCCAAAATAAGAAAAGCCTATATTCCAGGCTTGATCGTGTGCGCGATATGGCACTACAGGTCTAAAGTAGATTTTAACATAACTGTTTAATAGCTTTCTGTCAAGACTCAAAGTTGTAGACCTAAGCCTACGATATATTTGTATGATAACTTAGCTAAGTGTTGTGAAAGATCATTTTGATCAAAAGTACCCCAGTTTTGTTTATGGGTCATTCTACAGAACAATGTACAAACGACGTCCGTAATTGAAAATACGACATTTCGTCATTTGAAATACGACAGTCATCTCAAATCTCATCACATTTTGAATTACTTTATATTCTGAGATGCTGAAAACCAATACCTTTACGATATATATGTGTTTGTGTGCTTGTTGTCAATATTGGGTAAAACCTGGTATGGTATACGCAAGAAATTGACTGAAAATGGCTTCAATTATTGCATTTTTGTCGTTGTTTTGTCTTGGGAAGACAAAACTATTGACCATGAAAGAAAAACACTGCCTAAATTCTATAGGTCTGGTAAAAAGCAATGTCCAAAGACTTGTATTCGTCCTCATGCATATTTAATTTTCTTGTGTTGGGTTAATATATCTTTTTGCTATTTTATGGTTACGTCCGTTATTGAAAATTGAAACTTATAAAAAAAAAGGCATAAGCAGATAATGTATGCACAATATGTGCTATCTAACTGGTGAAAGCTGTATACTTTTAATGTAGCATATGTTTGCTACCCTACGCTCTGTCTTTGACAGTATTCAGATGGTACCAAGTTTAAACGGTTATTATTAAACTAATTTATCTCGGACGTAGCTAGCTTCATATCTTGCAAACCTACATGACCAGAACACAGTCTTAGTCTGTGTAGTGTGCATCCAAACATACCATATAACAAATGAATAATCCGTAATACGTTTTTATACTTAAGACCGGGGTTGAAAATCAAGTTTTGCTATGTCTGTTCTACAAAAAACTACGACCGATAGAGTAATCGTTAGAGGCATCAACCGGAACTCAATATCAAATTGAGGCTGGTCGTCTGCGATGCTTGCAGTGGTCGCGGATGGGTTTTGCGTGGATTTTTGTGGGTAAGTGATAGCTAAAGCGGCTTTATTTGAGCTTCTAGTTTGGTTAGAATGTGGCTCCTAAAGCACTAGAGAATGTTAAGTATTGTAATTGATTGTTAAAAAAGATATCAGAATGATTAAAATTCCCTCAATTCGTCATCATTAGATCTGCACACGTTTGCTCTAAATATGGTTCAAGGTTTTCATGAGGAACGCGGGTTTCGTAGCACATGTTTGACCAGAAGAGCCACACTCAAAGGAGGCTGGATATACATGTATAGCTACATCCGAGAGGAAAATCAGCATATCTTTTGATGAAATATCCTAACCTGTAAAACTGGTGCATTGTTGAGTAGTATACCCTAAAAGATACCGGGGTGAACCATAAACATTTTCCGTGGGGATTGTGTGTTGAAAATATTTTAGAAGTTTGAAATATACACATTTCGGATATTACGTTTGAGAAAAAGCTACATAGTTTACAGATATCTGTGTAATTATCAAAGGATATAATATATGTATATACCCAAATATCGTCTTTAATTATGATGTCAGTTAAATCCTTTAAAATCAAGGTGCATGTACAATTAATTACATGCTTTTGACCTATTTTTTTCTAATTTTTATTGAATAAAACTGGACTATTAAAATTATATCGGACGTTCCACCTACCCCTCATCTTGCCAAAATAACTTATCCATATAGGGCTATTTTATGTTTTTATCATTACACATATGTATGCTCTTAATCCTACACAATAAATTTGTGTCCCATTTAAAGCAGCTTTCTATAATGCCATTTCGTTTGTATATCGGGCATAGTTTTGAGCAATGTTTTCGTAAAATTTTGCAGTAAGCCAAGCTACCAGGATTATGATATTACATGGTTAAATGCACAGCTATAAAAGCTAATTACTTTTCGTGAAAGATACATTGTAACATAACTTTTACTTTTATTTTCATATCGGACGTAGTTTCATCAATATTGTACCGACAGTTAACGCCCAATTATCTTTAGGTTAACCAAGTACATACTCAAATTTGAATTTAAGTGTCTAAACAAACGTCAGTTGCAAATATAAAGAAAATATAAAGATACAGATATGGGCCTGCATACATGCATGCCCTACTGTGTACTGGTACTGACTTGACGAATACATACTTGCATTACCTGTGCATATGTACATTTGCTTCAGAGAGGCGTGAAGGCTAAAGTCATGGGAAGAAAAAAACTTCCACCTGGGAGCGAAAGCCAGCAGCCCAAAGCCAAAAGGAATGGCGGGACAGACAGATGAAGAGTGCACAGTTCAGGAAGAAAGAAGCTGAGAGAAAGAAAGAAAATAGGGCAAAAATTTTGGCAACCCTAGGGAGGTGGTGAGGAGGGCTGAACTCTGAAGAGAGAGACAGAGACGATACAGAGAAAGAAAGAGAGTAAAACTAAAAGAGGCGGAAAACGTAACGGATAATGGTGCTGGTACATCTCAAGGGACGGTATGTATTTAACAATATCTGTTCCGTAGCTGGCCCAGGCCTACATGCATTAAAAATACCCACTTAAACCCTCGCTATAAAAGATCATAATGAAAGCACTATTTCCCAATCAGGCCCAAACCATAAGTGTAGGCCTCTAATTTAAGATCAAAATTTAACAACCAAAGTCTTCAGTGAGCACTTTCGAGTTCAGGTTGTCCATACTGGCCAGTCCAAGTCTCCCAGTATTCATTATATTTAATGGCAGTAGCAAATTCAATATATGAAGATAATTATCTTTTGTTTCAAATTATCTCGACCTTAACTCTCATAATACAGCATATTAATGGCTAGAAGCGAAAGCAAAGGAGAATCCATAATCAATATTTGCCTTGACCTGTACATGTAGCTGATACAACTAACAATAGACTGGGTTCCCGGTTAAAGTACGTTCATATTTATATATAGCCTGTAGCAGAAGGCGATGTATGTAGCTAGCTTTATGTTATGTATTCCAGATTGAGAGCAGCTCTGAAGACATTGAGGGGGCACGCGTAGTGGAAGAAAGAAATACTGTGCAGGTAGGCTTACAGTTTTATCACTTTTAAATCTTTAAATTGACAGGATTATATGATGGGGATTCTGGATGGATGGGTTGATATAAAAAAGCTTAAATGGGTTTCAGTCCCCATCACATTGGTGCTTCATTAACTTATCATTTTGTGTACTCCCTTGTCGATGGACATTAAAGTCTTGGTAATAATATCCCGAGCTCAGGGAATACAATAGTTTTGAAAATCTGTGTGAATGATCCTATGAGATGAAAAAAATAAAAATCATTGCATTTATAAATCAGGATTCTCCCAGAGAAAGACGACCACCGTCCGACAAGGAGTAATGACGCGGCAGTTGAGTCGACAGTGTCTGAAGCGGAAAGCAAGCAGCTTGATGGATGAATCCAGGTAACTGTGTTTTCATTTTGAACTCTTATTTATATCGTAGTATTAATGTTTTTAGAATAATGTGTATGAAATATGTAATTAATGTCCCTCTTGACATTTTACAGTACTAGATTAATTTCAGTTTCTTTCTCGCTTATGACTCAGCTTGGTAGGTGTACAAATTGGCCTGAGTGGCTGCATGGATTTAATAGCAGTGGCACATATTAAAACTTCAATATCATCTTCAGGGATTCATCTACCATTACAGAATATTTACATTCCCTTTATTGTTTAACATTGAAAGAATAGGAACTGTTGTTGTCCTCACCATCTCATGAAGACATCGTCTACACGCGAGTCTGCACGCGCCAGCTATGCAGCCCCTTCACAATTTTATACGCCAGTACATTGGGCACTACTTTTCTTTTCATTCATAAATCCTGTGCGCCCTCTCGCGGATACACACAAAGTTACGAATGCTGCTCTTGTTCTCATCCCCGTGACCAAGAATCAACCGTTGTCCCACGTAGGCCTACCTGCACATCCACCGCATCCTCTTCTTCGATAGAAATATCACAAAGCCAGCAAACCAACCAGAATTTTAACGCAGGAATGATTTCCAACTCCACCTTTCAAAATTGTTCCTTCAACATGATTGCTATCGTGCTTCATCCAAAATACCAGCCATAAAGTTTTCCTCACACGCTCATGAAAACAATGACAATGAAGTTTATTTATTAAATGGATGCACCCAATCTATTTAGATGCAATCTTGTGTGTGCAACTCCTCCCACACCGTTGCACCAATTTCTTTCAAACTTGGCACATTTACTGGGCATGATAGGTAGATGTGCATGCATGAAGGCAAGAATTACAGATAGTATATGTATTAGATATTGCTGAGCACAAAGTGATTATTGCCTGTGATGCAGCCCATCTATTCAAATGCAATCTTCTGTGCTACATTATGGGACCTACTTCTTTCAAACTTTGTGCATAATTTGTATCTGGTCACTGCCAGGGTCACTTTTTGACCCTGACCTCATAGAAGACATTCTAGTTTTGGCCTACTTGAAACAAGGTATTCCATTGGTTATGAAGGTAGAGCCTTCTTTACTTTGGTCTTTTTGATTGGTCATTACATTATTTAATTGACAACTGCTGAAACGGTTCTTACCATTTTCCTTGGAGTTGGATCCTGGACACTTGCATCTTTGTACATATCTACCACTGTCTCTTGGGTGAGACTTCCATGCATGCTTCCTTGCTTGTATAGTATGGGTAATTTAAGGAATAATTAGACGATATATACGTTTTGCGACTACATCTTTGCATCTCCTGAGCAACATGTCTGTCAAAAACTTGAAAAAGGTGCAAGCAATAGACCAAACTATAGGTGTGTGGCTGAATGCAACAGAAATGAAACCAAAACCTCCAGACCTGGCAGATGAAGACGGACTATTTGTAAAATAGGACAAATACCCATCCAAAAAGTACTGTGTGGTAGTACCTTGGCATTCCATAAGGTCCAGATGTGTAGAGAGATGTCTACCAAGGAACTTTGTCAAACACCCTGAGCCCCATCGGCTCATCAGAGGGGACACAGTGTCTACGATAGATGGACAAACAGGGACCATATGGTTAAATGACCCCTTCAATGCAATGGTAAGTCAATGTTAGATCACTTTCTGTAGGCATGTATATGAATATAATTGAACTTTGATATCGATCATCATGAAGAAAAAGAAAGAAAGATACAAAGAAAAGAAAGGAAAAAGAGGGGCTAGGGTTTATGCAAGTCCCTGACTGAATAAATTCTGATAAAATTCAGAGATGTACATACATCATGTATATGAATGATGCTCTGTGTTGTTGTGTACCATCACCTTTTTCAATGTTCGAAATGTAAGTTCTATTGCTATATAATCATATTCAGGCCTATGCACATGTCATAATCTTCCATTAGGATGTGTTTGCTAAATTCAAGCTAGCTGTTTCATGCCAGCCACTCTTTTCTTGGAAAATTTTGATTATCTTTGCCCTCTATGGTGACATCTGAGGGAATATTTGGAGCCTTTTCCTCTTTTGTTCAAGGATAAAATGCTGTTATTAAACTTGTTTGAAAATCTTATTAGAGCGTCTAGACCAGTTAGTTGAAAGTTTAATCAACCATCCGAAAACTTACCAGTCTTGCGAGACTGGTTTAGTGTCTAATGTTATTCATTCACTGTGAAATCATTCTGGGCATGTTTCTCATGAAACATTCCATTGCTAGAATATAGGGAAGGCGGGAAGGCTTATTTGCCTATTAAATATCCTTGATCTTTTTTTTTTAACAAACCAACTGTTAACCCTTAAGTGCTGATTTAAGACTGAGTCTGAGGCAACAACTTTCCTTGCGGCACTTTGTGTGCAAAGTACCCCCAAGGAAAGCTGTTGACAAAGACTACTTTTTGCTTGAGACTAAGTTTGCTGGTATTTGAAAAAAAAAGGTATATCTTCATGAGGAATAATTTGAATCTTTCAACCATTATATGTTTACCGGGAATGAGAAAACGACTATAGCAGTGATTAGCACTTTAAGGGTTAAGTTAACCCTTAAAGTGGTAATCACTGCTGTAGTCGTTTTCTCATTATTGTAGCTGGAACATCGATGGCAATGCCAGCACAGCACCAGGCCCATGGGCCTCTTGTATTACATAATCTCCTGTTGCATCTGCTAAGACAACAATCAGCGAGTCCTTCAATTTATGACCTTGCTCTTCTGTCCCAAGGTCACTGAGGACATAAATTGAAGGACTCGCTGATTATTGTCTTGGCACATGCAACAATATTCATGACAGGAATTGCACAAATAAGCTATGATAACAGGTGGCGTGAAGTGCCATCTGGTGGGCAAATGAGGCACTAAAATCACATCAGCTTTACATGTTCAAAAGCCAATTGAGGACTCACAACTTTGAAATGAAGATATGGGTGCTATGCCAATCTAGCCACATTGCGAGCCAGCAGCACATTAGGCCCATGGGCCTCTTGTTTAGGTACATAGTCATACATTTTAAATTGGTTGGAAAAGCATTAGATTTTGATAAAACTTGTAAAGAGTTACTTCCACATTTACATGATCATATGAAATTCCATATGATCAAATCAATTTGTTTGCTTTAACAACTAAGCTGCAGAGTTATATTTTATTTGTTGATTTTTTTTTTATGTATATATATATATATATATATATATATATATATATATATATATATATATATATATATATATATATATATATATAATTTCCAATCTACAAGCCTCCAAAAGTATCTCAGTTTATGCAAAAGTGTGTTTACAGTACTGGACATTTTGACCACCAAAAGTAGAATTTATGTTGGTCCAATAATATTTTTGCCAACCACTAGTACCAGTGCTAAATATGTTTCATTTTTTTTGTTAGTCTTTCGGGACACCATTTGAAACCTTGTCAGTCCTTAGAAATTTAACTGGGAAATGGCCTAAGATCCACCATGTTTCACACAGACTGTTATCTGTTTTCAAAATATACTTATGGTGCATCTCCTGTTCTTAAAAACTATCAATGTATTTCTTATATGCTCCCCCTGAAAAGAGGCAACTTCTAGATGCAGCAGGTGTGGCATTTTCATTATTGTTCATTAGGTTCAAGTCTTGGTCGTTCCGAACATAAAATATAGCTAGGAAAGATGATTGCTGCATAGCAAATCAGTGTGTGTGTCTTCAAAGCATATTGGTATGGCATTGTACAACTATTCCATAACACAGGAGTAGAAGTTGGAATGGCATCTCTATCTCTTATAGCTTTGAAGCTGTTCAAGATTTAAAATTTCTGATGGTGCTATTTAGCATAATTCAAACTGCTACAACTTTTATTTGTAATTCATTAGCTGCGCAATGGTCAACAACCACCTAGTAGAAGTTGGAATGACATCTGTATCTATTATAGTGTTGAAAATATTCAAGATTGAAAATTGTGAATACTGCTAATTAGCATGATTTAAATTGCTACAACTTTTGTTTTAGATTCATTACATACGCAATGGTCAATAACCCCCTAGTAGAAGTTGGAATGACATCTCAATGTATTATACTTTTGAAGATATTCAAGATGTAAAATTTCAAATGCCCCTAATTTGCATAATTTTAAACATCTTCATTCCTCTGTATGAAACGGTCAAACTCCTTGTATGGAGGTACAATCATGCCAAGTTTGGAGTTTCTCCATATGTATAATAATGTCTAAGAAAAGTGTCGGACAAGTTTGCTGAGAAAGAAAGAAAGAAGGAAGGAAGGGAGGGAGGGAGGGAGGGAGGGAGGGAGAGAAAGAGAGAGAAAGAAAGAAAGAAAGAAAGAAAGAAAGAAAGAAAGAAAGAAAGAAAGAAAGAAAGAAAGAAAGAAAGAAAGAAAGAAAGAAAGAAAGAAAGAAAGAAAGAAAAGAAAGTTGACACACACACTTATTATGTCAGCAATTTGTTCCATAGTAATATACATGAACCTTATTTTTTTTCTCTTTTTTTTTTCCAGGTACTCTTAAAAGAAAAGGGGGCTTACACCTATGAGCAGCTCAGCAATGTGGATACAAATGTAAACAGCCATGACAGTGAGCATGTAGGTAGTGGTGACCATGATGGCCACACAAGGGTGAACACTAGTACATGTAGCTGTACTGGTAATGTAAATAGCCATGACAGTGAGCATGTTGATAGTGGTGACCATGATGGCCACACAAGGGTGAACACTAGTACATGTAGCTGTACTGGTAATGTAAGCAGCCATGACAGTGAGCATGTTGATAGTGGTGACCATGATGGCCACACAAGGGTGAACACTAGTACATGTAGCTGTACTGGTAATGTAAATAGCCATGACAGTGAGCATGTTGATAGTGGTGACCATGATGGCCACACAAGGGTGAACACTAGTACATGTAGCTGTACTGGTAATGTAAGCAGCCACGACAGTGAGCATGTTGATAGTGGTGACCATGATGGCCACACAAGGGTGAACACTAGTACATGTAGCTGTACTGGTAATGTAAGCAGCCATGACAGTGAGCATGTTGATAGTGGTGAGTCAGACCATGATGGCCACACAAGGGTGAACACTAGTACATGTAGCTGTACTGGTAATGCAAGCAGCCATGACAGTGAGCATGTTGATAGTGGTGACCATGATGGCCACACAAGGGTGAACACTAGTACATGTAGCTGTACTGGTAATGTAAGCAGCCACGACAGTGAGCATGTTGATAGTGGTGACCATGATGGCCACACAAGGGTGAACACTAGTACATGTAGCTGTACTGGTAATGTAAGCAGCCATGACAGTGAGCATGTTGATAGTGGTGAGTCAGACCATGATGGCCACACAAGGGTGAACACTAGTACATGTAGCTGTACTGGTAATGCAAGCAGCCATGACAGTGAGCATGTTGATAGTGGTGACCATGATGGCCACACAAGGGTGAACACTAGTAGCTGTACTGGTAATGCAAGCAGCCATGACAGTGAGCATGTTGATAGTGGTGACCATGATGGCCACACAAGGGTGAACACTAGTAGCTGTACTGGTAATGCAAGCAGCCATGACAGTGAGCATGTTGATAGTGGTGAGTCAGAACATGATGGCCACACAAGGGTGAACACTAGTAGCTGTACTGGTAATGCAAGCAGCCATGACAGTGAGCATGTTGATAGTGGTGACCATGATGGCCACACAAGGGTGAACACTAGTAACTGTACTGGTAGTGCAAGCAGCCATGACAGTGAGCATGTAAGTGATTCAGAGATGAGTGTTTGTGGTATTCTTGACACTAAGCATGCAAGCCCATTACAAGACATTTACAATTTTGATATGTCTGATGTTGATACATGGTGTGACAAAAGTCCATATGGTACAGGTGATGGGGACCAAAATTCTTCACGTGATGTACATATAGATGGAAGACATGGTGGGCAAAGTTATGCTAGGCCTAAATCCAGCAGCTCTAAGCCTACTGATAGAAAAAGTTATAGTGCTAAGTTGAAATCTAGCAATGTTTGTGACAGAAGTTCTAGTCTTGAATTTGGCAATATTTCTGACAACGATTTTTTTCATGAATCTGATCAGGATTGACTGGAGCTGAGTACCATTATTGATCCCATAGACAACCATGCAAGTAAGCAGGCGGTTGCAATAAATGAAGATACCCAAAATTCTCAAGGCAAGCAAAGGTCCCGCAAAAGAAAGCGTTATCCAGAAAACTGGAAATGTAATGCAAGGAAGCAAAAAAAGCTCGAGGAGAAGCCTACATAGATTCTAAAGGCCGGCAGGTTCGTGAACGAACATTAGGTCCAAAGTGCACATGCAAAAAGAGGTGTATGCAAAAAATACCTGAGCAAACACAGAAAAACATACTAGATGGCTTCAACAAGCTGGGTGACCATCAGCTGCAAAACGTTTATATTTGTGGCCTTATGACAGTTAACAGCATAAAACGGCGTGGTCCCCATGGAGTGGTCAGATTATATTCAGAGCAAGACTTCACGAGCTTATGCTGTGAAGTATACAGTAAAGGTCAATGGCGAGAAAATTAAGGTCTGCCGCACAGCATTTTTGTCTGTACACGGCATAAAGAGAAAGAGGGTGGACCTGATCATCAAAGACTTAGCAAATGGCAGGTCCACTCCTCAGTTTGACAGGAGGGGGAAGTTCACGAAAAACAACAAAATACAAAGTAGCCTGGTAGATAGAGTAAAGACCCACATAAATTCATTTCCCCGCCAAACATCACATTACTCAAGAAAGGTGAATCCTCAAAAGAGGTACTTGTCAGAAAACCTAAATGTTCAAAAAAAATGTATCGGGACTACCTGGATAAATTTGAACCAGAAATTCGAATTCAAGAGCATGAAATTCTGAAAGCAAAACAAGAAAACAGAGCTTTTGATCATGATGTCATAAAGCCAGCAATCAGTCTGTACAGATACAGGTTCATTTTCAATCATGAATTTAATCTTGGGTTTGGTCTACCCAGGTCAGATACATGCTCGAAGTGTGATGAATTTGCCATTGCTATCAAAAATGCAGTGGCAACTTCATCACACGAACAGAGAATTTTTGAACTTAAGCAAGGTCAAAGAAAACATCATGATGAGGCAGAGTCAATATATGCAGCAAGACGGGAGGATATTCAGATTTCGAAAGACAGTTGGAAAGACGTGCCGAGATGTAAGAGCTCAGAATTTAGTGCAGCCTCGAAAGACACTTCTGATGTAATTGCTTTTGACTTGGAACAAAAACTGCCAACACCCAATCTAAAACATTCAGAAGTGTTCTATGCAAGGCAGCTTTGGGTGTATAATTTCTGTATTCATGACTGCACAGATGGCTCTGCCTCAATGTACATGTGGTCTGAAACTACAGCCAAACAAAGTTCTTCAGAGGTAGCATCCTGCCTTGCAAATTATCTTGAGAACAATGGCACTGGTGCCAAACATCTTGTAGCATACTCTGATGGGTGTGGGGGGCAGAATAAGAACCTGTGCATCGTTAGCTTCTTTTCTGACCTTGTAGAAGCTGGTAAATATGAAACTATTGACCACAAAATTATGTTGCGAGGACATTCTTATATGCCCTGTGATGCAGATTTCAGTGGAATTGAAAAAAAGAAAAAGTCCTCTACAGTGTATGTGCCATCAGACTGGATGAAAGTTGTGCGAGAGGCACGACCAGGCAATCCATTTCAAGTCATTGAAATGAAGACAGAAAATTTTCTGGACTATAGAACCTTTGGGGGTCTAAAATATATTCAGAGAAAGAGGGACAAAGATGGCACATCTTTCCAATTTCAGGGAATACACTGGTTCCAGTACTCTAAGGCACACCCAGGAGAAGTCTGGTTGAGGTACTCCTTGTCAGAGGATGAAAATTGGCTGAAGGTAGTGTACATCAAAAAGACACAAACTGCTCGAGCAGAAAATCCTCAACAGGCTTATGACAGTCCCATACCACTGAAAGTGGCAAAAGTCAGGGACCTAGTCAAAATAACATCAGCACATGTCCCACTGCCTGAGCGGTTATTTTATAACCAGCTGGCAGATATGTACAAAGATGCAAGTGAACAGGAAGGTAACCAATCTGATAATCTCGATTCAGACACTGACATGAGTGATACTGAAGCATCTTGTTGAATGCATCTACCAGGCCACTCGTAATAAACCAAATACTATAATACTGTGGCACGGAAATGTGTGGGCAAAAATCATGGGTCAAGAAGGTCATCATTTTTCCCACAAATCAAATTGTGCCTGGCCATTTGACTTCTTTGGTAATGTAAATGACTTGACCAAGATTATTGTAAGTCTTAATTGGTCATTTTTGGAATACATGTAGCCCTACAGAATGTTCTTTTAAATTTAATGTAGAAATAAGTAATTAGGTGATACACGGTAACTTGTCCAACCCCAGGACAAAATACCCCCAACAACCCCATATTCATGGACATAAAATGCATTGATTATCCTAGAATAGTACACAAAAATGTTTTCATTACTGTATTCTCTGGCATGGCTGAATATAAAATAGGAAAAAGTTCTGTTCTCATTCCCATTACAATGAAAACTTGTTATAATGGCACCATCTATTCCCTTAGAAATGGCTCAGACAACTGAATATGTCAGATGAAGGAATCAAACAACAAAGAACATGAACTTTTGCCATTCAAAACTTGTGTCATTTTAATGAATATGTCGGATATCCGAGTGTCGTTATAATGAGGTTTCATTGTATTTTATTGAAGAGCAATGTTTCAGTGGCCCTGTCAGCACCTTTGGTCACCCAACCTTATAATGCTGGCTGGATAAAGGTGCCAAGCAGCCACCACCTTATCGCTCTTCAATAAAATAATGGCAACCACCAACACATTGCTCTTCAATAAAATAGTGGCATCGAGAATAGAACTTTTCATGTTTTAATGTTTTGTCACTTGTTGATCATTAATAAGGTGTGAGCAGAGTAACTTATTTACCTCCTGGACCGACACCCTCATATCAGTTGACAATAAATAATAATTATTGATAATTTCTTTAATAGCCCTCAAGAATATTCTGTAACTTGTTGATTACAATGATAGAGTCAAGGGGGGTAACTTGTCTAACCCAACAAATGCCTCTATAATGTACCTGTAGACATTGAATTTTTAGATGTACCCTTAGAATATATTGTCACTTGCTGAAGTCTGGAAAGGTTGATAATATTTTTCAAATAACCAGGCAAAAGAATGTTGCGACTTGCTGAAAGAAATTGAATGATGTTAATTTCAATGTCAATAAAAATAATGATAACTAGAGCAACTTGTTTGTTGATGTACATTCTTCATTTTGCTGTTTTTTCCACTGAAAGAGTGTGAATGGAAGGCCAAACAAAAAAAAACAAAAAAACCCAAAAAATCATCATTATCAGACCTACCAGCTCAGAAACCTAGCTACCTGATGATTTGACAACCAGAAATAGACAAAAGTTTCACAGAGGAAAAGTGCTGTTTTCTTCCATACAATATTCGTATCATATTTTCCACCTAACTGGCTACAAAGTTTGGAAATTTGGGGTTGAAATCGACCAAAAAGGGATGAAAAAGGGTGCCACCCTTTACCTGGGATTTTTGGCAGGCATGAATCTAACAAGAATTCCAGATAAGTTTGTTTTTTATTTGTTTGGCCTATAGTACGAGAGCATGAATGTCCCTAAACCTAGACGTCTACTGTCTAAGTCTGGCCCTTATTAAGGACAACTAGCATGTGCAATATGCATGTCCTACCGGTAATAGTTCTCAAGAGCCTGGAGGAAGCATTCTGGTCAGGATTACATGTACTACTGGTCAAATGCCCGGAGTCTCCTGGGGCATCTCATGTATATATGGTGGTCATTAGATGCTCTACAAGTGCTATACCAATGTAACAGATAACAGCAAGATACTTACAGTCAACCCAACAAGGCCACTTACTCTTTTTTTTTTTTTTTTTTAATCTAAAACTTTTATTCATCATCAATTACATCACATACAATGTATACAATTGGTACAGGTTGATTCCTCCTTTTGTGGTTTTTCACATATAGCTCTTTTCCACAAAATTAATTTCATTTTTAATTTTTTCCAACAAACATGTGATACTCTCTCTATAATTCCTAAATATATATTCATTTCTTCTTTTCCAAATAAACCATTTTGCTATATAAATAATGAACATTGCAATATTTTTTTCTTTTTGGCTAAAGCTCTTGTTAGATGTGTTAGCAAACTGAATTAGAACATCTTGTTCCCTAATTGTTACTTCTCTATTATGTATAAACCTTTCTTTTAACAACTCTTCCATTCTTTCCCAAATATTTTCTAAATGTCCACATGACCAAAATAAATGTATTTGATTTTCAGTTTCTACTTTACATACTGGGCATTTGCCATCTCCTTTTTTCATCATCCGTAGTCTCTTATTTGTATTTATTCTTCCATACAAACATTTCCAGTTAAACTCAACAATTTTCTTTGGAATTTTACATTTGCACAAATTTGTATAAATAATTTCCCAATTTATATCACAATTATATTTATCATTCCAATATTGTTCACTTGATATGTTTGCATTGTTTTCATTGAAGATATTATAACACTTTTTGGAGTTGAACTCCATTTTTTCTTCTACAGTTTTTTCATCCATGTTAACATTGTTCTTCATATTTTGCGGTATACTGTTTCTAATTGTCAACCATTCAATAATCCAATTATGCTTATCACTTAATTGTTGTAATATCTGTTCTTCTGTAATCCATCTATTCTGTTTCCAAACATCACACACTTTCTGGAATCCACTCAGTGACCAATTTGAAAACTTCAACACATTCTTTTTACTTGTTATAAATTTGTTACCCATTAACCTCTGGTTTTCAAATTCTTCTTCAAAGCCATGATTCACTTTATTTTGTGAGTACTGATACCAATCTGCTAGAAGTTCTTTATAAAAAGATGGAATTTCTAATTTTGCGACATCCCACATGGAACACTTTAATAAGAACATATTTTCACCATACTCTTGATCCTTGTTTTGTAACCAGTACTTTGGTAATATTTTCCACTTTTCATTTCTGTCATCAAGAACTCGCTTGAGAAAGCACAAGTGTCTTGTCTGAATAAAAGCTTTAACATTGACCATACCTAAACCACCTTCTGTCTTTGGTTTTACACATATCTCTCTCTTCACTAAACCTATCTTTTTGTTCCATAACCATCCCCATAACAATTTATTAATTTCTTTGACAACTTCTTGTGACACAACTTGGGTTTCAAATATATACAAGGAAGCATTCTGGTCAGGATTACATGTACTACTGGTCAAATGCCCGGAGTCTCCTGGGGCATCTCATGTATATATGGTGGTCATTAGATGCTCTACAAGTGCTATACCAATGTAACAGATAACAGCAAGATACTTACAGTCAACCCAACAAGGCCACTTACTCAGCCATATGCCAAATTACAAACAGTTGGTCAGTGCAGTATACCACAAACATGTACGTGTTTTTGATCACAACCAACTGAATACCCCAATGGCAACAGATACATGCATCCTGACAGTTTCCAATTAATATATTTAAAATAGCTATTCAGCAGGCACCTGTTATTCGGGGGGGGGGGGGGGGGGGGGCATTATCCCATACTGCTTTAATAGAAAAGAAAATGCATTTTTGTGCAAACCCATCAAACATCTGGTTATGAACATAGGTTTTTTTTTTTTTTCATGAAAAAAAATGGTTTATTAGTCTGAAGTTTGTTTTTCTTTACAACTGGTCATGAAGATTGATTAGAGAGGTTTTTTTCAAAGTTAAATGAATTATTGACTGTCATAATTGCGCACTTGATTCAGGGCTGCTGATGACCAACTTTTGATTATACTTGATCACCTTGTGCCACTATTCTCTACATTTAATCTAATTTTTTGTTTTTCTTTTTTGAAAAGAGAGGGGGCACTTGATAGGGCTGTGCACTTAATAAGGAAAATATGGGAAATAGAATTGCTATACATGTACCTTTGTCTCAAATCCATAGATTCATAAGATGTGAAATGGCTAATTATGTCTAGTCTTAACTTTAAAAGACTGCTCTATTGTATTTTGAAGATATTAAAGTTTGAAAATTTAAAATGCCCATTTAAGTTTTCATAATTGTTAAAATGCTGACCTCTCCACATAAAAAGGCCAAATGTTGTGCATAGAGTAATAAGGCGGCTCTTATAAGGCTGCTGTCACCAGAGGCCACCCTTCTTGTAAGGCCAGCATTTTTGTGCAGAAGGTATAGTATTTCCATTATATTCTCCCCCTCAAAAGAGGCCACCCCTGTTATTAGGCCACTTTTTGGCTGCATCTGGGGTGCGCTTAAAAGGCAACCCATATATATATATATATATGCCATACCAAATTTTGATTTCTAGTCATTATGAGTCCCAAAGACAATGAAAGAAGAGAGAAGAAAGGAAAGTGAGAGAGAGAGAGAAAGAAAGAAAGAAAGAAAGAAAGAAAGAAAGAAAGAAAGAAAGAAAGAAAGAAAGAAAGAAAGAAAGAAAGAAAGAAAGAAAGAAAGAAAGAAAGAAAGAAAGAAAGAAAGAAAGAAAGAAAGAAAGAAAGAAAGAAAGAAAGAAAGAAAGAAAGTTGACACACAGACACAAGTAGGAGAAAAAGAGAGAGAGACTAAAGCTGAGGGAGAGAGATATAGAGCGAACACAGACATAATTTCCCCATGCTTCACTTTCTGGTCAGTAATTATTGAAACCCTGAACTCCAAAATACAAGAGTAATGATCAAGTTTGACACATTACACATCATGGTGATTGTTAAGAATGGAATTACAGTGAGACAAGGAATACTGAGTATTCCTTGTCTCAGATTATTAATATGATCAAAATCTTCCACTGGGGTAGGTTGCATGGGGTGCCATGCTCCATGGACTAAGACAGAATTTATTTACATTTAACATATGGGCCTAGCTGTTTGGTAACAATGGACTAGCCATGATATTGCCCCCACCCATCATCATCCCCAGTACCATTTGACCAACTATTACCATGTACAGCACAGGTTTTAACACGATATATACTGTCTCTTGAAACTGCGATCCTCTTTTTCATTATTATCACCTTATGCATTTTTATCTCCATCCATCACAATATTATTTTCACCTAAATGACTTGAATGATTTACGTTTCACAATCTCCCAGTTTACTCACTTATCAACACCCCTGTATTAAATTTGAAAAAGGTCAGGCTAAAAGCCCTGTCATGAAAGTCTGGGTTCCCAGGAGATTTCTAACTTTTCCTCCTAATTGTTTCAGACCTTCCACTGGAATCCACTGATTTGCCACCAAACTCCAACAAAGCAAATGCTCTGGTGAGTCCAGTAGATCTACTGAATTCAAGTATGGGGAGTCAAGAACTGAATCTCATCATGGAAACTGATGAACCAGCTGTGCAGCTGATTGGATCAGGTAATTAGTTTTTATAGTCAAACATAGGTTTGTTTACTTGTTCTAATGTGGTGGAATCACCTCCTACATTAATGATGATTAATACAGTAGTTCATCTTTCCAGAGATCAATCCACTAAGAGTCCACCTGCTATATAAGGCTGGTCCCTAAGTCCTATTTCTATGCTTTTTACCTCCAAGGAGAGACCATGCACCTGGTTCTGGTGACCACTTAACCTGGTAAACTTGCCCTAAAGGTGGTGTCTCGAAGGAGGGACTACTGTCACACAGGGATGAGAATGCTTTGAGTGCATTTTGGCTACCTCAGAAGCTACCTCTTAACTTATCCCATCCCAAACATTTTAACAGGCCAAACTAAGAACTTTTCATGTTAACTTAAAAAAAAAAAAAAAAAAAAAAAACATTAAGGCAGAACAATTCTCACCTTTGTGTACAAGCTCTATCTGTATGCAGTTCAAACAGTTTATTTGTTGTTCATTCCATAAAATGTTAGCCTACAGTACATACTGTACATCCATTTACATTCATTAATGTGGCTCTGTCCCATCAAGGAGACCTGATCTGCCAACTGTGTCCTTTCTTTTCTATGCACTCCCTCTCTCTCTCTTCACTGGTTTGGGTAGTCTCTTCACTGTCAGACCATTACAGTGGCACCTGTCTTAAAAGACCCCTCCAATGAGAAACAGTATATCTTTTTAAGACTGCTGTCTCAGAACACTGTGCTATCTTTTCCATGTTATTATACCTCTAATGAAAGACCACCTGTTTTGAGAGACCACTTTTTGACCTGCCCTAGGTTTTGCCTCTCAAGACAGGGACCATTGTATCCTTCAAAGATGATTGACACCAAAGCTGATCAGCCCATGCTCAGCCAACCAAGAATGAACAGGGCAGTGGGAAGTTTCACTCTGAGCTGCTAGTTTACCATCAGAAAATATCTGGAGCACATGGCCACATGAACATACTGATGTGCCCCTGCTCAATAAGATTTCTCTTAGTTTTCTTAATTTTGAACCGACACATCTATATTGTTAGGTGACAGGATGTATGTGTTAATATGCACACACACATTAACTCTCTCAAGACAGATGGGATTGGTAACCTGTAACAGATTCTGTCTGGTTTCTTATGCAACCATCTATAATAGTGACAGCCAGTCTTTGGGCCAGTTCCACACACAGACTGAGGTGATCTGCACTGTCACCACACAAGTACTTACCAAACAAGCACTATGAAGTTGAACTCTGCTTCATGAAATGGACTTTATTTCCACACAAGGCCTTTCAGATTGACCCTTGCCCAGCACAGGGCACTGTTGCTGTATATAATGGGCAACATCTCCTGGCCCTGGCAGAAGGCTACCAGATCAGTTGTGGTCAACACTGCTCCTGTATATAGTCTTGTAAAATAAATGTATAAAGTGTTAATACTTGTGTGTCATTTACAAAGTCCTACAGATAGGACATATCAATACTTTACAGACAGCTAAAAAAGTGCGTATACCTACATGTACATGTGCCAAGTTTGACATTGACCTATATGATTATGGCTCTAGAGCAACATGCAATGTTGTATGGATATATGTACTGCTATCTGTGCTATAAGAATAATCTCAAATTTAACTTGAAAATGCATAACCTAATGAGCAGACCATGCTCAGCTGACATAGAAATTCACACATGTGGCTCTCTGACCTTGAGATGTGGTCACGGTCACCTATGTATTGTGTAAGTCAGGTCTTTGCATATGACCATCACTATGTCCAACACCAACGTTTTAACTGAAATTTTCAAGTTAAGAAATGTAAGTGAAATTAGTGTAAGTTTACCTCTGACATTGGGAATGGAGGACATTAACTTGTGCAATATCAAAGTCTCAGCTCAAATAGTTAGAACTTAAATTATCGATTGAATAATAAAGTTCATTTAAGTGGTTCTGAAACACTGGAAATGAGGTCCAGGGCACCAACATACTAAGAAAGTTTGGCCATAATGGAGAACTCCATCTGCGCACAACTCCAGCATGGAAGTCCTATATGTCTGAACTCATGAAGTGAACAGTGTAGAGATGACCTTTTGACTTTGGGAATGAATTCAAGGTCAACCATGTACTGTCTATGCCTGGCCCTAACAGAAAACTTCAATATGCGCCCATACAATATCAGAGTCCTTGCTAAAATAATTGTCAAGTTAAACAATAAAATTCACACAAATAATCCTGTGACCTTGATGATGAAGTCAAGGTCATCAATGTTGCCCACTTTCCTAGACGTGTCTCTTTGTAACTTTGAAGTGGCAGACTCAGCAGTTTTTGAGAAAAATTTCAAAGATTTTGTCAAAAAAGTGAACAAAACAAGAGACCAGTGCAAACAAGCAATGATCAGCTCAACTACAGCATATATTCCATCATACTAGCTCCAGTTAAAAGTACAGGATAAAACTAGAAAAGATGTTTTGCTGCATAGCAAATCAGTGTGTGTGTCTTCAAAGCATATTGGTATGGCAATGTACAACTATTCCATAACACAGGAGTAGAAGTTGGAATGGCATCTCTATCTATTACAGCTTTGAAGTTATTCAAGATTTAAAATTTCTAAAGGTGCTATTTAGCATAATTCAAGTTGCTACAACTTTTGTTTTAGATTCATTACATACGCAATGGTCAGGAACCCCCTAGTAGAAGTTAAACTGACATGAACATGAACCAAATCGGATGAAAATTTACCAAGTTATGGCAAGATGAAACTTTCAAAGGGCCAAATGACCTTGACCTTTGCCCTTTCGAGGTCATGTGTTCTTATAAAAATGTGCAGTGTTGCAATACCTACAATTTGAGTCTAACATGATTAGAATTGGATGGAAAAGAGCCAAGTTGTGACTGGATGAAACTTTCAAAGGTCCAAATGACCTTGACCTTTGACCTTTAGAGGTCACACATAAATTTTAAAATATGCAGGGTTACAATAGCTACAATTTGAGCCCAACATGATCAAAATTAGATAAAAATTGACCAAGTTATGGCTAGAAGAAGGCCACCAAGGAAAGTGGCCTTTAACCTTGAAATGCCCTTTGACCTTGAGATGACCTCTACCTGAAATGAACCTTGACCTCAAAAATGACATTTTGGCTTAAAATTGACCTTTGACCTTGACATGACCTTTGACCTTGACATGACCTTGACCTTTGAGATGACCTTTAGCTTGCTATGATCCAACTCCTATACACTCGGAACCACATCTACTATAGTATATAAGATATTGCAGATTTAAAATTTTAACTAGCCCTCATTTGCATAATTTTGAAAAGCATGACCTCTCATTATAAAAAGGCCAGACTTTATCCATAGAAGTATAATTGTGCCAAGTTTGGAGTTTCTACATATAATACTTTTCAAATGAAATGTCGGACAAAAAGGAAGGAAGGAAGGAAGGAAGGAAGGAAGGAAGGAAGGAAGGAAGGAAGGAAGGAAGGAAGGAAGGAAGGAAGGAAGGAAGGAAGGAAGGAAGGAAGGAAGGAAGGAAGGAAGGAAGGAAGGAAGGAAGGAAGGAAGGAAGGAAGGAAGGAAGGAAGGAAGGAAGGAAGGAAGGAAGGAAGGAAGGAAGGAAGGAAGGAAGGAAGGAAGGAAGGAAGGAAGGAAGGAAGGAAGGAAGGAAGGAAGGAAGGAAGGAAGAAAGGAAGAAAGGAAGAAAGGAAGAAAGGAAGAAAGGAAGAAAGGAAGAAAGGAAGAAAGGAAGAAAGGAAGAAAGAAAGAAAGAAAGAAAGAAAGAAAGAAAGAAAGAAAGAAAGAAAGAAAGAAAGAAAGAAAGAAAGAAAGAAAGAAAGAAAGAAAGAAAGAAAGAAAGAAAGAAAGAAAGAAAGAAAGAAAGAAAGAAAGAAAGAAAGAAAGAAAGAAAGAAAGAAAGAAAAGTGTGTGCTGACACACACACTTTAATTTGCCCCAGTACACAGTATGGAAAGTAAGACACCAAATAACCACCTTCAGTGGGTCAATCCATGTCTCTGTTATACCTATTTATGTCTTTCAGCTAAAAGTGATGGTTGTTGATTAGCAAAAAAAAAAAAAAAAAAAAAATATGCTGTGGTCCCTATTATTACAGACTATCACCACTACAACAAAAACTAAGTCTTAAAGGACTGGTGGTCTCTCTTTACAGGTAGATTAACATGGAAAGAAAAGGACACTAAGCTAATTATGCTGTTGTGATCTGTCACTATAGTGCAATGCTTTGAATAGCATTGTGACTTCCATTTCAATAATGCATATCCTACAAACACAAAGATGCTCTTCATGACTTGTGATGACATTTTAATGAGTTCAAACACAATTATAATACTCTCCCCACCACAACCTTATGCCATATACCCACTTATAAATTAGGTACACTGCTATAAATTTTCATAAAAATTGCCAACGATCCCATTCAGAAACTTTGATTTTTATGTTTTGTATGCAGACAAGGGTTTCTTGTTTGTATTTTTGATTTGTTTTGATGAATTCAAGCCCTAACCTTTAATATATATATATATATATATATATATATATATATATTGGGCCAGATCAAAAAATTTATAGAGTGGGCCCTCTGGTGAAAAGATGCACTTGTTTGTAAAGAAGGGGGATGTGGGGGTCATTCCCCAGTAAATTTGAAAATTTGGGTGTGAAATGGTGAATTCTGGGACATTTTGGGGCTGAAATATATGTAGACTTGAATAAAAGACTGAGCAAATGTTTTTATTTTGTAAAAAAAAAAAAGAAAAGAAAAGAAAAGAAAAAGGACTAGAGGGTTGTGTGAACAGCCCCTGCTCACCTGACCTAAGCTTGTCTGACAAAAATCAAGGTTGCATTTGAATGGACCTGTGTTGAGGTTAACTCAAAACTCAAAACTCATTTGTTTTAGCCAATCAATACAACAATGATTTCAATATTGAGATATATGTACATAATGATATACATTAAGCTGAGTGCATCGACATTTGGAAGTATTTCTAAGATGGACGACTGAGCCTCCTTAAAGTGCAGCCTGGCTAGTGGAGATAAAAATTGCAGAAGATTTTTTTCAGATTTCCTCCCCCCCCCCCCAAAAAAAAAAACAACAACAACAACAACAACAACAACAAAAAATCATAAAAAAATCCTTAAATCACTGGAGTGTGACCATTTGAGCAGTCTTGGTAGATACCCACCCAAGGTAAATTGCTACCAAGTTTGAAGTCAATCTGGGGAACGGTTTTGGACAAGAAGTCAAAAATGTGAATTTGCATTAGAATGTCCATTGACTCAAATTGTAATCAGTAGGAAAGGTTGGTTACCTATAAGTACTCAAATTGAAAAAAACAAGAGGGCTGTGTGAACAGCCCATGCTCAGCTGACCTATGCTTGAACAGATATGGTACAGACACATCTACTGTACACTGCCAGCAAGTTTGAAGTGAATGTGGCAAACAGTTTCGGAGATGCAGTCAAAAGTGTGAATATGCATTGGAATGACCAATGACTTGCATATAGTAATCAATAAGAATGGTGTATTTTCCAATATGCACCTGAAAATAGCAAAAGATTGCAGTGCCACCTGGTGAACAAATTCAGAACTAGCAGTCCCTAGGAGTGTTTCTGTGTGATATCAAAGCAATTGGGTGAGCGGTTTCAGAGAAGAAGATTTTTTAAGATTTGCCCCCCAAAAAAGCACAAAATAATTCAATAAAAATCCAAAAATCACTGAAGCATGACCATTTGAATACAATTGGTAGAAACCCACCCAAGGTACATTGCCACCAAGTTTGAAGTGAATCTGGCTGACAGTTTTGGAGAAGAAGTCGAAAATGTGTGTTAGCATTAGAATGCTCATTGACTTACATAGTAATCAATAGGAAAGGTACATTTACCATGTGTTTACCGATAAGTACACGAATTGAAAAAACCATTAAAGATGAGTAATCCACAGCACTGCCACCTAGTATACAACTTTGTTTGACCCTTTCACAAGAAAGCTATCCACAAAGTTTCAGCTCAATCTGAGTCATGCTTCTGGAGAAGAAGTCCAAAATAATGAAAACACACAAACAATCATAAAAATATAGAAAAAGATTGCAGCGCTACCTGGTGAACAAATTCAGAGCAAGGAGCCCTTAGGAGTATTTCTGTGTGATATCAAAGCAATTAAGTGAGCGCTTTCGGAGAATAAGAATTTTTAAGATTTGCAAAAAAAAAAAAAAAAAAAAAAAAAAGAAATTCATTAAAAAATAAAAAATCACTGGACCATGACCATTTGTACAAATTAGGTAGAGACCCACCCAAGGTACATTGCCACCAAGTTTGAAGTGAATGTGGCAGGCAGTTTCGGAGAAGAAGTCGAAAATGTGAATTAGCATTAGAATGCCCATTGACTTACATATAAATCAGTAGGAAAGGTGCATTTACTGATAAGTACCCGAATTGAAAAAATTGTTAAAAATCAGGAATCCACAGCAGTGCCACCTAGTGAACAACTTTTGCCACCAAGTTAGAAGTGACTCTGGCTGACGGTTTCTGAGAAGAAGTTGAAAATGTAATTAGGAACAGACGACAGATGACTCGGCCTTCTAAAAGCTCAGCCTGACTAGTAAGTCAGCTGAGCTAAAAATGGGTACAGTTAAGAGGCGGTCCAAGCCCCCCCCAAATCCACTATATATATATATATATATATATATATATATATATATATATAGGTAGAGACATAGGTGTGTTATATATAGGTACATGTATGTATATATACAAATATATCAATATATGGGAAATCCTCGTAAATTATCTGGAGACTTCCTAAGTTGGGTATACAAAGTGTTTGTCGATAACCTCAGAACATTTTATGGTCACACATCATAATTCCTGAATGGCTGATTTTCAAATCAATCTTATGTGTGCAAAGACCTGCTTATCCTGTCAAATATGGGTTAAGTCAGGCAGATGAGAAAAAAAAATTGATGTATACTCAATAATTTGTAAAAGTTGTGGGTGCCCTATATATTTGTTTTAATAGAAAGTTTGGTCTATATTTCACACCACCAATAAGAGATCAGATGTAATGTGGCCAAAAGAGATGCATTAAAAATATGTACATTTAGGCAAGACATCACAGTTCTTATGATAATGAGTGAGGAAATACTTTCTCTAGGTTGTCTGTGTTGCAAGGCTAATATCTGATCATCAATTTCATATTGGTTGAAGAGAGTTTATTATCATATCTTTTCTGACTGAAAATTGTATAATTATGGATATTTAAATATATTTAGTATATGTGCCTATGTACTTTAGTTCATGATAACATACTAAAAGATAACTCATGTATACTAGCCTTAAAACAGGCTTCTGATCAACTGTAGACTCAAGGATGAACATTTTCTCATTTTGAAAAGTTTAAGATAAACAGCATTTTCATTATCTCTTCTAAGAAAATTGAAGCAAATTTTATTTTAGTGGGGGGGGGGTTATATATGTGTGTGTGTGTACATACAAAGATATCAAAATGCGTGGTTCTCAGAAGTTACACTCATCATGTCGATTTGACACATTGAACAAACTGTTGACTCAGGCAGTCTGTCTATCTAATCATTGAATGTTGTCTTTATCAGCAGTCATTTGGGATGTCTGGGGAAGTACAATAGTTGGTCTTCACAAACGGATGGGCCATAGTGTCTAGTTGTATAAGATAAGGTTATGACAGATAGCAGCCATGTGTGCATTCCATGGTTTTGTGGGAAAGTCTTGTATGTAATATTATGGTGTCCATCTTAATTAATGGTACACTATGCCTTCCCATATTACTACGGTAAACATCGACCTCTTGTTTATACTTTTAATTACACATACTGTATCCTAAGCTTATTGGTCAAAAGTGTTGGTTAGGCAATATAGCATTTGGGATTACCCCTTCTGAAAGCTTATTTGAAGTGGACCTTCATCGCTTGTGTGTTTTGGTGGGAGAATGGACGAGCTGAGCGACATTCCCCAATTTAGAGCATGCCTGCTGTTATAACAGCTCACAGCAGTAAAGAGGGTTAACCATTTACAACCTTAAACCAATACCATATTTGTCTTAATAGGCCCACACTCTCAAATAAGTGCACCCCTCACTTTTTTTTTTTAAAGAACCCCGAAAATATCCCATATTTCTGAAAGGAGTAGTAGAAGTCATTATTGCCTTTAGGATCTACATTTTTTTTTTAGCTTTTATGGATTAATTTTTTATAGCGCACTGTGCACTTATTAAGATGAATACGGCACAGGTGTATTTATGCCTATAGTTGCTTGCAAAGCCCTGGAATCACATTTTGCATCATAAATCCTGTTTGGCCTGTGGTAGTCTTATCAGTATTCAAAGCAAAAGCCAAGACTGCATGGTGACCACAGCCTGGATGCAGGCGGAAGTGAATTTTTTTTTTTTTTTTTTTTTTGGGGGGGGGGGGGGGTTATAGGCTGCAAATTCTTTCAATTCACAAATCCCCATTTTCTCAACATGTAGAGGTCTTGTGCATGTTTCAGTATCTGGTACCCAACTCATTATCTAGGTCATGGTGTCAGGCAAGCCTTGCATTCAACACTGCGACTGCTGCTCTGTGCTCAGAGTATGGGGTCAGTGATTTTTATCAACATTTTAACATTAGAACATACAGCATGGGGGGGGGGGGTCAAGATCAATGTACATTTTGAAAATGTTGATAAATATTTAGCCAAAAATCAACATTTTTAGAGTACTTTTTGGGGGGGAGGGAGGGGGTTACAAGAAAGAGTCCTCTGTGTACTCTTTTGAAAATGTTGATAATTTTGGCTGACCCTAAATATATATCATTTTTGTTTTGTTGAAATGTCTACACCAATCAAGATTATCCTCAATAAAATTCCTTTGCCATGAATAGTAAACCTGTAACTGCATCTATCTGGGGTAGTTTAATTTGGCTCAATGGTAGATTTGTGCTGGGAGGGGCCCACAAAGCCAACATGTCACTGGAATTTCCACCACCCTTACAACTTTGACAGGCTGAACCTTTTGGTCGGAACATTTTTCCTGCTTAGATATTTACACTGAAGGACAGCTTAAGGCCTCCCCTTTTGAATGGTATAAAGGTTAATGGCAGTTTCATGGACTGATCTGGAGTTTCATTGGTCTAAAGAGAACTTGGTCATATTTGTCAAATGGGAAGGACCGCCTCTCATCTGTATAATGTTTAGATCAGTGACATCTCAAGAGCTCAGTAATGAATATTAATGGCTTCTGCATCCCTATTTGTCCTTTTTCTTGGGGCATATGCTATCTGATCAAAGGAATTCAATCTACTAGCTATGATGACAACTTGTTCTGGGATGATGTCCAGTTTGAAGCCTTGAAACAACTGGTCGGCTCAAGGAACATAAACACTTGTAACACATTCAACGAGCTTTTCAAATACTAATCAAATCAGTAAGATTAGGATGGTCACATACCAGGGAAAATGTTAAAATTACGTGAAACAAGTGTCTCTTGAAGAGCAAGGACTCAGCATTTCATTTAGGAGTTGGGTGGTCACGTGACCATAGTTAAGAGCCGAATTGTCTGAAACAGGCCTACACTGTCTGCTACAGTATCACTGCACTGGACTAGAATGCTTGTCACAGGTTCACACATCAAACCAAATACACTCTCTGTTTAATATGCAGTAAATCAAAGAATTTCCTGAAACTTGTAGCAGACATATCTGTAAAGGATTACTAGATCCATTCTATTCATTGCTTCACACTTGACAAGATGAAGAAAGTTAACTTCAGGGTGAAGTGGGCAAGTTTTGTGCCTATTTTTTTTTTTTTTTTCTTTTTTTGTATGAACCATTGAACTGAACAAACTTGTCTTTGTTTTGATGTACATGATAGATAAAACAATGATATTGATATATATATATATATATATATATATATATATATATATATATATATATATATATATATATAAATTTGTCAGTAAGGTGGTGTACTTTCAACTGTTTGAAGCATTGTCACTGTTATTTCTGTTCAATTATATCTATGTATGCATGACTATTGGGTCAAGGATGACCCCTGTCGGTCAATAAAATGATTACTCACTTACTTACTTTAAAATCAGGTACCTCATTAATTTACTTCTTTTCTTTCTTTTCTGTGTACAAATACAGTTGTAAAGCCAATGCAACTGCATAATACACGACAACCACATGTCATGTTGGCTGATCAGACCAAGAAAATAACACTCATAGACTTCATGCCTAGAGTGACTGCCACATTTTTCATACAGTACGTTCTGGAGTTATCACTACATTCTGACATACGTTATTAGAATAAATACCCAGTCCAAAATTTGAATTTTATAACACGGAAGTGTGCACATCCCATGAATGGACAACTGGGGTTGTTATCAGTATGCTACCATGACCTACAGCTGACCTGGCTTTGGAGTGCAGGGCCAAATCGGGCCACTCTGCACCTAATTAAAGTATCAGTTACATTATTATTGGGGCATACAAAGTGGAGACCAAGCTGGGCACGGGTGCGTCCACTTTCCACTATGGGCTCCTGGTACACTTCACTCAAAATAAATAGGCCGATCAATTGATCAGTAGCTATGGGGGGGGGGGGGCAGTTTTGGGCCTGTTATATTAAGAGTTTCCACACCTACCAAAATTTTGTAACGTGTTAAAATCAACCTGTCACACCCAGATTCACGTATTAAAATTGGTGCTCTACAGTACAAAACACTTGACATCCTCATAACATTTCCATCTCTTGCGCGAACAGAAGCCTACTTCACAATACCACCATATCGAGAGCAGCTGACCATCGTCATGACCATGCAGGTGAACATCAGATTTCTTCATGTATGCTGAGAGATAGGCCGACCTGTTCACAGCTCAGGATCATGTCCGCTGACCAGAGCAGAGGGTTCACAAGGCGCCAATAATCAAGAAAGCAGCGCCCCAAAGAACTTAGACTCAGAGCCAGATTCACGCACCTGCCGTTTCAGTCACTGAGTCGGACTCGCATTATGCGGGTTATGGTCTATAATCATAGACAAATACTATAGGTCTCTGTGAACCCTTGTATCACAAAAATTCATTACAAATATGAACTTAGCATTTAAAACAGCAGGTAACTTATCATGTGATGTGATATGTACATTAACATTTAACTAAGTTAAGTAAAAACATGAAAAAAAATTGCTCTGCGATGGAAGTTGTGACATCAAGAGAAGTTTACTATGGGCCTAATTTACCGTCGACATATCACAGGGCAAGTTAACTCATGTGTTTTTTGTTTGTCTGTCTGTTTGTTTGTTTGTTTGTTTGTTGTTTTTGTTTTTTGTTTCTTTGTTTTTGTTTTTTTTGTTGTTTTTTGTTTGTTTTTTTGTTTTGTTTTGTTTTTGCATTTGTTTTTTTTTGTTGTTTGCTTTTTTTTTTGTTTTTTTTTTTTTTTTGTTTTTGTTTTTTTTGGATTTTTTTTGCTTAACTTTGTTCATAGGCTACTGTGCAAATTAAGATATTAGGTATTCCTCGTTTATTTCATTTCTTCGCTAAAATGGAGGAAATAATATAAAGAATTATACATATTATTATATTACAGTAGACTAGTATAGTTTAGACCTTTTTTTTGTATGGTAGTGGTACATCACTTGAAGCCAGATACTGAGATACTGCGGCCGATTTATATATTACCTCACGTGATAAATTACTCACTGTTTTCAACTGTAATGGCATATTTTGTGAGCGATTTTTCGCGAGACATGATGCATACGCCTACAATATAGGCCTACATATTAAGGCACGGTAGGCCTGATTGGAATGAGAATTGAGAGATCTATCCATGAATATAGATTCGTAGTTGGATGCATGGGGGCGCTGCTTTCAGATTCTTGGTCGATTACTGGTGCCTTGGAATCCGACATGATGTAGCAGGTTGGTCATCTTTTAACAACATTTACTATGATTTAGAAATCTGTGTTAACCTACATGTCAACACAGGGTAAAGCACAATTTCCAGATGAGATCAATTCCAGAGATTTATTATAGGATTTTTTGAAAGGTTTAGGACATATCCAACACAAACTATCAAGATCTATTTACTACATGTTTGTTGCTGTTATAGTATGTGACTGTATGTCGGTGCGCGGTTTCGATCGGCATTCGCAGCGCACTAAGTTTTTGTGCCGCTGCTTCATACTTGAAATTGAAAACAATCACAAGAATATCCATCAACAGGTAATTTTTCACCCTTCCGAGAAAGAACAAATGGGGGATTTTCCCAATCTGCACCTCCCTAAGACTGAGTGGCCTCAGTCATGTCGCAAGAAAATGCATGCCATGCTCAGGGGCATGGACATTGGAATGAATGAAAAACTGGTAAATCATAACATGTTGATTTAATTATTGTATTCAACACCAGGATTGATCAAGTATCGTGTCAACTCTTTATGTTTTCAAGCATAGCATAACAATTCACCCTGACATGTCCACTCGATCTTTTGACTTGTCACCCATTTGTCTGCACAACATCCAATGACTTGTCCTTTAAAGACTAGTGGCACCACAAAAATCATTCACTTTTCAATAGTCTAACTGACTTCTTCCATCTGGCCTTGCACTTAGATCACCTCCAGGTCACAGCATGACCACACCCTTACAGAAATTTATGATCGCAGAATGATCGCCTGTTGAATGCCTGATGCGTGCAAGGTCGCAAGATGCTCGCCGCGATCAAATTTATGAATGCGTATGATTGCAGTGATCTCAAGTGTGCAGTTTTTCTTAAGTCAGCGCTCTAAACTTGAATGCCTTGCAATCTAAACTTGAATGTCTTGCGATCAAACTTGAATGCCTTGCAATCTAAACTTGAACGTCTTGCGATCAAACTTGAATGCCTTGTGATCAACATGATTGCAAAGCGACCAACACTGCACGCCTTGTGACCAACTGATCGCAAAGCGAACACATTTAGCTTTTCAGTTCTCTAGATGGATCGCCTTACTTGCAATTGGTATAATATGTATATCTATAAAATATATATATATATCGCGTTTGCTGCTTATCTATATATACACACCTTTAAATGCATTGTATTTAAGTGTCAAGGTCATTTAGTTTCTTAAGCATTCCAAGGTGAAAAGCTGGTATTAATTTGGCAGACCTTATAAGTACTGTAACCTGCAGTACCAATGTTATATATATATCTTTGTTTCAAATGGCTCAAATTCTGAACCAACCCAAAAGTATAACTGATATAAATTTGTTGAACTTTGCATGAATCTGTAACATGATACAATGGTACCTGCTCTAAAGACCACCATGAGAGACCGCATCAGTTTTTATGACCACCCTTTCGTGACACTAGCCTCTTATTTCTTTGTTAAATTACCTGCAATGAAAGACCACCTGAGCTGTATGTGACCACTTTTGTCTGGTATTAGGGGTGGTTTTAAATAGCAGGTACCACTGTAGTACTAAACAA
Organism: Hermodice carunculata; assembly: GCA_964020975.1. Classification (NCBI taxonomy): domain Eukaryota; kingdom Metazoa; phylum Annelida; class Polychaeta; order Eunicida; family Amphinomidae; genus Hermodice; species Hermodice carunculata. The sequence goes on from OZ026626.1 coordinate 37,952,595, forward strand.
GACAAGGTCTTTTTGTCACCATCAATAAACTGTTAAGGAATAAAAGACACAAACTTGGAAGTTCTTCAAACAAGTTTTAATTTTAATTTATCAACTAGAGTGACAAGTCACCTAAGATGGCACAGTATTAGTGATCAATATATGCAGTTGCACTACGAAAAAAAAGTTCTCTCACCGTATATTTATGAAGATTCTGATTATCCCAAAAAATACAATATTAGTCTAGCAGTAGGCCAGAAAACCTTGCAACAGAGTCCACCCAAAGTTTTTTTGCAGATTGTACATCCTAGAAGGGTACCATTGAGTATTCCAAGTGATGCCACCCTGGCATCCTTGAGCATTTTGAAATTCTCTCTTTTTTGTCTTTTTAAATGCTTTTTCTGAAATGTGTCCATTTCCCCAAAACTGCTACTTGTACTGCCTAAAGCATTTGAGGAATTGTTTTTGAGAGATGCCCCCACTTAACTTTGTACACCATGTGATGATATGGTTATTTTCTGATTTTTAGTGAATTTTTGAAATTTTACTCTAAGACTAATTGTTCAGGTACTTTGGTTGGGAGGAAGGTCTGAGTCACACAAGAGCTATATTCTTCTCCTTTAATAGCTTTGCGTGCAGATTACTTTGATTCAGTGATTGCATAATACTCATTTTGGTCCCATTCAAAACGCCCCGTGCACTCTGCATACCAGCCACCACCACCACCCCGCCCCCCTGCGAGAATTAAGTTTTTTTTATGACTTTAAATCATGAGATTGAGTGAGTTTTGCAAGAGACACTTTAGTCATTCATTCAATTTTTTGGAGAAAAATAAAGAAAAAAAATTTGTTTTTTTTTTTTAAACGAAAACGAGGATTTATAAGTTTTCACTCCACATGATTTTCATTCTAGCTGTAAGACTTCTTTATTGAAATAATAATATAAAGCCCCATTTAGTTATCTTTTGTTCAAACAAGTGCATACCAGTTTAAGGATTTTTTTTTTGGGGGGGGGGTCCTTTTTTCAGTACTTTATACAGAGGCACCCTATTCATTGGTCCATATACAACTGTTGCACTGTTTTATCATGTGTATCATCTTCTGTCTGTCATGATGGAACTGCACTCAATACTATATTCGACCTAAGCACTCATGTCCTAATACGTTGTAAGAGCCTAAATCTGTGTTAATGAATCATTTTTATGCATGAAAGATCCCTGTCAATAAAATACTTGCATTTGATACCAAAAAACATGTACGATAATGTCACTTCCGGTTCATCGGAAATCTACTTCCGGTTTTTATTTACGCGGGAAAAAGCAAATAAATTGATGCAGATACAGAAGAAATCACTTGTCCGCAGGGCAAGTAAATTTCAAAATCCACTTGCCCTGATAAAACTTCTATAAACATCGTTTTTTTCAAACACAATGCTAAGGCCTACACAAACCATTTACCCTAAAATATATTTGCCGCATATTGTCACTTGCAAACTCGCACAAAAATGTCAAATTTTACGATTCAAGCTGCAACTGTTCGACAGTGAAACTGGCAAAACATTAAAAATACAAATTAAAAAAGTAAGCTATTTGCATGGGGTGACTAACGATGAAAAATACATTGTAATTTCTGGGACGATAGGAGTCCGTATCCCGGGTAAACTTAAATAACGATTAAAACAGTTGCATTGGTTTCAGGATCCCTTCTCGCTGCCTCTGATGCCGTGATGGGATGCATATCGTTTGCGTACCTACCATGAACGCTATCGGTACATCGTGGTAAATTTGCGTATACAGTATTGGCAAGTTCCTCACAATAAACGGTGTTCTTAAATCAAATTCAAACGAAAATTTTAATATTTCAAATCAGAAATCGAGCGTGCGCACCGTCAACATCTTTCCTGCAACTGTACACAAACAGCTGCTTTTGGCCATGTGGCCTGACGCACAACACATCACCCGATTGGTCAATTGAGTCACATGCAAAAATGAGCCAATCACGGCTCGTGCTGCAGTGTTTTCATCATGGCTTCCGCCCAGTGAACATGTGTGAATCTGCCGTAATTTACGGAGGGAACACACAAACGGGAAGCTTCTTTTTTTTTAATTGCAGCATGCGAAAATAAAGATTCCAGTGTTTATAGCAACAATTATTTGGAGTCACAGGCAAATACGCAAAGGTAGGGGGATAGAGAAAAATGCCGAATGTGTGACAGATCAGTCAGCATGATGCTCCGTTCAACATAGATTACTCCACGCGGTCACTTGCGTGTGACTGGCAGATGTGTGTTTTGTTTGGCCGGGAAGTCAACTTGCGGCACCATTACATGATCTCTCCAACACTTTTAGAGCCCACCGATAAATTGTCTTTGATGCTAATTTGCTCAAGAATTCGCCATGCAAGTTTTAAAATTTTTTGATGTTCCTTTGTCATCGTTCGGGCAGATAAGACTGACGGTGACGGGTGAGGTGCTGTGACCTTGCCCCGATATGGGCGAAAGCCAATACGCCCCAATGCATGACTGCTGGTACCTTTGATCTCGTCGTCGTATGCACGCAACGGTCAAAATACCTGCTTGTTTTGACAGAAATCAAGTAGGTGGTCAAGTCCTGTTGAATACACCTGCTGACCATGTAATTGTTTAAACCTGGATTGTTTACTTTAGGCCAGGGGATTATCATCACCTATTGCGCATTGGCATCCCCACGCACATGCTTGCATTGGTGTTTATGTTCTGTTCACACGGACCACAATAATCGCCAACACACACAGAGTCGCGAAGGCTCTGACTGCTCATCATTATGTTGCCGTGCATGCAAACAGACGTAATTTCAGTCCAGTTGAAAAAATTAGCTTATCCGCAGGACAAGTTGAATTTGAAAGTCACTTGTCCGAGAAGAGCTTTAGCTTGTCCCGGAACGTCGGATCATAGGAATTTTCGAACCCTGCTGAGTATCAGATGCAACATGACATACAATATCTTCCTCGTCCATCATTGATCTGGAGACTGGATGCAAGTATCACTATCAGAATCAGTTACCATCACGATGTAAAACTAAAAGTTCAGTTGGCAGAACTGGGCTTCTCGAGTTCAAGACGAAGTAGTAAGCGTAGTAGTAGTTGTAACGTAATTTATTCAATTACAGTTTTTTTCCACATCCAATTGGTCTCAGAGTCAGAGTGTAATATTTATCACTGATTAATACAAATTAGCGATGCTGCTCCATTTGGACAGATTATCTTGCCGCCATGAGGCTCTCTAGCTGGTGCTAATCTCGCGGGACAATACCACATGATATGATATTTGATGTTTAATCTAAGAGCCAATAATTATTTTCTTTCCTTTTTTTAACTTAGGCACTAAAATAAATGACAATATTAGTTCAAAATAAATTTCAAATGTATTATAAAAATATTTTTCTTGTAAATGACACAAGCAATATAATAAATCACGTTACAACGTGAACTGAGCGAGAAGCGCTTAAAATTTTAGGCGCCATTCATACTTGTCAGTACTGCTGCTCCAATATGGAAGGAATTATCGCGGATCTAATGCAAGAAGGAACAACGTCCACACCGGAACAAGCTCCTGAACGACAAGCAGTTGTTTTCTGGCTAAAAGAGAAAAGAGTGAGCATAGTGCCAATAACGGATATTCTGTGTGAAGAACAGAAAGAAAGTACCAAGGAAAAGCCTGTTATTGAAAAAGTGCAATGGCACTTAAAAACTGGGGCAATAAAGACATACGACGCCAAAGTCTTGAAAATTTCCGGTAGGTTTATTAATTAGATAGATCTGGTGATACCTACAGTTCCGCCCGTCTAAAACTAAACAGCCAAACGCGTTTGTGACGTTTGGCTGGTGTTTGGTTTGCGTTTGAAAACGTTTGAAAGCGTTTGGTTTGCGTTTGAAATTCGTTTGAGAAGCGTTTCAAACACTTTCAGCATTGCGTTTCAAACACTTTGAGCAACGCGTTCGGTACGCATGCGTTTCAAACGCGTTTGGTACACATGCGTTTCAAACGCTTACAGATGCATTTACAAAGTTTAGGTGTTATATTGTATTTTCCCCTTGTTGCTTAAGTTAGAGATACACAAAATGAATGTTTACATTACTTTTCTTCCACACACAAGTGTACATAAAATTGTTCACAAGAATATGAGTTGATAAAGATTCCAGTGGGAATCGAAATATTAAAAAATAAAGAAAAAATATTTTAATGTAAATAAAAACCCCAAGTGAATGAATGTATTTAAACTAAGGTGCATCTTGAAGGAACGACGTAAAGAAATAAGCAAACTTGGAACTCTGTACAATGTAACGATATATGCCCCACATGTAGTATGAAAAAAAATACTTGGTTGGTGCTGTAATGCAGACGCTTTTTATTCCGTCAATTTTGTTTTCCTTTGTATAAACGTTGTACTGCTTAGGTACAATATATATATATATATATATTTGATTTTCTTATTATCTACGCAGCCGTTTTAAGAATATCCTACAGTAATTTTTTTAAAAAATAGCATTCAGAGAACAGATTACCCTAGGCGCCAACAATCTTTTTTTTCCTCAATTCTGCATTTCTTGAGATATTATGGTAACAAGATTGTCCTCTTGTGCGCCACTCAGACGGCCTTCAAATGAAAACTTCAAAAGTTTCTTAAGTTTAAAAATAATAAGAAGCTAGTTTTCAATAAGAACGTGGTCCATTTAATATAATTTGTATCTCTGATAAAAATTTGTGAAGCTGCGATGCATCCTTGTTGAGATATTATGATAACGTGGTCCCCTTGTGTGCTGCTCAGAAGGCCTTCAAATAAATGCTTTAAAACTTCATTTAAAAAAGTTATAAATGCAAAAAGGAAGCTGGTTTAAATAGGTACCTGGTCCATCATAAGGTGCACCTCTGAAAAATAATTGGTAAAGTTGGGGTCAGCATTTTTTGAGATATCACGGTAAAGTCGTCAGGGTTGAGGCCACTCAGACGGCCTTCAAATCAGTGCATGAAAAGTTTCATTAAAAAAAATGTAAAAATAACCAGAGGACGCTGATTTCAGTAATAACCTGGTCCATTATAAGACGCATTCCTGGTAAATATTTGGTAGAGCGACCTTGAATAGTTTTTGAGATATGGCGGTAACATCGTCATGGTTGACGCCAAATAAATACATCAATAAAAAGTTTCGTGAAAAGTTAATAATTAATCAGAGGAAGTTGCTTTTCAATGGGAACCTGGTCCATTATAAGGTACATCTCTGATAAAAATTTGGTAAAGCTACGGTGAAAATTCAGATATCGCACGCGGCAGTAACATCGACAAGATGGACGGACAACAATATCATCCGGCACTTCATGTGCGGAGGGTAAAAAATGGGAATGGAACACTTACAAGGGCGTATGAGACTCCAATGATTATACATGAATAAAGACAATGTTTGATTTTATGTTGTTGGTTTTTTGTAATGAGTAAACAAAACTGAATTGCTTAAAGATCCAGGTATTATGTGTGTGCAATCACGCCCCAGGGCTTACAATGCATGAATTATTTCCTGATACTCTTTTCTTATTTCTCCCCAATGGTTGCACTTATCTGCACGAGTTGTGTGTCAATTTTCTTTTCGTTTTTTTCTACTTCAACTCCCTCGCTCCCCAATTCTAATGAGACCGTTCCGTGCATAGGAAATAAGGTAATGCTAACTATGTAGTGGTGTGACCAGGACTGACTATACCACTTTTGTATTAGGGGTGTTGGCAATACATTTGACTCTGTGTTGTTATGTCACAGGCTTCCATGGGGCTTGGGCTTACATTATCAAATGTGCCAGCGGTATTATATTTATATATAATGATATATATATGTTTACATATGTGATATACATATATATATATTTACATATATGTATATATATATATATATATATTTACATATATTTGATTTCTTACACATAGGGACCATGGTCTTTCATTTGTCTGCTCAATACTTTACAGATGAAACAGTGCAACGGACTATAAATATGCACCAGGCAGCATTTGAATATAAGTGGTGTGGACATCACCTACTTTCTTCTTTCATTATGATTCAATTTTGCGGATTTGATGAAATCTATAACAGATTTCGACATAAAACTCAAATAAGAATGTGTATTTGCATCATGAAAACATGAATACAGAAAGGAACAATTTCCCAAATTAGTCTTTTATTTTTAATTAATGATCCAAATGAGTATGCTAATGATTATGGTCACAAGGTGTTGCTGTGGGTGACACCTTGTGGCTAATCCTAGCAGTAACGCATGTGCGGCAAGCAAAATGGACACTGGTTGGCTTGACTCCTGTGAGGATTGCAAGCTTGTGACAGTCGGCAACGATATATATCCAAATAGATACGTATATGTATTTCCAAGTGTTTCAAGTAGGCCTTGTTAAATCTACTGGTGCATCTAGTAGGTTTGTACTTTTGTTGACCAACACGCAAAGGGATCCAATCTGATGGTGGATTAGAAATCGCATCAGCTCTCTTGTTTTGTTGTGTTGTTTTTCTGCAGCTAAGATCACTGATCAGTGCCGATGATCCACATGTGAAGGATACGTGGGAAAGACTTCACACAATTGAGATGGCAGTTGTCAACTCGGCCCTCTGTCTTAATTTTTATATTTGTGTTTATCTTCACTAATTAATTACACACTTTGGAAAAGGGCTAAAATGCGTAGATCACAAGTACATAAAAAAAGACGTTTAAGTTGTTTATTTGTATAGGACTTTTTCCTTTGAGCGTCGCATTTTGAATATTTATTTGGATTACCCCCCCCCCCAAAAAAAAAGAAACAAAGAAACAAAAAATAAATTTTTTTTGGTGATAAAATCCAAATAAATAACGGTAATTAACGTCCGGTACAAACAGGATTCATGTTAAAATTTCAAAAATGGGTTTTCAACATATGACAAGGCCTACATGTATTTATAGCTGCTATAAATTGGGAGTTGTTTTTTTGTATATTTGGTCACCGAAAAATAATTTAGGTATGTAGGCTACCTGTGCATATAATGTCAAAATAATAAGCGTGTCCGTTATTAAATGTGATTTCCTTCGCTGTATTTTCTGGTGTGCCTGTATTCAAAATGAAATTAAACTATAATTTTTTCAAATGTTGACATGAAGTAGCGTAATCAAATGGCCAGATCATTAATTTTGTCAGTGCAATGCCCGCAACTATTGCAAATTTTGCTCTGGTCAACATCATTGAAAACTTGCATTCACAAACTAGTCCAAATTAAAAACAATTCACTGAATCTATTTAATTTGTCATTACGTTGTTGTGACGTATCGGCATACAATTCCTTCATTGGCGGTTCCTTGCTCATAATCTGTGGAAAGCGTCGGTAAAAAGGTAGGCCCTAATTGCAGAAAACCATTAGCTTCAATATTATCGTGCACTGAAAGATTTACAAATGTTGACCACCATTATGACCGTGGGCGAGGTCACATGATCTCTGCATGGACCACATGACCCCCATGCCTGGACTTTTGCACACGTGGGGAACAGCGGTTTCGATTTTCTTTCATTTTTGTGAAAACGTAAATAATTGAAATTGATGGAGACCTACTACAACTCTCTAAACTTTGTTGAATGACAGTATTGGTTTGTTTACTGACAATGAAGAAATGGAGACAGGGAACAGAGCAAATACTTATTGCAATTAAAAATTAAAAATGACATGGTTGTTCAAAGTGGTTGTGGATGCCGGAGATTCAAGCACTGAAGCAGGTTCGAGACCAGGCCATTTCATGTTGAGACTGACACAGCAAACGATAGACTATCATGTTTGGACGGAGACAAACTTCAAAGGTGTTGTTGTAGTTACGCCGGTCATTTTTTCCCCTGAATACGAAAAATAAAAAATAAAAAACATCGATGTTCATTATCTTTGATAGTGTTTTTACGAGAACGGTGGCAGCTGCGGATGGTGCTGTGCCTCGTGGGCCGTTCCTTCCGAAACTGGTCATTCGTTTTGGTCAAACCAAGGAGGCTACATGTAGCCTCCTTGGTCAAACAATTCAGTACAGAGGGGTGATCAAAACGATGTGGCCCCTAAAGTCTTCTGCCCTCTTTACATTGCATTTAAGTGCATATACATGTACAAATAAATTTATTCAACCTGCAACTGAAGCTTTATTTCTGTGTTAGGTTTAAGTAACTGAACACATAGCTTGTTGAAGTGGGACATTTTGCCACAATCAAACATTTGGGAAATGCTTTAACTTGTAATAACTATGCGATGGAAAGTCATTGACCTGTTTGGATGTGTTTGAAATGCAATTGTGAAAGTGTTTGAAACGCGTTTGGTGAAGCGTTTGAAACGCGTTTGGTGAAGCGTTTGAAACGTTTTTATTATCAGAGCGTTTGAAACGCGTTTGTAACAAAGAGTTTGCAACGCATTTGCAACGCGTTTGCTTTGCGTTTGAGTTTTCCCACTTGCGTTTGAGGATCGTTTGGGAAGCGTTGGTGCGTTTGGCGTTTGATAACTTGAACGCGGGCGGAACTGTAATTCCTTCCTATGTCACTAAACAGAGTTGACCGTTGACGGTTATACATATTTTACAAGGCATTTTGTATTAAATGCTAGTATAGGCCCCGCTTTTAGAAGCATACTACAGGCTAACATATTCTATAGGGGGTGAGCATTATTTACGGGGGGGGGGGGGGGGGGGCTGCTAGGGAGGGATATTTGAGGGGGTCACAAAATTTCACCACCTTTACATGGGGAGAGGGGTCACTTAATAAAAATGCTCAGGATACACCACAATGCACTATTTTAATAATTGAAGTGCAAGAATCAACAATTTTATGGGGAGGACCCTGGACCCCCTTCAGGGTTCCCACGGATCAGGGAAAACAGGGAAAATTGCTTTAAAAAATTCCCTGCAGGGAAAATTCAGGGAATTTGAAAATTTTGTCTAAATCAGGGAAAATATAGGGAATTTTGTTTTGGTGTGATTAACTCAAAAGTCCTCAAGAGAAATATCTTGTAGACCCCAAATTTGGTGTATAAAAATTCTATCTACATCTCTCCAAAATGCTCTAAATTGCACCAGAGAGCACTTAGATTTTCAAAATTTTCTGGGGCAGCATGCCCCCAGACCCCCACTAAGAGAGGGATATGACTTTGGCACATTCTCAGATCTCTGGACACATTCAGGCAGAGGGAAAAATATTTTACAACAGGGAAAATTCAGGGAATTTTATTTTCAAAATTTTGTGGGAACCCTGAATTATTCAGGGAAACAGGGAAAATGGCTTAAAAAATTCCCTGCAGGGAAAATTCAGGGAATTTGAAAATTTGGTCTAAATCAGGGAATTTTCTTTTGGTGTGATTGACTCCAGAGAAATACCTGTAGACCCCAAATTTGGTGTATAAAAAAATCAGTGTACATCTCTCAAAAATGCTCTAAATTGCACCAGATAGCACCTAGATTTTCAAAATTTTCTGGGGCAGCATGCCCCCAGACCCCCTTAAGAGAGGGACATGACTTTGGCGCATTCTCTGTACACTATTTAGGTACGGAAAAATCAGGGAATTTTATTTTGAAAAATGTGTGGGAACCCTGCCCTTTCAAAACCAGCAATACAGCTTTCTACCAAGGACCTCTTTGCTTTCACAAACTTAAATTTTCATTTTAATTTTTTGGCCCATAAAACATATTGGAAGCATTCATGTGCCCCATGATGTTATTCAGTGATTCAGACTAATTATACAACAGGGATGTGGGTTTTCCGCGGATTTGCGGATTTCCGCTTTTCCCGTGGTCCAGGAACAATTTCCAGATTTGCCCAAATTTGATGAGAAAAATGTACCTTTAATTTTGACTTTAAGTATGGCTAAATAACGCAGGGTAGGATTCACGCGTAACACAGCGTATTTTGGGCTTACGGGGGCTGCCATAATGAATATCGTGACCTATCGTTGAGTCACGAAAGGTCTCGTCTTTCTGCAACATGTTTTACGCGAACTGATTGGACAAGCTTTCGCGCCATACATGTTTCATCCAATGAGAATTGTCCTCTTATATTTGGTATTTGGTCAACGCCGCTCGCAATGGTGGATGTTCAATTTTTCGCGTGACGAGAGAAATACAGGAATGGTATGACGAACAAGTTCTGTAGAACTCTGGAATTGATTCAGTCAAGGTATTAAACTTCCCTCCTTTGACTGGTAGGATAAATTTATGGCTATATAACTTAAACAGCTTGGAAAAGCTCAATTCGTCCTATGTGTGGACGATAATTGGAGATATTCAACACATTTGAATTTCCAAAATGGGGGTAACTGACAATGATGAAAATAGTCAATCTAACAGTCAATCTAAACCACACAACGGACGTTCAAGACAGAAATTCTACGCAGTATCTCTTGGAGAGAAAACTGGCATTTTCACTACATGGGATGCTTGTCAAAACGTGATCAAGGGGTTTTCAGGAGCTAAATTCAAAGGCCTTAAGGCACTCAATGATGCTGTTGACTTTCTCCTCAACTACGGTATCCTATATAAGGATATAAAAGTGTACCCAACAGACGATAACAAGATACCGACCAGCTTAATGCAGTTTTGTAAAACTCATGGGATGGAGTTACCTGCAGATACCACCAAAAGTGTATCGCCAAATTCAACAGTAGAGAATGCCATGTCAGTATATGTGGATGGGGCATGCATTAACAATGGGCTGAAAACTGGCCCTAAAAAACCACTTGGGGGGTGTGGTGTGTTCTGGAGTGAAAACAACCCGCTCAATCTCGCTGTGCCTCTTCCATCCAGTGAGTGTCCCACCACAAACAACAGGGCGGAACTGTATGCGACTATTCTCGCATTGAATACAGCCAAGTCTGAAGGGATGGAAGCACTAAAGGTATATAGTGATAGTGAATATGTGATTAGTGGTATGACCATTTATCTGCAAACGTGGATTAAAGATGGCACTCTCAAATCCCGACCTAACCATGACCTATGGCACCTAGTGCATTCCTTGTCTCAAAACTTACATGTTGAATGGATACATGTGAAGGGTCACAGCGACAATGATGGGAATATACAGGCAGACAAACTGGCAAACCAAGGGGCTACCAAACCACACACGGCTGCTATCCTGATTAATAGTACAGACTTGGTGGACGTGGGGCATGATACCATCCCAGTGGCTGAACAACTTGCTGATGATTTGAATTGTGAAGCTTCACGAAGCTCTGATCAGGATCAATCGAGTAGTCCATCTTCATGCCCAGCATGCAGTGCCCCAAACAATGATTTCATGATACGATGTTCCAATCACAGCTGTAGAAAATGGGTACACTACCAATGTACAAGGCTTCCCTTGTACCAGTTGTATTTGCTGTGTGAAACCAGTAGAAAATTTGACTGTGAATTTTGCACTGAGGTAGATACCAAATTTAGCCTGCCTAAAGATTACAGAGATGTTGGTAAACACACAAGTATGCTGAGTAAAGAGACTCAATCCACACTTGACACTTGTTGTAAGGGAACAAACACAATCCCTACAACTGATATGTCACATGACTTGGACAATTCCGAGACAAATACAATCTGTGTTGGTGACAATGGGTCCGATAAGTCTGATAATATTGTAAAGAGAGACCCAGCAACGTGCAATGAATCTAAAGTGCTTGACAATGGTGATGATGAATCCCAAAGGCCAGACAATGATGGATCTGCATACAAAAGTACATCTCCCTTACCTGAGAACATGATTGCAACAGCTACACTAGAGCATTTGCCTACAATTCTAGTTGATATCAGCAAACAATTGGCCAACCTCACAGACTTCAATAAATCTGTGCAGAATTTGGAAACGAATTTAGTGAACAAGCTATTAGACGCCAAGAAGGAGGCCACTAATGTACAATTAGAGTCAGTCACAAATGCTCTAACCACAGCAAAGAGTGACCTCAAGACACAAACACAGGATTTTCAGAAAAAATCCAAGGAATGCACCGAACTCAAGAACCAACTTATGGGGGCTGAAGATATGATAAAAAGTCTGAAATGTGAACTATCCACCCTGAAAGACCAATTAGAACAAAGCAAGACCGACCCCACATCTATGTCCTCTATTGCCCCGTGTGCCGACTGCTCCTCATATATGGACAGGATCGCAAATCAAGAAAACTTGTTGAAAGACAAAACACACCAGGTGCAATCATTAGAACAAGCCCATCAAGCCCTTCAAATTAAATATTCTGGCTTGTCAAAGCAATGCACAACATTGCGGGAAGAACTGTCTGATCAACATTGTCAGTATTCTGAAATGCGTGCCGATCGTGAGAATGCATATGTTAGAATTAACATTCTAAATGATGAGATACTTGGCTGGAAGCTGAAGTTTGAGGACATTGCTCAAAGTAAGACTGCATCTGACTCTCAATCTAAGAAAAAATGTGAGCTTGAAAACCACATGTCTGTCAGCAATGTCCCCACGGATAACATGTTCCAGTGCCTTTCCACCGATGAAGTGTGTGATGACCACCAGTCACAATCTGTCTCACAAACCGTCAGAGCAAAAATTAGTGCCTTGAGGTCTCATAGCAGTCGGACCCTTTCACCATCCAGAGACACGTCTCCAGATCAGACAGATATTCTTATAATTGGAAATTCTAACACAAAAGGCATTGTACCAAGAAAGATGTACAAACAAAAAAAATGTACTGTGCATACTTTGGAAAATGGTGCTAAGACAATCAGCGGGGCGATCGATTTTGTGCAGCAATGCCGTATAAAGACAGAAGTGGTGGTCTTACAAGTTGCGGGCAATAGTCTTAATCAACAGTCCTTGGACTCTTGTACCAATGAAATCAAGGAGCTGGTATCAACATGTCAACTGCATTTCCCTGGAGCCAAAATCGCAGTGTCAGAGGCTCTTCCCCGGTTTTACAGAGACCCACAAGAGTACAATGCATACAGGAGTAAGGCACACAAATTTAATCAGTTTTTGGATACCCTACCAATCAGAAGGATTCCACAAGGCAACCTTCGTCAAGAGCTCTTTCGGGAGGATGGGATACACCTTATGCACCAGGGCATCGCCGCTCTTATTTGCAATGTAAAGACTGCTGTAAACCCAATTTTGGGCCTGGCAGATTATGAAGAATATAAAAAGACCTCTGATAACAACGGACATAACCCCAGACTAAACAGATGGGGTGCGCAAGCTAAGAATCACAATAAGCTAGACACAAGTACCTCAGAGGACGATCCCGTTGTATCAGTCGCGAACTCTCAAAGAAACATTTCTCAACACAAGGACTTGAGGCAGAAACTTAATGAGAAGCATAATAAGATCAATAAACCAGCTGGGTTCTCCAGTTTTCTTGCAGACTTGCAAGGTATCCTATCTCATTATAAGGATGCATGCTCTTATTAATGCATTTCCATGTGGACAACTACCGAACATTAGCGGTGCTATACTAATTGCTGTAAAACTTACAAAATTGAGCTAAGAATGATAGGGTGCTATCACTATGAGTGATGAGTGAATACTGCTATGAACAAGTTTGTTTTTTTTTTTTTTTTTAATATTATTTTAAGTTTATATAATTCATATAATTCATCTATTTAACCAATAGATGAATTCATTAATTATCCTTCATGCAATGAATTCAACTGATGATGAAAGGGTGCTACTAATTGGTACTACAGTGCCCTGGTTGTAAGTTCACTAGAATTGTGCACTATTATAACATATCTAAACATATTTGACTTATAGAATGTGGATTGTATTTCATACTATAATCATCTACTTTGTCCTTGTCCAGGGCAATTTTATATTTTTATTACTTACATTCCAGACTTTGTCATACCATTATTGTACTTCTTCTTTGGTTCCGATCTCTGATCTATCAATCGATGGGTAAAATATCCAAACACAAAAAAGATGTTAGCATAGGGTATTGGAATATAGATGGCCTATTTTCCAAAAACGGGCACCAGCGGTCTTGCAAATTGAGTGACCCTGAAGTAGCTACTTCACTACAGAAATTTGATTTAGTTTGCCTGGTCGAAACTCACTGTAGCTATCAAGACTCTGTTACTTTCCCTGGGTACCATGTTGTTCAGAATATCAGACCTAAAAGTGGAAAAGCAACAAAACACTATGGTGGGATTGCAGTACTAATCCACGAGGAACTACGTCCTGGCGTGAAATTTCTACCTGTAACCAGTACCGAAATTATGTGGGTCAAACTTTGTAAACATTTCTTCCACTTGGATGAAGACTTATTTTTAGGTGTCACATACATCAGTCCATCTTCTTCAACATTCTCTCCCAAAAGTGAAAATATCTTTGATCTTTTGGAACAGGACTTAGTTAAATTAAGTGTGCAAGGGACATGTTTGATCACTGGTGATTTCAACGCACGCACTAGTACCGAACCTGACTATTGCAGCTATGACAATAGTCTGCGTTATCTGGACTTACCTGTTAACATGAAACAAGACGTCCCTTTACATAGATCTAATAGCGATAAACACATCCCAGATAACCATGGGAAACAGTTACTACAACTTTGCAAGACGGCTGGTGTCCGCATATTAAATGGTAGGTGCTTGGGGGATTCCTCAGGTTTTAGTACATGTTTTAGCTACAATGGAAACCCTAGCGTCATTGATTACATGGTGGCTTCTGAGAGACTGTTGTCCTCTGTAGAATCGTTTCATATTCACGACCCTACACCTATATCAATTCATTGTTTATTGTCAGTTATTCTCCAAACTCGTACATATATGACTATTGTACAGTATGAAAGTCTCAATCCCACACCACCACGATTTCAGTGGAAACAAGGGGATGGAGAAAAATTTCAACTAGCACTTGGGTCTAATAAGGTACAGGATTCCCTGTCAGAGTTCATGAACACTCCCATAGCTAATGCAAACTCTGAAGTGTTAAATGAGAGTGTAATGAGGGTTGATGAAATATTCCATCTAAGTGCCACTGTGGCCAACCTTCATTTAAAAAGGGCAGATAGACATACCCCAAGGTCAAGAAATAAAAAGCGTAAAAAATGGTTTGATCATGATTGTAAAAGTTGTTTGGCAAACCTGAAATTTATGGCCAAAATGTACAGATCTTTTCCAAACAATGCATATTACTTGCATCAATTTTATTTCTATCGTAAGCGTTCCAAGAAACTGATAAAGCAAAAACGTAATGAGTTTCAAGGCAAGATTGTTCATCAGCAGGAGACTTTGAAGGTAAGCAATCCGAATGCTTTCTGGAATTTGTTCCAAAAACTTATAGACTTAGATAAACAGCATAAGCAAAACCCCATTTCAGCTGATGAATGGACTGCCTACTTCAAAAATCTCATGTCTGAAACTAGGGTCACTGACAAAATTTCAGTACAACAAATGGAACAATGTATACAGGACAATAGAAATATATTCAATGAGTTGGAATTATTCTATATCAAAAATAGAGGTTATCAGAGCTATTAGAAAAATGAAAAATGGTAAAGCCAGTGGTTCGGACCTAATTTTAGTGGAAATGCTCAAAGCTGGGAGGAACTACATTGTACCTGTTCTGAAAAAGTTGTTCAATCTCATTCTCACCACTGGCATTTTTCCAGACATGTGGCGGTACAACTATATTACTTTACTACATAAAAAGGGCGATGCCCATATACCAGAAAACTACAGGGGAATCGCAGCATCAAGTAATCTATGCAAACTATTTTGTAAAATCCTCAATGCCAGGCTTTCCAGTTTCCTTGATGCACATAACATAATTCCAAAAAACCAAATTGGATTCACAAAAGATTGTAGAACAAGCGATCATATTCTCACATTAAAGAATATCATTGACAAATACTTAAACATGCAGCCAAGAAAATATTTATTTGCATGCTTTGTGGACTTCAAAGCAGCATTTGATTCCATCTGGCGGAAAGCACTCATCTACAAACTTGCACAGGCTGGCATTGGTGGTGAATTTCTCCAGCTCATATCAGATATGTACAGAGAAGTACATTACTGTTTGAAGCTGGATGGGGGAATGACTGAATACTTTGAATCGCAGAAAGGGGTAAAACAGGGTTGTGTTTTGAGCCCGGTGTTATTCAATACATTTTTAAGAGATTTACCTGATGAATTTGATGATACTTGCGACCCAGTAAACTTGTTTGATACAAATATTAGCAGCCTTATGTATGCAGATGATCTAGTAACTTTATCAGAATCTGCACAGGGTCTTCAGAACTGTCTAAACAAGCTAGAATCTTACTGTTTGCATTGGAACTTGACTTTAAATCTTCAAAAGACCAAAATCATCATCTTCAATAAAGGTGGCTACATAATTAAGAGATTCTCATTCACTTTTGGATTAAGACAAATTGAAGTAACACAGGAATACTGCTATTTGGGCATAATTCTTACTTCATCTGGCAGTATGACTAAGGCTGTCCAGAATCTCATCGAAAAGCCCGAAAGGCCTACTTAAAGCTTAGACAATTTAACATAAGAGATAATGTTCAGGTGGGCTTGAAATTGTTTGACTCACTGGTTCTGCCCATACTAAGATATGGTAGTGAAGTTTATGCTCCCTCCCTCATCCCAAACCTCACTGAAAATAATTTCCTTTCTATGTGTGAGGGAGCCCCTTTTGAGAAACTTAACAATGGGCTTTGCAAATTCATGCTGGGCGTCAATAAGAAATCTTCCAATCTTGCGGTTAAAGGAGAGTTGGGTCGTTTCCCCCTCCTGATAAACATTCTAATGCACTGTTTTAACAATTGGCTACGAATTTGCGACAAGGAAACTGAAAATTTATTGAAAAAGAGTTACCTAGACTGTTACACACACTTATTAAATAACCCAAAAAGTTGGATATCACCAATTAAAAAGCTCCTGAGCAGTTTTGATTTAACTCAGATTTGGCACAATCAGGGGTGCAAGAATAAGAAAAAGATTAGCCACACACTCAGTGACAAGATGTTTGATCACTATGAGAAAAGTTGGTTGGAAAGAATTAATTCATCTCCAGATTCAGGAAACAAGTTGCGGACATATTGTAAATTTAAAACAGATTTTTGTCTGGAGAACTATATTATTTGTACTCGTTCGGTTCAGAAAAGAAAAAATTTAACAAAACTTAGAATTAGCGCCCACCAATTACATTCTGAAACAGGTAGATATACCAGACCCAAAACACCCTGGGAGCAAAGAGTTTGTCAACAATGTAATACTGGGCTTGTGGAAGATGAGTATCATGTTTTAACATGCTGTCCTAAGTACTTATTAGAAAGGCAAGAATTTTTTAACAATGTAAGTTTTACAACTTTGAACAGGCTCCCTCCCGAGGAATTATTTAGTACCATAATGAACTATAATGAGGGTGACACGGAATTTTTGACTTATGTCATTGCTTTTGTGAACAAAATTTTCATCAGGAGATTCCCATGACAGTCTATCACTTAATATGTACTTTGGTTGGTACCAAGGCATAACTATTGTGCTGGTGATGTCAAGGCAATGGTTAAAGCGCCACCTATGTATATGTTGACGGTAACACGGATTCTTTATACGGTTGCACACCTTTCTGTGGTTAATCAATGACGCTATAGCTCCACTTGTAATTTTCGTAATTTGTATGTATTTATATTTCATTTCAGTGTAATGACAAGTTCAATATGTCATGTATTTCCTTGCTTGATTATTCATATATCTAGATGTAGTTTTGTACCATATTGATCATATTGTACTTTATGTAAAAAGTGTGTTGATCAATAAAATTTGTATTCGTATTCGTATTCCTCTTATTTCGTTCCGCCATTTACCACTATGACAATATGTCCCGGGGCAGCGGGTCAAGTGGCAATTGTGAATTTTTAGAGCGTGACACATCTATTGAAAGGATAAAGGCCATTGACAGTAGCGTGAAGAATGTGTGGAAATGGGAATGGCTGCAAAGTAAAGCGGTGGACGGATCGTATCTTGGGGATTTCATCCGTAAAAAATGCCAGCCAGGCATTGCCTACTGCATGTTATGTCGCCGGGAACTCAAGTATGGATCCCGAGGGATGATTGCACTCGTGGATCACACAAAATCGGCGGCACACAAGTCGCATGTCACCACGCGGAAGACAAACTACATTTTGCCAGGCATGTGTTGATTTTGTTAACTCCTTACGTTTGCAGATTTAAAGGATTTAAAGGCAAACGAATCGCCGGTGGTTGAAGTGAGTTTTATCATTCGACATTGATATTGCTATACATAGAGCAGACGACGGATATTCTCAGTGTGTTGTTGTGGGCGATAATGAGAGAATATGTGCGCCAGGAGTTCAAGACGCAGGATCCCTGACTATGGCACTGAAGATCAATGATGAACAACACCTAGTCCTAGTGAGCTTGGGAACAGCTTTTGCCAGTTGGCAGGCTGAGTGATAGGGGGAAAGGGGGAACTAGAAAATCAATTTTCTACCCGGACCCCTGCTCAAATTTTTCTCAGGTCTGGACTTAGTTTTTTTTAGAGGGGTGCGGTTTTTTTTTTTGGGGGGGGGGGGGGGGGGGGGGCTAATTGAGCTTGGGAACAGTTGTTTCTGCCTGTTGGCAAGCTGAGTGGCAGGGTGAAAGGAGTTCAAGAAAATCAATTTTTCAAGGGTAACCCCTGTTCATTTTTTTTTTCAGCAAGAAAAGAAAGTACTCATTATGATAATGAATATTATAATCAAAGTTTTGTCTTCGTTTGCTTTGTTGTTGCTCAGCTGTGATTTTCAGATTTTATAAATTTTCATTCAAATATATCTTTCAGGTGCTGGATGTGCACCGGACCAGAAAACAGTGACATACGGGCTGCACCCTATGTTTAGGGGACATGTAGCAGCAAGGCAACCAACAAGCAAGCCCTTGGTACCCCTTGCTGACAGAAAAGTTACAGCTGAGGCCACTGTACTGGGATTTCTGGCAGAACATTCATTAATTGCCATTTGCCATCACTAGTAGATTTTAACGGCGGCGTTTGGACATTTCGGCGGCGGTGGGCGGTGGATGGCGGCGACCAGCGGTGGATGGCGGCGACCAGCGGCGGTCTGTGGAGTCTCAACAGGAATGGGCGGCGGTGGGCCGCAGAACGCCGCTCATTGCCACCTTCTGCCGCAGACAAACTCAATTCAGTCCAGGGAGCATCTGTTTCTTTCAGTTGTAAGCTAAGAGAACAAATATATGCACCTTTTTAACAAATGTGTGCACTTATGGACCCAGGCTGGGTGACAATAAAAGTCAATATGTATACACACACACACACACACACACACACACACACACACACACACACACTGTGTATGGGTGTGTATATATGTGTGTATATATATATATATATATATATATATATATATATATATTATATATATATATGTATGTATATGTATATATATATGTATGTATATGTATATATGTATATGTATATATATGTATATATATGTATATATATATATATGTATATATATACATATATACATATATGTCATAAATTATTAATCAAGACATCATCAGAATAAATATCTTTAATTATGACAGCACCATGCTGACTGCAAACAAAAGTTTACTGTCAAAAACACACAATACAGTATTACACATGCCAAACTACAATTGCAGAATTTGAATCTTAAACATACATATATTGACTTCTGACTGGCTTATAATACATTAAATATAAACAAATACTGTCCACAAAAGACACCCGTTGGGTGTAATTAATTTTGCATTGTTACAGCCAAACACACAATGCAGTATTAAGCATGCTAAACTACAATTACAGAATTTGAAGCTTATATTTATTCTGATAATGATGTCTTGATTAATAATTTATGAAATATATATATATATACATATATATACACACCCATACACAGTGTGTGTGTGTGTGTGTGTATATATATGCATATTGACTTTTATTGTCACCCAGCCTGGGTCCATAAGTGCACACATTTGTTAAAAAGGTGCATATATTTGTTCTGTTAGCTCACAACTGAAAGAAACAGATGCTCCCTGGACTGAATTGAGTTTGTCTGCGGCAGAAGGCGGTGATGAGCGGCGTTCTGCGGCCCAGGGCGGCGGTCGGCGGCGATAGGCAGTATCGCCGCCCACCGCCGCCCATTCCTGTTGAGACTCCACAGCAGGTGAGAATGAGTGCGGCGGTGTGCGGCCACCAGTGGCGGACTGCTGCGATCGCCGCCGACCGCCGCTTGTCGCCGCACACCGCCGCTGGTCGCCGCCATCCACCGCCGCTGGTCGCCGCCATCCACCGCCCACCGCCGCCGAAATGTCCAAACGCCGCCGTTAAAATCTACTAGTGCATGGCCCCCAAGTTGGTTGAATTTGCAAAGAAAATGTCCAAAGATACAAAGGCCCTGGACAGTGTAGCACTTGAAAGGACAGTGGCAGCATACAAGTTGAGGTATGGTTTGGCTGAAACTGTGGAGGACAGCTTGACTGGTCAGCTACGGAAAATTCCATTCTCCCTCAACATCGACGAGGCAACTAGCTCAAACGTACAACGTGTGCTGACACTTCTAGGTAGTTTCTTTTCAGAGGAAAAGAAAGAAGTTATTGTGCAACACCTTGCTTCAGTTTCTGTTGTGCAGGTAACAAGCAAAAGTCTTCATAATGAAATGGTGAAACTTTTCCAGAAACTGAACCTTCCATGGAGTAATCTCATGTCTGTCCTCATGGACTCCTGTGCAGTTATGCGTGGCTCTAAAAATGGACTAGAGACGGCAATGCGTAACTCGGATGCACCACATCTGTTGGATGTGGATGGAGATAGCTGCCATCATGCGCATAATGCTTCAAAGAAATTTTGCAAGCCATTCAAGTATTATGCAGAAGGGATGCTAAATGATATCCACACTGACTTTAAGTGGTCAACTGATTTACGTGAGGCATTGCAGAACATTTGTGTCATACTGGGTATAACATACACAGTGCCAGAAAGATATGTGTCCCATCGCTGGCTGTCCCTCCATGATGTATCTCAGGACACTGTACGCTTGCTTGATGCATACACTTTGTTCTACTTTGCTTTTCTCAGTCCAGCCGATCGGTCACTGTACATGGTACATGTGGTAGAAACTACAAAAGACTTGGAATTGAGAAGGAAGGAAAGGAGAGTATCTATCAAATCAGAGACACTCTTGCGAGAAAAAGTGGAATGACTCAAGAGGGAAAGGACAGAAAGAAACCTATAGTTCAGAAGCTGTTTTATGAACGGAAGATGAAACTGATTCTTTATCTGTATGCTTCTGTGCTGCCTGTGATGAAACAATATGTTGTGATGTTTCAGACAAAGGTGCCATTGATCCACAAACTACATGGCAAACAGGTTGAACTATTGCGAGAGTTTCTTTCATTCTTTGTGAAGCCTCAGTTTGTCAAAGATGTTAGTGCCCGTGGTCTCAAAATGCTTGATGTGGCTGCCACATGTGTGCCTGACAGGGACATGTATCTGGGTGTACATGCCAAGGCAATAGTCAAAGCATCACGGAGAGATGACAGCATGATCATAGACTTTCTGCGACAGTGTAAGGAAGGATACATTGCCAGTGCAAAAAGTTTGCAGGAGAAGATGCCAGTATGCAACAAAGTTTTAAAGAGCATGGTAGCTCTAGATCCTTCAAAGTTGGGACAGGGTGTCTGTCAGCGTGGGCTTCTGGAGCTTCCTTCTCTGATGACCAGTATCAGTATTGAAGCAGACTCATATGAGAAGGAAGTGAGGAAGATCCAGACTGACCCTGACATTGTCAAGTTACAGGATGAAGGTGTGCGGGTTGACCACTGGTGGGCCAAGGTTGACCAGACAGGCAAATATCCAAATGTTTGCAAAATTGTAAAAGCAGCCCTTTCGTGCTTCCATGGGCCCCTTGTTGAGTCCTTTAGCCTGATGGGGGACATACTGGACAAGGGGTCATCTCGCATGACTGTCGACACATACAGCGCGATACAAACAGTCAAGTATGCTGTGAAGGCCAGTGGGAAGAGCAGTCTGGCCTACTATGGAAAAGATGACCACCTCCATGAGCCAGCTGACCCCAAATTGTTCAAAAATGTCACGTCAGCATATGCCAGGTACATGGAGGTGAGAAAAGAAAGAATAAAGGAAAGGGAGGCAAAGCAAAAAACTCTTGGTGTTAAACCGCAAATAAATCAGTCCTGACAAAAAGAAAAGCCAAAGAACTTTTGACCAATGCGGCAAAAAAGAGTCGTGTTGCCCACTCCAAGAAGTTGGCAAATAAGTCATAACTACAGTGAAACATCATTACTCAAGTGTTTTTGATGACATTTATAAACATTCACATGTGATGCATGCAGAACCCATTGATTTGTTGGATTGTGAATGCCATATTTGACTCGCATTAATTTATTACATTCTGAATGCATTTGACTCTTAAAGCTAGATATGCAGCTCTGGACACCGTAACTAAGGCCTTTGATTTGGGAGTTTGCATTCATTTGTGAAAATAGATTATTGTTTGTTTACTTGTTCTATGATAATGCACTGACCTCTTAGAAATTTGATGGTCTATGATAATAAGACTCCTGTGTACACTTTTTTCCCCTATGTTCTTGGAAAGAAAAGCATCAATGTTGTAGTTTAGACTAGATGCCAATGTCTACAAATGTAGATAGTGAATCTCATGAATTTATATGATATTAAGGTGTATTTGGAAAGAAAAAGCATCCATGTTGTAGTTTAGACTAGATGCCAATGTTTACAAATGTAGATAGTGAATCTCATGAATTTAATTTGATATTAGGTGTACCAGTTAAAACTAAGAATGAACTTAAACATTGATATGTTGTAGTCTGAACTAGAAGTCAAACAAAGTTAGATTGTTAATCTCATTCAATTGAATTTGATATTAAGATGCAATAATTAAAACTGGACATAAACTTAAGATTATGAATCTCAATTAAATCCAGTAATTTAGATTGTGAAGGTGCAATAATTAAAACTGGACATGAACTTTAGATTGTGAATCTCAATTAAATCCAGTATTTTAGATTGTGGAGGTGCAATAATTAAAACTGGACATGAACTTTAGATTGTGAATCTCAATTACATCCAGTATTTTAGATTGTGAATCTCCTGAAACTTTTCATAAACTTATTTACAAGTTAAGTTGCATTACATAGTTAAAGGTGAATATGGTTTTTGAAGCTTCCAAGCTTTACTGTTTACATTGGAAATAAACCAAGCATGCTTTTAAAATGATATCATCCACGCTCAATTGAGCAACATTTGTGAATAAAAGTTTACAAACACTGAGTTTTCATGGCAGAAACTTACTGTTGGTGTAAACAGATTTTGCCATGTGATCAATAACATATTGAACAAGTTTGAATAAAAGAAAATAATAATTATGTAAACCTTGAATCACAGTTCATTTCTTACTGACAGCATGTTGCATCAGTAATGCCATCACCTTTCATTTATAATTTGGTGGCAGGAAATATAAGTTTTTAGCCTCCTAAAACCTCAAATTTCAGGAGCTTCCGGGGGCTCCGCCCCCTGGTCCCCCGATAATACAGCGTTTTATCGCACACGTTGTCCATCGTGCATGTGTGGAACAGCGTGTGTAAACATTAACTTTTGTTGCCTAAATATGAAACTGCAGTGTTTAAAGTGAACTGTAATGGGATATAACTTATTGTAAGAACCAAGAATAATAAATTTGGAAGCTGAATGACTTTTTAACGTATCTGGATACATGCTGAATGCAGCAATGCAGGTAAGAAAATTGATATTCAAAATTGGTCTGCATGACATGAGGGATGATTGATTGCACTGAAGTCTTTGACGCTTGGATTTTATTTTTTTTTTTGGATACCCAAAGACTGTTGCAATGTGTGCATGAGCTTAAATTACATACTGGAATGCATGATTTTCTGATTTTTAGTGAAAAAATAGTTATTTAAAATTAAATGGGGGAAATGTAGGTCCGCTTTAATGGGGTCCGACACAGCAAGTCCCATTAGAAACCTGTGTCCTCAAATGATAGGAAAGTGGGAATGGGGGGTTAAAAAGACAAAATAGGCCCCGGACCCCTGCCCAAATTTTCATTTTTTGTAAAAACTTAGTTTTTTTTCAAGGCATGAGGCTATGTGAACATGCAGTAATGCTTTTCTTTCTTTTATTTAAAAAAAACAGATGCTGTAAAGTGTAAGTGTGGACTTCCATTTCGCCATGGAGAAGGAAACTGTGCCATGGCTTGACAAGTCAGTTTCTGACATTGACAAGGCAGTGAAAAATAAATTTCGTTGGAATTGGCTAGAAGAAACAGTGACAGTAGATGGCCAAACTGTGAGACTGGACAAGTGTTTTCAGAAGTTAATGGTGCCAGGCAAAGTTCATTGTACATTCTGCAATGACAGTCTAAGTTATGCCTCAAGTGGCAAAAAGGCTCTTCACAACCATGTCAAACTGCAGAAGCACATCAAGGCATGGAAGATGAGGAAAGACAATATGAAACTGTCCTTCACGTCTGGAGTTCTGACAACAAGGTCTGATTCGGTGAACTCCTTTGTACCCCTCACCGATAGAATTGCAAATAGCCAGGTAGGTATTTGAAGCTTTACTTTCGTGCAATTTCATTGCAATTGAAATCAAATTGATTTATTCATGTTATTGAACATAAAAAAATGTTACTTGTTACTTTTTCTTTTGTGCTGACAGTCACAGAATTCAATGGTACAGTATATACTGGTTTTGGCTGTTGTATAAGGTGGTGGTTGCTTTATAGATGAAACACTTCATGGTGTGGTTTCTGCTATTGATTGGGCTGTGCTAATATATATGGCTGTGGTATTACGCTGGGGCTTTGGTAACTATGTAACTAATTTTCACATGCGTAAGTTTAGTGGCTAGGCTCTATTTTGTTTTTAGTGCAGGTTTTAGAATTAAACGCTGATCACATTCGGTTGCAATATTCTGAAGTGAAAATATAACTAATGTTGAGCGTTGAATATTGAACTTACTGACCAGTCTATGAAAATTTATAAATGT
This sequence comes from Hermodice carunculata, assembly GCA_964020975.1. Taxonomy (NCBI): domain Eukaryota; kingdom Metazoa; phylum Annelida; class Polychaeta; order Eunicida; family Amphinomidae; genus Hermodice; species Hermodice carunculata. Next base: position 37,977,638 of record OZ026626.1, read on the forward strand.
AACATATTTTGAAATAGTAAGGTGGTGAGGGATAACTTGTATTACCATATTTTCAATTTTTAAAAATGTAGTTATGAAATTAACAAAAAAATATTAATGTTCATAGTGCAAAGTAATTTTTTTTTTGTCGATTTATTTCAGGCAATGGTATTAGGGGTCCTTGCTGAGGAAAGTCTGCCTATGACTATGGCACCAAAGATCATTGCAGTTGCCAAAGAGCTGGCCAAAGACAGAAAGGCCCTTGATGCGCTGTCCATGGATAGGACTTCTGCAGGATACAAATTGAAATTTGGCATACAGAAAACTTTTCTTCAAAATACTTTGAAGTACCTGCAGCAGGGTCCATTTTGTCTGAACATAGATGAGGCTACCAGTAATAACAACAAGAGAGTTCTTGGTGTACTTGTCAGCTATTACTCCCCAGAAGCTGGCCGTGTCATAACCGAGCATCTTGCTGCCATCGAATTAGTAAAGGTTGATACAGACTCAATCATGAAGGCACTGGAAGAATTGTTTGATCAACATAACATTCAGTGGAGCAACCTACTGTCCATATTAATGGACTCTTGTGCGGTAATGCGAGGGTCCAAAAATGGATTAGAAGCACGAATCAGGAGAGAGAAGAACCCTGAGCTATTGGATGTGGATGGTGACATATGTCACCATATCCACAACAGTTGTAAGAAGTTCTGTGCACCCTTTGCAGGATATATTGAAGGTCTGTGCAATGATGTGTTCAATGACATATGTTGGTCTGCAGACCTGAGAGAGTCTCTGCAAGAAATCTGCTACTTGATGGGGATCAAATATACAATGCCAGAGAGATTCATCTCCCATCGTTGGCTGTCTGCCTATGACTCATCTGTGACAGTGTTTAGGTTATTAAATGCACTTCAAGTATTCTACTTTGCATTTATTCCCAAAGAAAGGTCCACATACTATGGACAGGTGCTAGCAGTATTCCGAAAATTGAATGTTAAAGCTGAGGCCAGGGAACAGATCAAAACAATATGGAAGGTTCTTGAGAAGAAGACTCTGACTGAAGATGGGAAGAACAGAAAGAAGCTTATTGTGCAGAAAGTGTTAGTGCAGACAACTGAGACACTGCTCACATTAAATTTCTATATATCGGTTTTACCTCTGCTGAAGGAGTATGTGTTGGCATTCCAGGGGGATGCCCCCATGGCTCACTTGTTGGCAGACTCCCAGGAAAGTTTGTTCTGCTCCTTTTTATCTTGCTATGTGAAACAAGAACACATCATAGGCAAATCACGAGAGGAGCTGAAAGAACTGGAGCTGGATATTGACAATGGCCAGTTCCTGAAGCCCTCAGAATTACTAGTTGGCTCACAAGCAAGGGATTTGCTGAAAGAAATGAGGAAAGATGATCCGAGGGCCAAAGAGTTCCTGAAGAAAGCTACAACTGCATTTCAATCATGTGGACAGTACTTGCAGAAGAAACTCCCATTTGACAAAGAACTTCTGACAACAATAGCAGCCATTAACCCAACCAAACGGGGTGATCATGTCACCTGTGGCCTTTTGAAGCAGCTACGTCACCTGTTACCTTCCAATGTGCTCATGGCTTCTGAGGCAAATGGATATGACCTTGAAGTTCACAGGTAAGCATTAAATTTTAGAAATACTAAGGGAAAATAAATTTGGGAACTTGTTTTTGGTGTTAAAAGTGCAAAAATGAAACACATATTCTCCAGTTCTTAAGGAATGTTTACTGTTGCTTTAATATTTATTGTCTCCATATGCATGTGCTTTTCAGGTTCATGGTGGATACAAGCCTGCCAGTCTTTGACAAAGAGATGAGGGTGGATGAATGGTGGGCGCAAGTGCTTCAAGGCAAACAGTATCCAGCTCTCAGCAAAGCAGCTTTGGCAGTGCTCAGCATCTTTCATGGTCCCAAGGTAACCTCGTAGATAAATAAATGAATCTGCTACATGTTTTGGCATACTGAGGAAAAGTTTTTAAACAGATGAAAAAGCTCACCTTCATTGCTGATATATTAAAAATTATTCTGAGAGGTCTAGACAGTAATTTTTTTCTACAATTGGACTAAGCTCAGTATGATCATTTCTGTAAAATTCAATGTAATAACATGATTTTTTTATGGTACTATTGACCACTGTAAAATCATTTTTCATGGTAATAATGCCTGACTCCGTTTGGCTGTACATGTGTATTTTCAGATTGAATCCTCATTCAATATAATGGGTGATGTCATGGACAAAAAGAGTGGTCGCATGAAGGTGGAAACATACAGTGCCTACCAGACTGTGAAGTATGGCCTTAGAGCTAGACAAAAAACAGCAGTGCAGATGTATGCCAGGAAGGACATTCTATATGACCCAGTAGACGCTGATTTGTGTAGAAATATAAGGAGTTCTAGTGCAGTATATAGAAAGCAACTGAAGGAACAACAAGAGGAAAAAGAAAGAAAAGACAGACTGCTCAAACTTAAATGCCTCTCTCTTGAGTCTAAAAGGGCTGCAAAGCTTGCATTGGAAGAGAAATCCAAAGTGGCTAGAGCAAAACACATCCTACGAGAGAAGAAGGCTAGGATCAGGGTTCTACATGAATTGGCAGAAAAACTGAAAGGAAAGAAATAAAAGTATCAGAGAAAGGAAACAATACAAAACTGAAAGTAGACAAAGTATGAGACAGTAAAGGATATATTACCATACTGATGAGAAACAAAGTGTAAAACTGTTAAACACTTGGTAAAAAAATGTTTTGAACTGTGGCTATCATGTTGAAATCCTGTGTGATGATTGGGTTCTTTGGATTTTTAAGCACTTGTGACCATTCAAACAAAAGAATAAAGTTGTGTGCAAAGGGCTCAATTTTGGTGTTGATTTGCTGTTCTGATACCCTAAAATCCTGGACCCCCGCCAGGGCGCTGCCCTGGACCCGTTGGGGGCCTGGGTGGCCCCCAAACCCCCGGCCATTTTCCTTTTTTTTTCTCAAGCCCCAATCACATCCCTGCCCTGGAATTGAAAGACAGTGCAAAATATGTAACAGGGGTGGAGGGGATTGCCCAAGCCAGGGTTACTAACCCTCACATATCTAAATAAGCCTTCTGCCTTTCTGCAGTACGAACTCAAAGGCCCTCGTGAGCACTCAGAAAAAAATTAAAATATGGGATGGGGGTAGATTGTTCAGGGCTGGATAAGTTGCCCCCTCCTCCATAAGTAAATGTGCTTCCTTTCCTTCACATTTTTTAAATAAAGAATGAAATACTTAAGCAAACAATAAATAAAAAGATTGATTTAAACATGAATAACGACACAAAGCACATAGATTGACACTGATATTGGTGTGTGTGATTTTCCAGGCCTGGATAACTTGCCCCCCCCCCCCCCAACCACCACCACCACACACACACACATGTGCTGCGCTGTTTTGTTTTTTTGCTTTTTTTTTGTTTTTGTTTTTTTATTTGGGAACTTGTATTAACTTTGCTTTGTATTTTTATGCAAGAAATGCATCATATATATTTATGAGCTGGAAGGGGGAATGGCAAGTTATGAAAGTATGGGCACTCTCCCCAGGTTTTAAAGCGTCTTTTTGATATTTTTTCTTGCAATTCAAGATTCAAGCCATCTTACTTTTTGCCCCTTATAGCATTGTAGGATGGAACTATGAACATGATGAAGATAGACAGCACATAATCATATACTTCGGGGGGGGGGGGGGGGGGGGGGGGGGGGGGTATACTGGCCTCACAATCTTCCCCCAACCCATATTTAAAGTGTCTGCTCTCTGTATTCGTTTTCTTCAAGCCAATTACATAACTCATAGCATTTGTAACCATACAGAATGTATTTATATTTGTCGCCTAAAAATTTTGTGGAAGGAAAGGTAACAGATATTTATGGGAGGCAGTGGGCAAGTTGCTGGTGTAAACAATCTCCATCCATCTCATAGCCCGAGTGTCCCTAACCCTATTCTCAGGTTATTCTGGCCTGGATAACCTTTTCATTTTCCAGGATCCTTGTCATGTAACTCAACTTTCCATTTAAGTCTTTCCTCATACCATTATTTAACTGTAACGAACTGCCTTTCTTGCATTTTATAGGGGACATATAGCAAATATGTATATAGTGGAGGTGGGTAAGTTACCCTGGCCCGGACAACGTCCCCCCCCATCCCACACGTTCTTGCTTTCTCTGATCTCTGTCTTGCAATTCAACCTGCCATCCAGTCTTACCTTATAACTTTTATAAACTGTAAAGTGCTGTCATTTCCTGCATTTTAAATACAAATTATAAATGGAAAAATGACTTTTTGTTGGGGATGGGGGGGGGGGGGGGTGAGTTATCCTGGCCTGGATAACCTCCCCCCACCCACATTTTTTGTTTTCTATTATCCCTGTGTTGTTATTCAATTTTTCATGCCAAACCAGTTTTATGCGTTTACTAATCAGTTTAAACAGATAAAGTATATATGTATTCTTTTTTTTTTTCAGCTGGGGGGGGGGGGGGGGGTAGTTATCCAGGGGTGGGATAACATGTCCTGGGGAGGGAAACTTATCCAAGGATAACTTTCCCCAAGGGGAATGTTATCAGGGTGAAATTATCTGGTACACTGCCAAGGTAATTAATGTTGCTAGGGTGGGGTTACCTTAGGATAAAAAAGTCATGACAAGCAACTGTTAGTTCACTTGCCGAGGAGCCCATCCCAAGAGGGCAAAACCTCTCCGAATTAGAAATAAATTGTAGACAAATTTACAAAAAGCATGATCTATTTGTGTCCCACCGAGGCTCTTTGCTGTCAGGCACTTGCCTAGTCTACTTGTATGAAACAAACAAAAAAAAAAGATGAAACTTTAAGATGTTTTATACATGTAATGATTATTTTATTTATTATGAAATGAAGTGAGCACTGCTGGCTTCAAGCACAACATACATCCCATGGAAAGCTGGTGCAAAATGAAATTGATTAAATCAGGATGACAAATTGTCATAAGTTAAGACACCTGGGTTACATTAATTGACTTCTTTGAGAAGTAAGAAGTTGAAAAACATATACTGGCATTGTTTGGATGTACACTCAAAGACCAGACACTATGGATTATGTTTCTGGTCATGTCACAATCTGCATGTTGTGAACAGACAAATGTTTTACAACAGATGATCCAAAAAATTCTGTCATGAGCAGAAAGTTAGGTTGTGCCTAAGTTTCCAAATGATAAGGTATTAAGCTAAAAATTGTGTATCTCTATTCACCTTCAACCTGCAAACCCTAGTCTAGCATTTAAGATGGGAACTTCGATATTTCAATACCGTGATTAGATTCAATACTTTATTTTCTAAATCTGGTAACATGGGTGTTTAAAGAAAGCTAGCCCATATTTTCATATGTGTATATGTACATGTACTTCAAAATAAAAGAAATTTTAAGTGTGACTTTCATGCATTATTTGCAGAACACGAGTGGTGAGGAGGTTCATCTGCCTGCTCCAGTTTGCAGGGAAGAAATGAGTTCAAGTGCCAACAATGCCCACACCAACTGCGCAACTCATGCGACTTCCACAACTCTACATTATGCTGCCGTATGTGACGTAGCAGATGGCCAGTGGCTGGTGGTGGAGTATGGACCACTCCACTACATTGGCCAAGTAACTAGGGTGGATGACAGGCAGCCGGAAGTTAAATTTTTTAAGAAGATCGGGCTGCAGTGAAAAATTTCACTGGCCAGATGTACCAGATTTTGATACTCTAAGTGATATTTCAGAGAGAGGCCAGATACTAGCAGTGATAAAAGATGTCCAGATGTTGAGAAGGGGAACATACATTTTTCCCTCACTGTCTTTAAATAGCCTACAATTTCAAATGATTGTTGCATTGTGAGCAATTCCCATGTTAGTTAATGGGGATTGACATGAACGGCATGGAGGACAAAACCAACTGATCCACATGTATATGGAGCCCCTTACTACCATGCCCCCCCCCCCCCCCCACAACCTTAGGGCAAATTCAAGTTATTGATGTCTGCAAAGCCATGAGCCAGATTCACTTTAAACATGGTAGAGGTGAACCTGGTATGGGTCTCAACTGAGTGTATTCGAATAGTTATGCAAAAATGATTTTTGGATATCTTGTGAAATTTTAGGTTCATTTTTTTTTTGGCCAAATCGAAGAAAATCATTTCCTCTAAAACCATGCAGCCAATTGCTCTGAATTTGCATAGGACCACTTCTGGGTATGAGTGTAAAGGTCGCTGTATATGGGTGACCTTGACCTCACCTTATGCAACAGGGCCAATCCACTAAATTTTACTTTCACATGACAACCTGTGAGCTTGGACTTTTATGTTGTGCATGGTAGAGGTCCTCCATTAGGACTAGACTTACTTCAATGACCTTGACTTCATTCCCAAGGTTGTAGAGCCTTTTTCATAAATTTTACTGTTCATTCCATCACTTGAAAATTATTTTAGCACAGATCTTGATGTTGTATATGGTGGTGGTCCTCTGGGAAGGCCAGACTTGGACAGTACTTGCATTACCTTGACCTCTTTCCCAAGCTCACATGGCCTGTAATGTGAATTTTACTGTTCACTTAATAACTTTGGCATCATTGTAGTTGGAACCTTGAATTTGTACATGGTTGTGGTCTTTTATAATGCAGGTCGGCTTTAGCCAGTACCTGAGTTACATGTAGTTTGACCTCATTCCCGAGGTTACAGGGTTTCTTTGGTGAATTTTTCTGTTTCTTTTCATAACTTGAAAACTATTTGAGCTTGTTCCTTGATGGTGATGTGGTGGTCATGTGTTAGAGCCAGAATTTCACTGTGACAGTTTCTGGGCCACCTTGAACCCATCCCCATGGTAACTAGGCCACTAGTATGATGAATTTCTAGGTCCACCGAGGATTGTTTGTTTGTACATGCACGTTTTATGCTGAAACATGCCCAGTCAGTCTTTTTCAAAGATATACTTGGCAACTTCGAGGAGCTAGAAACAGCAAATGTGCTGCAGTTGTGAGCACTGCCTATAAAAATGTACATGTAAATTCTAAAGAAATCAAATTGCTTTGCAGCTTTGTAACTTTTGTGAAACATTAATATATTCATTTAGCATGTCAGTCGCTTGGTCTATAATTGTCTGTATTCATAGTCTGTACAGTTGAGAATCAAATACCCCAAAAAGCATAAACAGCTGGAGATATAGCACATTGACAAATGTAGCCTGTTGATTAGGACAATGATATAGAAGTGCATAATGATATACAGTGATACCTGCTGTATGTGGCCACCCTTCTGCCAAGAAAAAGTACATGGCCACATACAGCAGGTGACCTGTCACCTCAGGTAAATTTTACAAAGGAATTTACTCTTATGTCTAAGCCTAGTGACCACAAAACTATTAATGAATTTGTGAAGATACAAATATTGAATCAATATCACTGGGATCAGAAGTATTATAACTACTTCAGCAATGTTTGTCATACATGTATACATATATATATATATATATATATATATATATATCTTATGGTTACTCATTATGTACAGCTTCTAGTAACGAGTTTTACATAAGGGAAGTTGTTTGTCGTGAACTTAGCTTAAGGGTATACGTATTAAATACCAATGTCACCTCCATCATCTTTCCCCACTCTCCTTGGATGTGTCATGTAGAATAGTGATAATATCTGGTGGTCTTTATGGTGTTTATTTTATTTCAGGGCAAATATGTTTGAAAAATGGTTGTGTAAAGACTACGATACTTTGTTTCCAAGTCTGTACATGAGAAACTAATAATTTTTTGACGATGCCCTCACCGTCTTTTCTGCGTCCACCATGATCTTCAATCTGACAACTCCTATTAAGTGTCAGTATTAGGCAAATAGGCCTACATGCAAGAGAATACATGTATTACTTGTGAGCAAAATTAGCAACATGCCAGAGATATATGATGAGATTATGTTGTTTTGTCACCAATTTTAATTTGTTGTCTGGGAGTATGCTAATAAATGAGATTCCTTAGTTCTTTAAGTTTTGAGACTTTTGTTTTTTTTGTACCATTTATTATATTTCATTAGAAACATAGCTCAGCCAGAAGTATATGATTTTAAAGTATGGAAAAGAGCAACATAATGTTGCCAATATGCTGTATATGCTACTCCCCCCCCCCCCCCCCCTAAATCACAAAAAAATGCCATTTTTCTGTCTTTATGTCTTTTTTTTTTTCTAGATGACAAGCTTGCAGACCAGAAACAGTCGATTGTCAAACACTTTGATTCTAGGTTTGACAGTATTGAAATCAGAATCAGTTCTTTGGAAACAGAGCATGACAGGGTCAAAAGTGAACCCTCCGATCTGAGAAGTCAAGTACAGGAATTACGTAAGGAAGTCAATACTATCAAGGCCGACTTGCGAGAAACACAATCTTATATGAACAACCTGGAGCATTATAATCGAAGATGGGCGGTGTATAATGCTATTGTTGATTATCTACATGTAAGTTGATAATCAGATGAGTGTACAGGATAATTTTGTGCTGCTTAATTCTTTTACCTGTAAGAAATATTAACGGCAACATTGGGTGCTGTCAGAGCTCTATAGAAATGTTGACTGGGAATCTCCTTATCTAAGTAAAGAATTAGTTAATGTGCAGATCTTTGAAAATGCCAATAAATCATCTGTTTGGTCACTTTTTTCTTCTACTCGTCATATATTCTGAGCCAGATACAAATTGCAACCGGGTAATCATTTCTTTTTTTTTTTTTCCATTTGTGTAAACTAGTACTGGCTTGGTGGTGTGTTGGTGTAGATTCATTTTGGTAGTTAAAATGTCAAATGTTTACTTCGGGGCCTACCTTATTCGAGTCAAAATGACCTGGTCCTGGGTACTGCACTTTCATATGTGTGTAGACTGGTGTGGGTGTGGATAAGACTACGGTGTAGGCTTAGAGGTATTAATAATATGAAGGATTAATGATTGCATGCTTCTGTGTAGATATTTCTGGACTCAAATAAAAAAATTGTGACTCAGTCAAGATAGGGTAACTTATCATTGGGCTAAGCTTATGTACAGTAACCATTCACCATCATTCTATTTGTGCAAAACGAGAAAGTCATGCAATGTCAAAGATGGAGAGAGAGGATAAAAAAGAAAGATATAAAGAAATGTTCAAACATGCATGGCTACATCAAAAAGACATTGCAGTTGATGCTGGTCTGTTGTGGCCCATCTATGTGGAAGGTCAAGGAATTTTTGGTGCTCTTTGCAGATAGCAAAACAAAACAAAAGAATTTGTCAGCCAACCTTATAAAAGACTTAAGACAGGCTTTAGTTGACCACAAACAGTCAAAAACGCATAATGAAGCTGTTCAAAGTGAACTTTTAAAACACATTTCCTGCTTCCACAAACAATGGACAGATGTCAAGAACAAGGAAAATGATGTCCTAGTTGCTGCTTTTTATTCCACTTACTGGGCTACGAGGATGGCTATGGCAAATGATAACATCAATAGCTTGCTTAGATTTAATTGAAAAAACAGCACCACAGACATATATATATATATATATATATATATATATATATATATATATATATATATATATATATATATATATATATATATATATAAAACAGTATATTTATGTATACTACTCAGAAAAATAAAGTTAAAACTCTCTGCATTGCATTTAGTTTCAGGTGTCTAGATGCCTGTGTGGTTTTTTGCAGTTTCTCACATTTCTACTTAAGTTGGGAGTTTGAAATTTTGCCAACTTAAAAGAACATTTATCTTGTAAAAAACACGAAAATCTCAAAATCGTCCATGCAAACGTTTTGGGTGCCGACCTGTCCTTAAGCACTTATAAATATCAATCTGATCAGGAATGTTTGCTCTCAATCATGATCTATATTTCCAACTATTTCTTTAAAATTGCTGGTTCAAATTGCCAAATAGGTTAAACATGAATGAAACTGACAGGAAAATAAAGACCATTCCTACAAAATTATATAAAATTACTCCATTTAATTTCTTGCACACACTGCTATCTGAGAGAGCAATAAATATGGGTGTAGGGGGAGAGATCACCCAAGTTGGCTGTGACCTGATCTTGACCCTTTCCCCCTTGAATTAAGACTGAGTCAACAGCTTTCCTTGGCATGTGATCTTGATAAGTCTCATGTACATTTCTCAGTCAAATTGTTTTTTATAACTGTTGAAATTAGTTGAAAACACTGAAGCAGACGACATTTGACCACCAGCCGGTTTTGGCCGCTTTGAGCGGGAAAGGGTTAATAACAAGATAGAAACCAGCTGGCTGCCTGTTCTGGTTTTGGTGTGTCTTCCCCAATCTACTGCTACAATCTACATGACACAACGAGAAGTCAATCGGTACAATCGCAACTATACCATGAAGCCCTGCAAGTGACCTGGCTACAAAACTGCTCCTGGAACTATTGGACTTACATTGCCATGATTTTACCTGTAAGTATTTTGCCACTTCCCATGGAAAAGGTGCGGTGGACTGACTTGTTGGCAGGCCAAAATGCCTTATACACCAAAACATTAAGGACATTGTAAGTAAAAGTGAAGCAACAGTAGTGCAGAACTCTGTAGATATCCGTAATGTTCCATCAGAGGCTGGCACATCTTGTTCAGTATATATCCCAGGCTCAAATAGACATATCGACCCAGAGGGATGGTCCACGGACTGATGTTCGGGATATTACAGGTATCAAACAAATGCACCAAACAACCTACAGCTATAGAAACGAGGTATCATTTTTCCACATCTCAGCCCACAGTGAACCTGATTTTGCACTGGCATACACAAACCACAACTGCTATCCATCTATTGTATTACAGTGCTTCTTTTTGAAAAAGTGCAGGAGAGTGAAAAATTGCTGTCCTAGTTTAGAGTACGGGAGTGATGCAGCTCAACCAAATTATATTATGTTTGCAAGTCTGGCGCTATCAGCGACAGAAGGGCGCGAAGCCTTGCTGGGGGTGGGTGGGTGCAGGGCCATGTCCCCCCCCCCCCAACTGTTTTTAAAAAACATGCAAATGGTGCAATCTGAGGCACTTTGTGGGACCTAAATTTACTTTTTAAAGCCCTATTAATGACAAACAAGATAGTTTTCCATGTATCTGACCACCTACTCCCAAAAAATAATGACATGGGTGTTTCTGTGCTTGCTGTCGCACTCAAATTTTGTACAAATTGAGACTTATTGCCCAGGAATGGGGCAGACATAAACGCATTTAAGCACGCTTGGAGAAAAGCACTTTCATCACGGTACTCTTGTAAGTTTGCTGGCCCAAATGTCCATAACGGAAAAAAAGTTTTCAGAAAGACCATATTCTGTCCTTTCCATCTCGAGAAAACTTGGAAGGAAAAAGAATGTTCACTAATTAAGTCCGTCAAGTGGAATGATACAGAAGTGCATCACCTGGGCCCGTTGCCTAATGTGGCGTTCATTTGTACAACAATATACCTGCACAAAATATAAAGTTTGACATTGAAAAATCATTCACATTCCTTTAACAATTGCTTTACCTTGACTTGCCAAACTGACAAGACAGAATTATGAGCCTGGCAGCAAATATAATACCTTTGATCATGCTGTATACTGGGATAGAATAATCATGAAGTAAACTGGATGATTGAATTAAATAAAATCTTGATTGTTTTGCCAATCCCTGCATCAGTCCTGATGAAAATAATCTCTGATACCATAATCTGGGGGATGATTCTAACATGTAAGTTACACTGCAACGCTTGAGTAAAATAACATGCAACAATTTAATTTGGCGCTAATTAATTTAATCTTGCGCACATATAGAGTGAAGCCTGCATTAAACTTAACAGTCACCAAAGCATCAACCTTTTTCCAACCTTTTGGATGAAAGGCAAACCTTTTTCAAATCAATTTCTAACACTTCCCAAACCGATTCCTCTTCTTGCATTAAAACCTTTTTAAGGTAGCGGCGGGGATTGAGCCTCGCGCAGCGGTCCCGCGACTTTGACGTTGCATAGATGAACTATGTTTCACATTTCACCCACAAAACCATATATTTTATTAATTGTTCAGACATCTAGATTTGTTAGAAAGAAGATTCATATCGATACGATAATTTTCAAGGGTTTTATACGCCCGTTTACAAGAGGGTATCAGATTTGACATTTTGTCAGCATTTCTTTAAAAATAATCGATGCAAAAGTGTATTACCTATGTAAAATTAAAGTATAGACCAATATGCAGGAACCGTATTTTTTGTTTACAAATAAAATACATAATAACAGAATTATCGAATTCTTTGATCATCATTTTAAACTTCAGCAGTTACTTCATTTTGTGGGCTACAAAAGTCTTGGAAGGGGACATCTGACGGAAAAACAAAAAAAACGGTTCCTAGATAATATATTTATCTTTCAAAAGACGATTATTTGAAGCAGATCGATCAATTAGCTTTTTATTGACGCTGTCCACAAAATTGATTCATAAGCAGAAAATTTCATTCCGAGAAATCGCCTTTGAAAGATTTGAGGCCCTTTTTTCGCACATTGTTGGCCATAATGACAATACAGCTTTCCAAATTTGGCCCGTTTTGGTCTCAGTACTTCGAAGATATGTCAATCAACATCTTTGATGTGTAGTTTCCAACATACAATGATGTTTATTGGCTTAAAAAAGCAGTTTTTTACCCGAATGACATCAAATGCAGCCACACTTGAAAGCTTGTCACTCGGGTTTCCACGTGAATGGGACAGCTTCAAAGGGGGATTCGAAAGCGGATTAGCCACGTGACCCGAAGGTGCCATCACCTTGACCCTAGCAACATTGTTTGCATATGGCGCCGCTTGAACAAACGGGTTGCAGTTTCACAGCTTGCTCTACTCAGAAGGAGCCCGGTAGGCAGGAGTTGCTCACTCACTTCTCATCACCTTGGATCAAAGAACAACATGGCTTTATTAACGGCATGGATGGGACATTCGCCATTCAGTGTCTTGGACTACTTGCGACCTTACCGAAAAGAAAGTTGGAAAAATCGACATGCCACGATCACGGAAGAAAAGGAAGCAGATGGATGACAATGTGAAAAAAAGTGTTGACGACCAGGAATATGGATAGGACTGAGTCCGAGGGTAAATCGGACTTCAGCACAGTCACCGACTTCAATGTAGCTTATAAATGCTAGATAGGCGGTCATGATCGTGACGTAACATTTAAGACAATAGTCCTGTTACTGATAAACAAACACTCCCAGGATAAATTATACTTCAAAGAAGAAACAAAACAAAACAAAACAAAAACAAAAAAAACAAAAAAAAAAAAAAAAAAAACAAATATTTTCATATGTGTTGAGAATCAATTAGTTTCAACGTTGTATTGGTGATGAAACTGTATTGCTAGATTGAAAAACCTAATCCATTGATTTGCTGAAGTAGTCTTTGATCAGACCCTGACGGTTACATAGATCAATATTAGTTATAATGCACCAGACCACGCTCAGATGTAAGGTGATGACGCTACCCTTCGTGCGCAAGGGTAAAACTTTCTTGCCTGCTAAGACGGACTGTGTTTGCTTGCCTGGCGACATGCACTTCAAGCGCAATTTAATAATTACGCAGAGCGAGTCTGTCTGGCAGTAAAGAAAGTTTCCAATTCCCACAAAATTGAGAAAGGGATGGGCATCGTGAGGCAGTGTGTTCTTCGTGGCCTTGGCTTGTGCGCTTTTTGTTTGTTTTTTTTTTTTGTTTTGTTTTGTTTTGTTGTTTTTGTTCTTGCCGGGAGCACAATAGAATACGCCAAGCCTATTTCATTGGTTCCTCCACATATTAGCGCCTTCCTTGTGATAAAGAATGCCATTCACTTTGCCACGTTTTTCTCGCGTATTGCCATTCGAAACCTTGCCACTCATGTAACATATTTTTTATTTTGTGGAGATAACTAGCCCACTGAAAGATAGTTGGCTCACCCTTGAACTGCAATAAACTGATCGAGACACAAAACCGAAACTTCCTGATGGGTGGGTGCGGGCGAGTGGTATCGGAACATGCCGCGCACAGTGAGACAAAATACTTTTATGTGACCGATCAACCAGCTAAAAGCAGAGTGCAGAGTCGCTTTTCGCAGTCATTTAACAGTAATCTGATTATTTTATCCCCTAGGTGGTCAAATTTTTAAAGCTTTTTTTTCTGTCCCCTCGCTCAGTGTACTTCGAAACACGCCCGTATGAAGTGGGCAAGTCTGTGCATGTGCAATGTGCCAGTCTTCCAGTTCCACAAAATGGGACAGCGCTACAGACGATACCAGTTTTAGTGGAGGCGTGTGCTTCATATAAATTTACTTCAAGGTTAACATTTAATGCTATTCACTGTTTCACATTCAGGTAAAGGGACATATAATTATTGAAGGCAGATATAATTATTTACGCTGAATCGAATCCCCGCTTTTATAGTTTGCGGCATATTTATAGCCAAGTGGTCCAGTGTTAGGATTCCTCGATCGTCATGCGTATTTTTTGCCAGTAAACATTAAAAGCAAATTGGTCTTGGATAGGGCAAGACTGTAGAAAGGGTTGTAAGCCTTTATGATGTATACAATGCCATGATTCTTAGCAACGATTTACGCATAGGTTGAAATCGCCTTCATTGAAAACACACTGAGGCTCACGTCCATCGCCAGGTGCCGTTTTGACAATCGTCACCTTTTATCGTCCCTTACTTTTTAATTTTTTTTTATCACACTGAGAAGGAAAACATGAGCCCATCGATTTAATTATCTACATGGCCATTTGGTCACCACAACAAACCCATTAATCTGTCCTAATCTTGTCAAGCAGTTTATACAAGAATTGGTAGCAGCGCACCTCAAAATGTCACAGTTGGTCGCTTGTCGTTGCTACGGTCCTGGATTGTGGAAAGCAGCCGACTGCTATCCAAACTTTGGCGGACTAATTAGCATACATTTGTAAACAGACATGCTCATGCTGCAGCCGGCTAAAACATGGTAATGTTTTTTCCCTTTTTTATCACATAAATTTTGCTTTTTTAGTATTCATGTTTGGTGACAAGAAAGTTAAAGTGCCAAACTTTACGGAAATGGAAAAAACTCATTTTCTGTCGGGTCACGATTTTGCCGTTATAGCTCAATCCCCGCCGCTACCTTAACCACTTTAAAACCTTTCTCTAATGGTTAACAACCATTTCACACATTTTCTCTACCTTATTAAAATGTTGAAATAGTTTGCTCCCCATCGACCATGAACCCATAACTGCTGTATTGTAGTTTTCCTAGTTATGCAGCCAACAGGTACAACATTATGATTATTTGATATAATCTATAATGTGCATAAAATGGTACACACTACAAGTTTGACAAGACGCGCATAATTTTAGATACTAGAACCTACTGTATACACATTCTCAAAAGATGTCACCCAAGTAACAAAATGTTATGTGTGTGACATACACTTTGTCCAGTTTTACCTGACAAATAAACATATATCCAAATATACATAATGTCCACAAGATAGAACCACCAATGTTGATTTATAACACAAGTGGTGGACTTTCAACAAAAAGGTACTATCAAACCAAAAAAAAAAATTGTTACTTGTGTGTCAGTAGAATCAGCAATAATAGTTTCAGTACATATTTTTGTCATACCGTATTATCCCTTTTAAGCGCCCCCACCATTTTCTCATCCCTATATTTATGAAATTTTGCCAGATTTTCTTCCATTTTAGATCATTTATGCGTAAATATTGTTCCAAAAATCCTAAATATAGGTATATACATGTATATTACACTCCCTTTGGGATAAATTTCCTAAGCGCCCCGGGCACTTCAAAGGGATAATACGGTAAGTGAAAATATGTTTTCCACTTGACAATTTGATAATTGTATTAATGCTGGTAACTAGTTTCCAGAAATTTTCCATACCCTGTTTCACATTTGTGACTAGTCACCTGAGCTAAAAATTCATTAAAATATCCAAAAAATCAATGGAGTGTGACCATTAGTATAAACTTGGTACAGGCCCACCCAAGGTACATCTCCACCGAGTTTGAAGTAAATCTGGATGACGCTTTTGGCAAAGAAGTCGAAAATGTGAATTGTGGATGGAGGGACAACATAGGGACCATGGACCATCCTATAAGCTCAGCCGACTGACAAGTCAGCTGAGCTAAAAAAAAAATCATAAAAAATAAAAAAATCACTGGAGCATGACCATTTGCTCAAACTTGGTAGAGATCCACCAAAGGCACATCCCCAGCAAGTTTGAAGTGAATCTGGCTCATAGTTTTGGAGAAGTGGACAATGTAAATTGTGGATAGACAACAGACAATGGACGGACAACGAACCCTTACCAAAGCTTGTCAGTCATCTGAGCTACAATAACCTCCCTCACCAATCAGTTTTTTTTTAAACCACTGATGATTAAGTGGGGTACTTTTTTATTAGACTATTTTCACCGTACCACTAAAAAAGACCAGCTGTTCTTTTTCACAGTACTGTGATTATAGCGAGAATTCTGCATATTGATAATTATCAGTAATTCACCAAACATTACATACTGCATGATAAACAAGGTTCCCATGTTACTTTGTCCCAAGGGATACAAGTCTTAGAACATTATCTATATTATAGATATATTAAAAAACAAAATGTCCCGTCTGTGACACAGAAATGCTAATTTGCATAAATATGGATTCATAAATTGAGCACGGGTGCTTTATATGAAAAAATTCAAAACAATCTAAATACTTTAAAATGTTTACTTTTCAGTGGCATTAAGCTTTTTTCTCTATGTGCAAATTTATTTTCTGGTATATGTGCCCCTGTTACCATGGAATGCCCCGACTATGCCTCGTCCAGGTTGCAAAGAAGCTACTGACCAAGTGTCCATTGCAGTCAACAGTGATCAGGAATGCCTCTTGTTTGTCACCAACTGTTATGGCAAGAGATGTGACAACAGATAAATCAAAAACAAAACTGCGTGGGCTCTTAACATGCCTAGTTGAGGTGAAGAGAATTGAAGAAGAAAAGTGTGATGACATTGGCAGACAGTATATTTCTGCACTGAATCTTGAAGCCAACTCTTTGTCTTTCACTTAGATCTAATTTTGAGAGTAGTTTTGTTGCCGAGAACCCCATGTCCACTTTGTTATAAGGTAAGACATCATAATCTGACAATTCATATCTAGCAAGCTTGACTTTGGAGTCCTATTTTTTCATTGACTCAGGCTTGGTAATACGCCATAGCGCAGACTTTAACATGCACTGTACTTCATTACCCATGAGTGGCACCATAGGCATATCTGTCTGCATCTTGACTAAGTAGGGTTCCAAATCTTTGGACACAGAAATGAAAGAATGCAGTCTTGCTGGGGTGACAGGATCACCACATACCTCATTCAGTGTGGAAAATGTCTTGCATGAGGGAGTGGTGTACTTTTTCTCTTTCTGTACAATCTTGACATATTTTGACATGTGTGGCAACACTTCCAGGGCACGCTTTGCCACAGATATATTTTACACCCACCTGTGTGGACAGAATTTCAAAGGATAGTTGTCACTTCCTGTTATTTGTGTGAAATCCTCCCTTCTGGCAGGGAAATCTTTCAGCAAGCGATAGAAAGCTTGTAGCACGCCTGCAACATCCTATGTTGTTTTGGCAAAACCTGCACAAAAAGCATTATGCACATTGTGCAAGCTGCAGGTGCCTATGTCTATTAGCCCCATATCAGTAACATCTGCCAGAACATCATCTTTAAAGTCTTTATAAAACTTGTGGTTGACATTTGGCCCATAGAGATTTGAATCAAATTGGTCAAGTTCATTTTTGAAGTCAGTTCCTTGAAGTGTGTCACACAGTTTGCAGCTGTACCATGGCCCATAAATGCAGAGTCCACATACCTGGTGCACAAAGTATTACTCTAATGGCCAGTTGCGTACCTATGGCTTACATAGGGCAGGCATATGCACTTAAATTGGGATCTAGTAAGACTGTCTTAAGAAGGTCTTAAGGAAGTCTTACGTGGTACTGGGTCGATTGTTCAGGCTCACTGACAGTATGTCCCATTCAATCCAGTCTTAAGACTTGACCCGCACATTGCTTTTTGTTATGCCCAATACTGTCTTTCATTCTACACTGTTGACATAACAAGTTGTGACTTTCTTCTTGGAGAAATGTGTCACAGATTCCATTCTGCCAGTGCATGTGAACACCAGTGCTATGTTACAATGGGAAAAGGTCCTAATTTTTCCGCATTAGAAAAAGAAATTTTGGTGGAATTAGTTGAAAATCATAAGGCCATCATTGAAGATAAATGCACTGATGGCAAAATTTTGGCAAACAAAGAGAAGGCCTGGCAAACTCTTACAGAAGATCTCAACTCCAGGCATGGGGTCCACAAAAGGGATTGTAGCCAGCTAAAACGACTATGGAAAAATCTGAAGTCCAAGGCCAAGGGCGATGTTGCAAAAGAAAGGAAAGCGAGAAAAGAAACTGGTGACGGAGAAGAGACAACCTATGTGGATTCACTATCTTCAAAAATAATTAGTATTGCTCCACCACAAGTGTACAGTTTAAATAACATTTTTGACGACGACAGTGAATTTCATGCAGATAGAAACCAAAGAGACAATACGGTATGTATAATTCATTGCACCTATTATTTATACATTTTATTGAAAGTACATATGATTGTAACTTATACATGATCGTCCATGATATAAGCTGAAATATTTAAGTAGTTATAATATGTATGAAATGAACAATGCACACTAGTTTATATTTTGTATAATAGCATCACATGAGCAAAGAAAAGGAAGAAAGATAAAAAAGTGGGGGCAAGAAAGTTGAAGAAAGAAACAGAAAAAGAAAGAAAAAAAGAAAGCAGAAGAAAGAAAAGAAAGGAAATAAAAGAAAAGAAAGAAAGGAAAGTAGGAAAGAAATAAGGGAGAGAGAAAGAAAGAAGAAAAAAGAAAGACATTTGTACCCTTGTTCTGACTGTTGACATAAATGTTTGTCATTAATGTTTCAAATGCACAAATCTGCATAACACAACAACTTGCGTGCTTGAAATTATGGCTAAACAATTCATCCTCAAAGGAAAAAGATAGCTAAAAATAACTTTATACGAAAAGGATTTTGAGTTTGGATAGCTAGTATACTGAATACTATATATAGAGAATACAGAGAAATAACCCTTTTAACACACGTCTTCCTATTGCAACCGCTTTTCATGTAATATTTGTTATTAATAAGTACTATAGACATGTTGCTATTCATATTTTAGGCTACCAAACTTAAATATAATTTTCTCGCCTTTTCTATTGTTCTCTTGTTAGGGGCCAGTCTAAATTATCAACATTTTCACATAAGTACACTCAGCACTAATTCACAGACCCCCATCCCCCACCCCAATCCCCACCAGCCACTTGTTCAGACCACAAAACTTGTTCCTGTAATGTTCACGTAGCTTCTCATATCAATAATGCTATAAATATTTAAGTTTTCAATGTTTTTCAGCAACCAAAAAATATAAGCATTTTTAAGTACATGTATTTAAAAAAACGAACAGTACCCCTTAGCCCCCCACCCCCACCCCCTCAAAAAAAAAAAAGAGTACCCTGCCCTAGACTAATGTTAAAATGTTGGGAAATTGTGACTGGCCCCTTTCATATGCATGTTTTAATGGAAATATTGAAATGATATACCGCAAAGTTTCATATTCATATCCCAATGACTTTAATATCAGTAAACGTACAATACATTTAATTATTTAGAATCATTGCATTTCTGACTGGAGATATGTGTATGCCATATTACCAACAATGTTCTTTGAGACTATGTATACATATGATAATGGATCTTCTTCCTTTTCAGGAAATACCGGTACTTCATAATACGTGTACATCAGGTGAAGGGTCAGTAGCCAGCACCAAGTCACTGTCCTGTACAGGTCCGTTGCGCGACAAGCCTCACACCGTCACCTCTATGGTCTCTAATAGCGAATGCAGTCAAGATCCATGTGATCAAACAGCACAGACATCTGAAGATACTGAAAACAGACAAAAATCGAGCAGTTCAGCAGCAGCCAACAAAGCTAAATTCAATTGCAGACAAGATGCTGTGAAAATGAGACTCCTTGAGATGGCTGAGGTGCAGCATGCCAAAAAAATGCGTATCTTGGACCTAGAGGAAGAAGTTCTCATTCTACCTAAGAGAAAAATTCTAAAAGAACTTGGTTCAGTGAACAACGCAGGTAACGATGTATCAACACCACCCTCAGTTACAAGGACCAAGGAACCCGTTAGCGCAGTTCCACCTATAACAAGTGAAGTTGCCACCACCAGCATTTTTGTCACCACCAGTAATGTTGTCACCACCACCAATCTTTCTACAGCTATAGATACTGTGTCAACAAATTCAGCATCTTTGAGTGACATGCATATCGTCACAAATAACTTATTTTGGCAGCCGTTTCAAATTTGATGATGAACTCATTCCGTAAATTACATGATGCACTACGACCATAATAAGCAAGTAAACATTGAGAAACTGACATCACAATAATAATTTTGAAAAAAAAAGTTTCAAATAGGATTTGGTATGTGAACTCTTCATATAAATTACATGATGCGCCAGCAGTAAAATGACATGTTCATAAAAGTGTATAGAAATGGCTATGATAATAAAAAAATGTGAAACTAGAAAAGAAAGATTTGCTAGAAAGCAAATATGTCTGTGTGTGTGAAGAGCTGGCACTGTTGCACTTTTCAGTCATGGTTCATTGGATGCACCTATAGTGCAAACTTACCAATGGCACCTCTATCTATAATAGTTTTCAAGATATTCAACTTTAACATTTCAAAGTGTCCCTAATTTGCATAAATTTAAATTCTACAAGTTTACAAGTGTGACCATGAGAAGCACAGCCCCAACAAACATACCCAGAGAGCCATTATTAATTTTTCTATGTGGAATACTTTGGAAGCTAGAAGCAATTGAAATTCTTTAATGGCCCTAATTTGTGCAAATCATGACTATTCTGTACAATATATATATAATTTCACTATAGGACCTACAGCTATGCCAAATTTCAAGTGTCTGGCTTGCATGGTGTCCGAGTTTAAGTGCGCACAAAACAGAGTGGAAAAAAAAGAAAGAAAAAAAAAAGAAAGAAAAAAGGAAAGAAAGAAAAAAGAAAAGAAAGAAAGAAAGAAAGAATTCCAAGTAAAATTTGTCGTGTGTTTACGCACACAGACATAAAAGGCAGGCATTACTTACCATGTTACTTTTTGTCACTCGAATAATCTAATAAGAACTTCCCTCTGTGGACGTCCTCCCTGGTTACCATTCCTAGGAGCTACCACTGGCACATCATTCCCAACTATATCATGTTGTCCATCTTCTGGTAAGGGTACACCAGTCTGGGTGGCGATATTATGTAGCACGGAGCAGGCTACAATGACTGCTAGGGATGTTTCAAGTTTCAAGCGGAGCTGCATTCCCAAGCAAGGAAAACGTCTCTTTAGAACTCCAAACAGATTTTCGATCAAAACGCGAGTTCTGCATAGGGCATAATTAAATCGTATTTCTGGTCGTGTGTTCGGGTTAAGAAGAGGTGTCATCAAATATGGACGTAGTGGATAGCCGTTGTCACCTAATAAAATACCCTGAATTTCATGCCTTTCAAACCTTGCACCTATATAAGAATTTTCAAAAATTCTCGAATCATGGGTGCTTCCTGGCCACCGTGCTACGATATTTCTGATTTGCAGTCTTGAGTCTCCGATCACCTGCACATTTATTGAAAAGTAGCCTTTTCTGTTCCTGTATAACTCAGAATCATTACCTCCTGGGGATAGAATAGCTGTTAATATATACTGAGACAGTTATAACGGGTCGCAGAGTGTGTACACCAAGACGGACATATATGCAGGCCACTTCCGGTGTAGTGTTTCCGGTGAGGAGAGTGTAATGGCGGGACCCAGTGAACACATGTGCTTGTAATGATGTGTGAAGGAACGAACTCATTAAAAACGTGTTAAGGTTTGAGCTGGTGTTATCAATCAACATTGGTAGCAGAGCGTGGTTGTCAAGGACAGTAAATACATGTAACAGAGACCTTGTCAGTGGACAGCTGAGCAGTAATAATGAGCGAGGACAGGGGTAATCTGAGATTGAGAGCTCCCCCAGCGTGGAATCTTGAGGATTTATCCTACGAGGACTGGAGATTTGAGGTAGAATTGTGGGAGAAGTGTACCACAACAAAAGAAAAGGAAAGGGGGCTGATTTTGTTCAACTCATTCCCTAAAAGAGACTCTTCTGGAGCTCACGATAGACTTCTCATTGCGTGTAAAAATGGAGAAATTTCACTTGATAGTGAAGAAGCAGTATCACAAATATTGAAAGTACTAGACGGAGTATACAAGAAGGATGATCTTTCTATGGTTTGTGAAACATGGACATCCTTTATTAGACTGAAAAAAAGTGAATCCGATGCCATGTTACAGCATATTGCAAATTATGACAAAAAGGTGGGTGAGCTGAAAAGAGATAAAATTGACTTGCCTTCAAAAGTGTTAGCCATGCAACTTTTGGACAGTTCGGGATTAGAGCACAGAGATAGACAACTTGTCTTGACAGCAGTAGACTATTCTAAGGATGATGAGATGTATAAACAGATGAAAAGTGCCCTTGTAAAGTTTCATGGTGAACAATCAAAGAAAAAATACTCCAGTGAAGATAATAGTGAAACAAAGGTGAAAGAAGAATCTGTTGATTTTACTACAAGTCAAAATTGGCGTGGTAGAGCAGACACTAGATCTCGTGGTTACAGAGGTCGGGCATATCCCCGTTATAGAGGCAGGAGTCGAGGTGCAACGGCAGGTAACCAGAATACAACAGGTAACCAGAGTTCCAGGAGAATGAATCCAGTCGGAACAGACGGAAATGTGCTGAGGTGTATTATTTGCGACTCTTATCGACATTTTGCCCGAGATTGTCCAGATTCATGGGAAAATATGAATAAAGTGAAAGATGAAGAAGCCATGAAAGTGAAAGATGAAGAAGCCATGAGAGTGAGTGATTTAAATGAAGAACTGCTATGTGAAGCAGCAAACTGTGCAGTTTTAGACTCAGCCTGTACTAAGACTGTGGCAGGTAGTCTATGGAGGGACGCTTTTTTGGAGTCTCTCACAGAGGAAGAAAGATCAAGAGTGCAGAGAATGTCTGGAGGTCGAACATTCAAATTTGGCGGCGAAACGAAAATGAAATCATTTGAACGATTGATTCTGCCCTGTACTATTGCTGGAAAGAAGGTGAATATAGAGACAGAAATTGTAGACAGTAACATACCACTTCTACTCAGCAAACAAGAAATGAAAAATCTTGGAGTCATAATTAATACCACAAATGACACGGCAAAAATCTTGGGGACATTTCTCAATCTTGATACGACTTCATCTGGACATTACTATATTCCCTTGATGGAAAATACTGCGTCAGTAAACATTACCATTACTCAAGGTGAAAAGACCAGAAAAGAAAAAGAAAGTATTGTTTACAAGTTGCACAGACAGTTTGGCCATCCATCAGCAACGAAACTGAAAGAACTACTGAAAAATGCTGAAATGTTAGACCAGGAGCTTGAACAATTGATTGAAGAGATATCAGTGAGGTGTGATACATGCAAGCGTTTTAAGAAAACCCCTGCTCGTCCAGTTGTGTCTATGCCCCTCGCTAAAGCATTCAACGATGCAGTGGCAATGGATCTGAAACAGTTCAGACCTGGTGTATATTTTTTACATATGATCGACTTGTTTACTCGATACTCCCTGGCTAAAGTTATCAGGAATAAAACACCAAAGACAATTGTCAATGCTGTTATTACCTTGTGGATAGCCTCGGGACTAGGCTCGCCAGTGAAGTACGTAGTAGATAATGGCGGAGAATTTGCGAATCAGACATATAAAGAAATGTCAGAACACTTCAATGTGGAAATATGTAGCACCGCGGGGGAAAGTCCATGGCAGAACGGTATATGTGAACGAAATCACAAGGTGACTGACATTATTGTTGAGAAAATGCTAGAGGATGATCCAACGCTAAGCTTAGAAGTGGCGTTAGCATGGGCAGTAAATGCAAAAAATGCTTTGTCCAACCACAATGGCTTTTCTCCATATCAATTAGTTTTAGGGCAGAACCCTAACCTGCCTTGCGTCATGACAGACAAACTTCCAGCATTAGAGAAAGTGGAGAATGATGGTATAGCTATGCACTTAAATGCCCTTCACGCTGCAAGGAGGGCATATATTAAGGCAGAAAATTCTGAGCGTATAAGACGCGCATTACGTCATAATGTCCGTGTGGTAGAGGATCGTTTTCTACTGGGCGACAGAGTCTATTACAAACGTGACGACAATATTCGCTGGAGAGGCCCAGGTAAAGTAATAGGACAAGATGGAAAAATTGTATTTGTCCGACACGGAGATCAAATTGTCCGAGTGTCGACATGCAGGCTGGTAAAAATTAACAATAAGTGTGGAGAGCCTGAATTGGTGGATACCGGCCACAGGAAGGAAATTGCTGACAATGACAAGGTACGCGAAAATAATCAAAATAACACACAAGCAGAAATGAGTGTTGAAAGTTGCAGCCAACATGAAAATGAGCAAGTTGATACAGAAGTAGAACACGAGAATAACGATGATCAAACAGAAAATACTGTTCAAACTCATGAACACCATGTTCATAATGAACAAATACAAGATCATAGACAGATACATATGCCTGAAGCAAATGATAATGAACAAATACAAGATCAAAGACAGCTACGTATGCCTGTAGCAAATGACAAAATTCGTCACAGAGATACACCTGATCAGGATTGGATAGAAGCTACAGTAATTGGCAGAGGAGGTAAAGTTGTTGGAAAAAACAAGAATTACTTCAATGTACAGAGAGAAGAAAGTGGAGAGACTCTGAAATATGGTGTATATCTCGATCGTGTTGAATTCGAGATTATTGGAAATGACAATGATCAGAATGAAGAAGTGCATGTGGTATTTATACCAACAGAAATGCAAAATGAATCAAATGTTCTAGAAGCAAAACAACAAGAACTGCAAAAATGGAAAGACTTTAACGTATACACAGAAGTAGACGACCATGGTCAAAAAGCCATCTCTACAAGGTGGGTTGTAACTGAAAAGACTTTGCCTGACAACACAAAAGGAGTAAAAGCCAGACTGGTAATCAGAGGCTTTGAAGAAGAAAATGAGATGCAAAGTGACTCGCCTACAGCTGCAAAATCTACATTGAGGGTTTTTATGACAGTTGCAGCAAGCAAAGCTTGGCAGTGTGAAACATTAGACGTGACAGCGGCGTTTTTGCAAGGAAAAAGAATAGAGAGAGATTTGTATATTCAGCCACCAAAGGAAGCAAAGGAAGAAGGTACAATTTGGAAATTAGAAAAGGTTGTGTATGGTCTAGACGATGGTGCTCGGAACTGGTATTTTTCTGTCAAAAAAGAACTGATAAACCTAGGATGTAAACAATCGAAACTCGACAAAGCTATGTTTCGATATTATGAAAATAATCAACTGCAAGGCATGTTTATCATGCATGTGGATGATTTCTTGATTGCAGGTTCCGAAAGTTTTCATGAGAATGTTATCGCCCGAATATTGGAAAAGTACAAAGTGGGTAAACGCAAAGCCGGTACCTTTCGTTACATTGGACTGAACATTTACCCCACTGCAGAGGGATCTAAGATTCAACAAGATAATTATGTAGAAAGTATAGACTTCATGCATCTGTCAGCAAAACGCAAGACTGAAAAGCATTCCCCTCTTAATGTAGAGGAAACTCGTGATTACCGATCGGTAGTGGGGCAATTAAATTGGGCGTCTTCTCAAGCAAGACCGGATATAGCATTTGATGTGCTTGACTTGAGTATGGCCTGTAAACATCCCACAGTGAATGATGCTTTGAAAGCTAACAAAGCAGTCAGAAAAGTCAAATCTGAAAGTAGCTGCATACTATTTCCACATCTTGGTTCATTTGAGAAGTTTAAACTGTGTGTGTTCTGCGATGCCTCTTGGGGCAACCTTGATGATGGTTCCAGTGCCCAGGGGCACGTGATACTACTTTCAGGTGAAAATGGGAGATGTTGTCCACTATCATGGGCATCAAACAAAACGCAAAGAAAGGTGCAAAGTACTCTTAGTGCAGAAACGTTAGCAATGCATGATGGTCTCGACGAGGCAATTTACCTGGGAAGCTTGCTTACAGAACTGTTCAAAAGTGAGTATAAACTGAACTCAGTGCCAATCAGGGCTTACACAGACAGTAAATCTTTACATGACAATGTGTATTCTACGAAACAGGTTAAAGAGAAAAGACTGAGAATTACCATTGCCGCTATACAAGAGATGTTAGAGAAAGACAATGTGCAAATGATAAAATGGATACCAACAAATACTCAAAAAGCAGATGTGCTAACTAAGAGAGGTGTCTCAGGAGATGCATTGCTAGAGTGTTTTAGGTCAGGCAGTATGACCAGTGAGTAACGTGACATTTAAAACTTCAACAATGACATAAAGACATTCTGTGTCATGCCATATATATCTTTTAGTTAGATTTAAGGTAAGGCTTTAAAATTCTAGTCAAGTTTTAGGCAGAAAAAAAAAAAAAATAGAGAGGAATTTGTTAATATATACTGAGACAGTTATAACGGGTCGCAGAGTGTGTACACCAAGACGGACATATATGCAGGCCACTTCCGGTGTAGTGTTTCCGGTGAGGAGAGTGTAATGGCGGGACCCAGTGAACACATGTGCTTGTAATGATGTGTGAAGGAACGAACTCATTAAAAACGTGTTAAGGTTTGAGCTGGTGTTATCAATCAACAATAGCAACGTGTGTGCAATCTATTACACCCACAACTCCAGGTATTCCAGCAATTGCGTGAAATTCTCTCTGTATTCTGTTTATTTCTGCAGCATCAGGAAAAGATATAAAGTGAGGACGAAGAGCTGCAACTTCTCAGGTAACTCGGGTGATAACTCTGCTGACTGTTGAGATATCTACACCAAACAAATCTCCATTCACTTTTAAGTATGAACCACTTGCATAAAAACACAAGGTTACCAGCAGTTGAAGCAAAGGTGGTATGGACGTGGCCTTATTTTGTGTGTTGTCCAGCCTGTCACCAATTCTTTCCAGGAGAAAATGCACTCCATCCTTATTCAGTCTAAATCTGGTGACAAACTCCTGGTCTGAATACTCAACAAAGGGGTTACTGCGGTCCCTTATGCGTGCCTGTCTCCGTAATAATCTTTCAGCCAGTTCCATCTGGTCCAGTTGTTCGAAAAAAATGTCCATTTTCAAACTCTGGCCTTTCTTATAGGCTTCCCCTTGAATTTGAAAGGAAACCCACCCTTATACCGTGTACACTAGCTGGCCATGGGGGCACTGACCCCAACAAGGCTTAAGACATGATTCCCCCTGTTTTAATTTGAGACCTTACTTGGGGCCAGGCCTTACACTGGGCCTGCACAGTGCAATCCAAGTGTAGGCTCAGGCCTGTCTTAAAACCTGCCACAAGTAAGTCAGTCTTAAGTCAGGTGTGCACAACTGGCCATAAGTCATGAATCTCACATGCAGATCCAGCTGCTTTGATTGCAAACTTTTGTTCAGGGACTCCTCAAACAAGAGTACATACAAACTCATATCTTTCACTGCTTTTGACAGTCCGTGTGTGATGTATGGGGCCAACCCATGATTGCACAGATATGCCCATTTGCGCTCTCCACACTGGAACGATTTGGCAATAGCACTCTCAGGGAATATCATCGAAAATAAATATGAATTAACTTTGCAGCGGCCTGTGCAAAAAGTAAAAATCTGCTGGTGGACATTCGGTCCACCAATTATGTCTGTCATGGTGGACCGAATTCAAATTTGGTGGACAAATTGGCGAGCATCCGAAGGACGCGAAGCCATACTAGGGGGGCCTGGGGGCATGCCCCCCCCCCTGGAAAATTTTGAAACCAAGCATGTAAAATGGTGCATTCTGGGGCAGTGTTTGACAAAAATAAAGGAGCTGAATTTGTGCACTTTTGTGTATTAAAAAGCTGTAAAAGTGATTTTCAACTAATTATTGTTTTGTATAATCTGTTTGTATTGTTTCAACTATCCTGTTTTGTTAAAAATATTTAAACTGGCATCAAACCTGGCAGGTTATCAAATGTATTTGAGTGGATTGTGTGTTACAAAACTTAAAAGTAGAATAGTTTTGTAACACACCTTAGAATTGCAAATACAATGAACAGCAGTCAACTCTTATTCTGAATTCAACAAATTGATCTTTAGATCCAAATTATTTGTTAATAAGGCCAGCCTTAAAAAATATTTCTGTTTCGTATAGCAAGGCCTTGAAAAATTTGATGAGGCACTGGGAGGATTTTTTTTTTTTTATTTTATTTTTTTTAAACTACACATACCTACTACGTATTACTGCAGTATTGGCATCATGCCAGTACGGGGACTGATGGACTTAGTATTGATACAAGATAAACAAGATTCCAGGTTCAAAATTTTTTATTAAATCTGTATTAAAGCAAGAGACTGCCACAGATGAGGTTGTAGCAGGACAATATATGCTTCAGGCTGGTTTGCTGGTGCTGAGACAGAGTAGCCCTACTGTTATACACCTCGGCTTGGCTTGAATTGGGGTGGGTCTTTTGCTATTTTAAACATGTACATGTACAGGGCTTCAAGAAACAAAGGATTAGTGTAATTATAAAGTTGCCCTTTTTTTTTAAATATCACAAAAGAAAAAGAGTAAGATATCAAAGACAAATGTGCAGTTTTAATTTTCACTTGACAACAGCAGGGGAGGGGAGGGGTGTATGATGAGGGTTCCGAGAGTAAATATTGCAAGTCATGAACACACCTCTTTTGTGTGTATGTGCAGGGACGTGGAGTAAGAGTTTTATTGCACTATGGTCAAGTCAGATTTAATCTCGGGCAATTTAAAATTAATAGGTACTTGCCCAGTCGGGCAACCAACTTTTTTTTCGCTGGGAACTCTATTCCTCAATTTTTCATGACACAGTTACAAGTTGCAGTTGTTTGCAAGGCTGGCTACGGGGGGGGGGGGGGGGGGGGGGGGGGGGGGAGGGGGGGTCTAATCACTTAAAAAATCAGAGCTTTTGCAGCATGCGCGTGGGGCGCCGATAGGTGATAATAATCGCTAATTGATAAACATTCCAAGTTTAAACAATTAGTTGGTCCGCAGTTGTATTCATCAGAACTTTATCTCTGTCAACACAAGCAGACATTTTCACTGTCATACACTACATACGATTACGTTACGATAGCAAAGGTACCGGCAGTAATTATCGGTTTGCTGAGCGGGGGCGGCAGGGTCACACTTCTCACCATCAGTGTGATCTGCCCCAATAATGTCAAAGCAGGGTCAAAATACAATAAAATTTGCATGGCGAATTCATCTGCAAATTAACATCAAATGCCATTTATCGGTGGGTTCTAACAGTGTTGGAAAAAATAGGTGCCTTGACATGACTTCCAGTCACACGCAAGTGACAGCGCGGAGTGGATCTGCGTTGAAATGACCAAGTCTCATGGACTGATTTGGGACACATTCGGCTATTCCCGCTATCCCCTACCTTTGTGTATTTGCCTCTGACTCCAAATAATTGTAGCAATTAACACTGGAATCTTTATTTACGCATGCTGCAATATAAACAAAGCTTCCTGTTTGTGTGTTCCCTCCATAAGTTACAACTGATTCACACATGTTCACTGGGTGGAAGCCATGATGAAAACATTGTAAGACGAGCCGTGATTGGCTCATTTTTGCATGTGACTCAATTGATCAATCGGGTAATGTGTTGTGCGTCAGACCAGATGGCCAAAGCAGCTGTTTGTGTACAGTTGCAGGAAAGATGTCGACGGTGCGCACACTCGATTTCTGATTTGAAATATTAAAATTTTTGTTTGAATTTGATTTAGTAACATCTTTTATTGCAAGGAACTTGCCAATACTGTATACGCAAATTTACTACGATGTACCGATAGCATTCATGGTGGGTACGCAAACGATATGCGTTTACAGAGCTGCAAAATGGGGCGGGCGAGTAGTGATAAATCAAGCCTGAAAAAAATTTTTTTTGCACTGTTGAAAAAAATATTCCAACCGCAATGTTTTGTGCACACCGGGTGAGTTATACGAAACAGAAATATTTTTAAGGCTGGCCTAATCTGGTTTAAATTCAAATTAACCTATTTATATAAATCATAATATGAACTGTACACTGCCAGATAAATTGCTGTCCAGTCTTTTTCCATGCATGTGGTGTCAGCAATCGAATGTGTGGTTCTTCCTGGATATATCAAAGAAGAAACTTGACTTATTCAGGGAGTTTATTTTTGGAATGAAAAAACATGGAAGCAGGTGTTGGAAACAGGCGATGTGTCGGTCACGCTTTTAATGCAATTTTCTTGGCAATAATACAATTTTTCTCTCGAGATCTATGTTGGTCACTGAGACCGACAGAGACAATTGAAATGCTGGTCCTCGTTATCTTTTATCGGTAATGTCCGATGTCCGACAGCTTTTCGCACAAGCTGTTGCAGCTTAAAATTTCAGATCACACAACTGTATGAAATCGGCTTTTAAATTTGGTACATGGTTACATACATTTCCTGCTTTACAATGGAGCTTTTTTATACAGTAAATTCAATCGTCATTGACAAAACGATTTCTGCCTGATTTTCTATAAAAACTACGTATGAAGTTTGCTTTACATAAATCGTTTAAATGAATCAAGCCAGCATCCATGCATTAAAAAATTTTGAAAATACCTCATTTATATGCTGCATGATGCAAAACTCTGGGTGTTGGTAACTTATAAGTAGTTGCTGTAATAGTATGTTCCAACATTAATCCCTTTCATTTCCTGTTGCGTGTCCAGTTTGTTTGAAAATAAACTACTTCACTTTACTCTGATTAACCCCAGATATGATCATAAATGTAAAGGCACATTTATATGTAAAAATGTTGTTATTGCAATTCCACGGTATTAAATACAAGTTTCAAAATGTGTTGCGCAAGTATACATTGCCAAAATCATGGAATCCTTGTTTTACATAATTTCCTGAAATTCTTTCCTCTTCTTAAAGTTCTTTCATCATCAAAGTATATTTGTTTTTCATATATATCAACATAAAATCATCTTTTATGGTGATGATGATCTTGATAAAATGGCAAAATAGATATAATACACATAAATTGCAATATACATACTTATACAAACCCAGCAGATACATGACATGTTTTTGGTTTCACTATAAAACATATGAATCATTCATTAAAAATATATTGATGGTTTGGACCACAGGCGGGGACAGGAAAAACATTGCTGGCCAGAGAAGTCTCACAGTGTTTACGGGCTTTGCACAAAAGAGCAAGCATCACAACTTCCACAGCAATCACTGGAAAACCGTACAATTTTAGCAGCACTACAATTTATAGGTAATTTCAGTGTGTTTCCTTTCTACTCATTTACAGTAATAATCATGTAAGTTATGTGACGTATCAGTTGACACATTTCAGGGAACAATTTAGATTTTCAGAAATGTATAGCAAATTTGCTCCACAAAACAGATTTTGTGTAGCACTCA
Source organism: Hermodice carunculata (assembly GCA_964020975.1). Lineage (NCBI taxonomy): Eukaryota > Metazoa > Annelida > Polychaeta > Eunicida > Amphinomidae > Hermodice > Hermodice carunculata. Next base: position 38,009,347 of record OZ026626.1, read on the forward strand.
GCTAATTTTGTGTAGCGATTTATCTTGAGCCACAAACCTTTCGAAAATTTCAACTTAATTGCCTGTGACAGTCACTTATTGGCACTATACTTGCATGTTTTTTATATCTTTGTATATTATGCTTAAAATTCATAATGATTCACTGAAGGGATTCAGTGATCACCTCACTGACTCATTATATTGTAACTGTTAGTAAGCTTAGCAACCAGCAGTCTGGTGACTCTGTGACAGTGAGTGTGTGTGAATGTGAACTGATTGTCTTATTGTGCCCTTGGATCCTTAATCATCCTCTGTAGCATGCCTGAGTGATAAATAACATAGTTGCAAGATGATGGTGGTAGTGGTGCATGCAAATGCTTGTGGTCATCTGATCATGGATTGGACAATGAATCATCATTGGTGCATGTTCAATTTTTTTTCTTCTACTTTAAAACATTTCAATTGCAATTTGGCATTTCAATTTTCTCAAAATGATCACAAAAGTATCATAAACTTCAATGTCAGTCTTTACAATAATAGTATTACTAACAGCTCTGTGAGTGTGTGATTATCACAGTATGGATCCTTTTCAAAAAGGCTTCTCAACCTTCAACTGCACCAGTGTGTATTACTAACTGAACACAGTATCATGTAGTGCTAAAGCTTAGATCTTCAATCAAGCTGCAGCTTGTATTTATATTTTGGCTTGCTGGTATTATGCACTTGTCTTGTTCACTACTGTCTGCACGTAAAACCAACGGATCCTTAGCCAGGCAACCTTAGTGCAGGAGGACCTGGGCCTGTGCAGAAATCAAATGTACAGGAGCAAGGCCAAAAATATACTAAAATTGAGTTATATTATACTCCCAAAATTTACGCTAAAACTTCGTAGCTTTGCCCCTTTGCCGCCACGACGTTTTGCGTCGTCCGCCATTGTTTTTTATACTACTGGAATCCTCAGGATTTCGTCTCTTAATGTAACAAGCTCTCTTATTGGCTAAGAAATAAATATTCCTGGGGTGTCCCTCCAAAAAATAGCCCAGAATGAGAATCAAACCTCATTATAAATAAGCTGGGTCATTTCCAGGTTTCTCATTGGATGGATTTGGTCACGTGCAAGTCACAGTCCAATCAAACTCGCTGTTTGCCATGTGCTTGAGTCAAGTTCGATTTGTTGTGCAGGTGAACATGTCGCATTCACGCAAAGATTATAGGACCAAGATGCGAAATTTTGACATCATACTTTCGCAAAACGACTTCGATTGAACAGATCTAGACACAGATAAAGGCAGGAATGAAAATTCCATGAGCAAGGCAAGGAAAATACGCAGATTCCGTCACCGCACAGTGACGAAGCTAAGCCTGATTGAGATTTGCGTAAACACGATGTGTTGTCGATCGCTGTCTCAGATATGTCACGGCACGATGTTTTTATCCAAAGTTTGTTGTTTTAATTTGATTAAAATGTCTGAAAGGATAAAAATCTGTATAAAAGAACAAATGAGGAATGAAATTTATAACCGAAGGCCGGGAAAAATATGCGCACATAACGGAAAACCATGCCCGGACTCGTGCCTGTTCACACTCGCTTGTGTTGCATGGCCCGTGACCGTGTTTGTTGGTAAAAAAAGAAAAGAAAAAAAAGGTAACCAGCCGCTTGACATCCCATAAAGCATAAAAAAATTTAGGGGTGAATTGAAATAAAAATTGCACAGAATTATTCCTCATGTAATTTCTGACCGACTTTGTGTTGATCACTAGGATTGAATCGCAAAACTCACAGAGCCCAGGCACGTTCAATCCAGCATGTCCTCTCTTGCGCAAGCCATTAGAAAACTGCCCGATGGCACACTGTGTGCGATACCAGATACTGGCAGAGTGCTAGGAGTTAAGGGTGACCCAAAAGGAAGATGTCAACAAACAGATAGACCAGAAAGCTGCAGTAAAATTCGAAGCAGCAATTGAAAATTAAGCCAAAATTCAAGACAATTAATGCATTTGTCACCGCAGATACGTTTCAGTTCAAGCTTCTGTATAAAATACGAGAAAAAATTACCGTATCGCAACTTTGCTCCACAGACAGCTGATTATGTCGCACACGGCACATTTTGTATCGCTTTTTGCGATGCGATACCGGTAAAATTGTTCCCTGCATTTAAAGTTGGGTAACTTTCATAGTTATCGTTTTTGGTGACGCATTGACGTAACCCTTTTTAAAGGGAGATATTAATGTATTAATATATGTTTAAATGTACCGGCATGCAGCAGTGGGCCTTGTAGCTGCGTGGGTGTAACCACGCGTGCCCTGATTGGCCCTCTGGTCACATGATCAGCTTGCTAGGTTGGCGCCTTTCTTTTAGTTTTACAGCAAGTTCAGCAGCGGACACATGCGGTCAACAATAGCTACACTTTTGTCTCAGTTTTTAAGGTGAAATTGAGTCATGGCTGTCGCTTCATACTTGCCAGTTAAAAGTTTAAGCCCAGAACATTCACCCGTGGCATTTTCACGCTAGGCCAAGGATGCCAGGAGGATTTGCATGCAGGAGCTGCCCCCGGGCAATTGCCGTCGTCTCATCCCCAGATCCGTTAGGAACGCAAGCTGGACGTCCATGTCTACTGCTGCAGACACTGTATTTGTACCAGTGGCACAAGTCGACCCTCACAGGAAAAAATGCACCACCCCAATGCCTGCCCCACGTCGCGGTGACTGAGATAATTGAAACGGGCCTGTGACATTAACTATTTACCTTGTCCTTTACCGGTACAAACACGTGTGTGAACAGGGACTGATCCTGTGGGAACTCTCTTCATTTTATAACGGATTAAACCCATCATGACGGGTGAGCAAGAAACCGTGAGCCCTCCCTTTACTACAGCAGAAAGGCAGGGGGAAAATTCGAAAGGCGATCACCACGAACCACCTCCCAATGCTGGGCCTTCATTTACGTGGGGTCGTGCAGCAGGATTAAACGTGAAGACTATCGAAATGCTACAGAATCAGGACCTGGATGATCTACGGACACTGGTGATACAACCACCCCAGGAGGTTTGAAGGCAGCTCATGGACTTCACTCGGCCAAAATTAACGGTCGGTCAAAAAATTCTCCTCCAAAATGCATTGGAGAAACTGCGCAGCCCTGTCAAATCCCCCGGGACCACACAGTCACGAGTCGCTGGTGATGCGCAGCCCCAGGTGCATCATGGGGCGGATCAAAATGGCGGCGCCCATGGCAGCCAGCGTGACCAGAGCGAGCGTGAGTTGATCGTGCAACCTGGAAGAGCCACCACCAAAAACAGAGTGGCTACTACCACAGAAGCAAACTTGCAGAGCCTCCGTCAGGACCCGTTCCTCACACAGGCCTTACAAGAATTAGAGAAAGCCCAGAATCATGCCTTCCAGGCGGATGCTTTACTTGCGCCAACAGGACAAGAGGGCATGGGTGTCTCAGCGGGACAAAGCAATGTGGACAATTCGCGATTTCTTTTGCAGGGAAATCCAATGACTGGCACCCACAGCATGAATGCCCGTGCCTGTCTCAAGGCCCCCGGAGGGAGAGGGGATGTAAAATTTCTAGACATTGTGGACTTTATAGAATATACTCATGATATAAAGGAAGAGGAAGTCATAAATGCACAAGAAGTGCAGTTGTGCATCAAGACAGCACAGCGTAGGGTTAAGCTTGAGTCGATATCACTAGCACAGTGGGGTGTAGCAAACACCCAGATCATGTACAAGCTTTTAGTTCAGGGTGACCTAGACGCCGACTCCCTGTCCGATTATATATGGCACACACTGACAAAGTACTACAATTGTCGGAAATTTACCCCCTGCCCAAGGTTTTCCAGTATGATCGTGCATACAGATATATGCAAGCAAGGGATGGTTTCCCATGGGGTATCGAACAAGGCCATCTTCTCATGCTGTTCCTAATGTCAAAGGGAAAACCAGGTTTTAATAGGGGTCAGGGTCCAGGTCACAACAGTGGCAACAGTAGACCACTGAGATCTCACACAGCTGGTGGCCGGGAAATCTGTTCCAACTATAACAATCCCAAGGGTTGTAGGTATGGTCAAGGGTGCAGGTATGTGCATGTGTGTAGCTTTGCTGGTCATACGGCTTCACATCCTCGGTTTTAGCATCAGGCCTGACCGGAGGTCAAATATCTCCGTAGACTGGACCCTCAGGTTTGGGAATCCCGAGTTGGGTCAAGATTTTGATAAGGAATTCATTCTTGAAGGGTTGAGGTCAGGTTTTGATATTATTGACAGAGATGCGAAGCCGCAACCAGCAGAGCAGAAGAACCACAGATCAGCCCTTGACAAAAGAGAACAGGTTGAAGCCATCCTGCGGAGTGAAATAGAGTATGGTAATTATGAGGTGGTAGAGGAGAAGCCCTGCATATTAAGCGCCTCAGGCGCTATCCCTAAAGGTGAACATGACATTCGCATCATTCATGATTGTAGTCTACCTGAAGACAAAGCGGTTAACAGTTATGCTACAGCTGATAATTTTTCAATGCTGTCATTTGATGAAGCATTTAAAATGGTAAAACCTGGGTGCTTCCAGGTCAAGGTGGACATTAAGGCTGCTTATCGTAGTATCAAGATCAGCAAAGCTAGTCAACATGCAGGTAACCGATATTCAGTGGCAATTTAAAGGACATGACTAGCCGACCTATTTAATAGACAAAGTCCTCTGTTTCGGCTCGAGGAAAGCACCACACATTTTTAATAGGTTGACACAGGCTATTTGTCATATGATGAGACGGAAAGGGTTTGTTAATTGTGTGGCTTACCTAGATGATTTTTACTTAACCTCAGACAGTTTCCAGGGCTGTATCATAATGCTTAATGCCTTATTGGACCTGCTAATTAAACTGGGGTTTTGTATTAATTACAGTAAGGTTATTGGTCCCACACAGTGTCTCACCTTTCTGGGTATCCAGATTGACAATGATAGCAGAACAATGGAGATTAGCCTACCTGAGGACAAGCTGGCTGATCTTCGCGGTTTCCTCAGATCTTTCCATGGTCGTAAACGTGCTAATAAGCATCAACTGCAGCAATTAGCAGGCAAGCTAAACTGGGCAGCCAGGGTGGTACGCGAGGGGAGAACGTTCTTACGCGATATAATTGATGCCCAAAATAAGCTTCACGCTGCTAACCACAAGCTACTTCTAGACGGGTCTGTGCGGGCAGACATAGAATGGTGCGAGCAGTGCATTGAGATCTTTAATGGGAGATCCCTAGTATTAGATACCATTCCCTTAGACATTTTCTCCATGGACGCGTGTACCGCAGGTGGAGGGGGTGTGTGGGGGTCTGATGATTATTATGTTAACTGGCAGGCAGAGTTACATATTAATTTTAAGGAAGTGTTAGTAGTAGTTTATGCAGCTAGAAGGTGGGGTCACTTGTGGGCAGGACAGCATGTTAGGGTGTACACCGATAGCACGGCAGCACAGGACATTATTAATAAGGGCACTTCCAGGGAACCTACGGAAATGATGGCCCTGCGGGAGTTATTTTGGCTGTCGGCATGTTATAACTTCCATATTACGGCAAGGCACATCGCAGGATCATTAAATTCGGCCTCTGACTGGGCCTCGAGATTGGATCAACCAGGTAGCCTGGTCAACTTAGATATGCACTTGTACCCCTTTCACTATCTGACCCCACAGAAGCTCCTGCATCCATGTCCTTAAATGCGTTTTATGTGCTTTATCCCCAGATCGCCGCCTGGTGGCAATGGAAGAGGAACTGGATAGAGAAGTGGCAGTGTACAGGGGGTTAACATACCAGGAGTCCATTAAGGCCAGAGTTTTTTTAATTATTCGTTTCACGAACTCCGCCGACCCTATTTTTTCCAAAACCAGAAAAAAAACATAAAAATGAAAATTCATCTTTTTTTTATTTGCGCCGAACGTCTCAGACAGTTCTGCTATTTTTAAAAAAAATTCCGGATGTTCTGTTTCCACAAGCTGTGCTTAGAATCCACAAACAAACATGGATGAAAGTTGACATGACCTTGTTTTCTCGATAATTTCATGTAGTCATTTTGATAAAAGTACCAGGGAAAAGTCAACGTTCCTCCATTCAAGTAGTTCAGATTGAAAAGCTTGCACCAGTCTAGGACTAGAGGTCTAAAAGCATACTACAATACACATACACCGAGGTCCTTTATGGTGTACAGTAATACATGTAGGCATGCTTTAGTGCATAGAAGTAACCAGTTCTGTGGGATTTTTTTCCCCTCCTACCCTTTAGTCTGCAGACTAAATTTTTTTCAAAAATGCGCGTGCTTTATTTTTATTTTTATTCCTCCCTCCTACCCAAGCTTTTTGTGGCAAATGTCTGTGAAACTAAATAAGGCAGTATATTGGACTCCGAGGACAGCATACTTGAGGTTCTGTGTGTTCTTTGGTTATGATGCAGTTCCAGTTAGTAAAGTGGTGTTAACACGATATGTGGCCTTTCTGGCCCGCTCATTAAGGTACTCGAGCGTTTGACAGTACTTGAATATCATACGTATTTTGCACTTAGAGTGTGGATTTCCGAATCCCATGGAGGATAATTGGATTCTGGAAACTGTAATAATGGGGATCCAGCGTAAAAAGGGCACAGCTGTCAGTCAAAAGTGCCCTATGACAACAAAAATTTTACTGTAAATCTTTAGCAGATTACACATGTCGGCTCCCCTTCATGCATGCTTTTGGGCTGCTGCACTGGTGGCCTTCTTTTGTTTTTTTAGGAAGGCAAATTTGTTACCACAGTCCGGGAAAGCATTTGATCCAAGTATTCACTTAACAGTGGGTGATGTTAACTTTCATCCATGGGGGGCCTTCATAAAGGTGCGCTGGAGCAAAACTATCCAGTATCGGGAAAGGGTGCTGCAGGTACCCATGCCCCTGATTACAGACCACCCCCTTTGCCCAGTGACAGCAGTTTTACATAGCATGGCTCTGAATGGAGACCGACAGCCCCCCAATCCATTGTTTATGTACAAGAAGGAGGGAAAATGTATGCCCTGACACATTCAGTATTAACTAACATGTTGAGGGCAGTCATTGCAGCAGTAGGTTTGCCTGCTGCACGTTTTTCTGGACACAGCTTCAGAAGGGGTGGAGCATCCTTGGCTTTCCAAGCAGGGGTTTCCCCAGAACTGATCAAATTGCAGGGAGACTGGCGCAGTGACGCCTACCAACGCTACATTCAGTCTCGGTCCAAACTAAGATCTCAGCCATTTCGAAAATGGCGTCTTACATTAATACCAACTAATTGGGACTTGGGAAGGCTTGTTTGGTGATGTAGTGTTGGTAGGTTGTATTGGGAGTGCCCTGTTGCTAGGGCAACCGACACCTTGGAGTGTGGCGCTCAGTAGGTGCATTTAGCTGTTGCGAGCCCCTCACTTTCGTGCCGACCCTCAAGGCAGGGTACCCCCTTCTAGGTCTAGTATAATAAACTCGCCAGTTTATCCCAAATGTATATATGCCTGTGTTTGTTTTGAATGGTTCTAGTAGTTAAGTTATAAAATATGTGCATATATAGCAGGGCACATTTAAATGAAGACACAATAATTTCTCCCGGAAAAGCTGCATTAGGCCTACTTTTAGTGATCGATTAACAAAGGGGCATGTTCCATAAGACCTAGTTAACACATTTGTGCCATATATTAGTGTGTCTCGGCTCTGCCTTTGATGTATTATAGGGGGGGCTTTTAATTTAACTATCACCTGTGAGAACATTGACAGTCAGTAAAACAGTAACTTTTACTTGTTTAAGCTTTTTACTTTTGTCATATATTCTCTTTTCATTTCACCATCAGAGAATGGTATATTTCTTAGCTAAATATTCATGCACCTTTAAGGTCAAAAAATAAAATACATGACCTTGCTCCACTTATTACACTACATGCATTGTAAGACGCAGAGAAGATAAACTGATATATGTTCACATACATACATACATACATATATATATATATATATATATATATATATATATATAGAGACACACACACACACATATATTTGATATGCATGTGTGCAGAAGGGCCGGCATTAAAGACAGGCGCTATGTACAGCACACATGAACTACAGGAAATCGTCCAGAGGGAAGTGCTTAACATTTACACCGAGGTTGGACATGATGACTACAGATTCCTCATCATCGATCAAATTTCAATGTTGTCTGCTCATATCCTGGATCAAGTGAGTTTTTTATTTTAATTTTTTTTCCTTAATATAAAGGCTGGCACATTGAATATATCTTTTGTCTTTTACACAAAGGAGGAAACTTGTTGATAGGCACTACACAACAGAACATTACTTTTAGTCTTTTAACATGTTTAACTAGCTTTCATTCTAACAAACTGTCATTTGTAATATTTGCATTTATAAGTATGTAGCATCAACACTTATTAACTGACAGCGAAGGTTCCTGTCATGAATATGGTTTAAGTTTCCTGGGTCAGTCCCACTTGTAGGCAATGCATCTTCTTCATATACATACATAATATTTTATTTAATTTCAGGTTAACACTGTTTGCCAGCTTGTCAGGAATAGTTTGGCGCCTATGGGTGGCATCCAGGTTGTGGGCACAGGTGACTTAAATTACCAACTTCCTCCCGTGAAAAGCAAGTTTACTGCAGACCAGGGTTTTTACTGTTTTTAGTCCGAAATATGGGCCAAAGTCTTTCCTCATAGAGTGGTTCTTGAGGAGGTGCATCGACAAAGCGATGAAAAATTTGTAAAAGCAATTAATGAGGCAGCACCTGCTTTCATATCACAGGAATCATTAAGTGTTATTGACACATTGTCATGAAACAATTTCTAAAGAAGAGGACGAAGCCATTCATATATTTCCCTTAACCTACGATGTTAAGTTATACAATGCAAACAGATTATCCAAAGAGGAGGCTATTGGGAAAGTGTATATTTCCGAGGAAGGCAGAAATGTTCCCAGATATTTGATACCATCAGTAAAAGTACCTCAGTACCTGCATGTAAAGGTGAATGCCTTAGTGATGGTGGTAAATATCAACAAGAAGCTGGTTAATGGTCTTGAAGGAAAGGTTTGCAGTGTGGGAGAGAAGGCCATAGAGGTTTATTTCCCTGCCGTCCAAGAAATGTATAGCCTGGGACCACATGTTTTTTATTTATGATGCCAAAATAAAACGGGATGCTATGCTGCGGAAGCAAATTTCTGTTGTGTTAAATTATGCGATGAATAGTCACAAGTGCCAAGGTATGACCCTGTCTAAAGTTATCCTAGATTGTACTAATATATTTGAGCCTGGTCAGCTTTCTGTCGCCATTGGGAGAGTAAAAAATCGAAGTGACATTGTGGTGCAAAACTTCAAACCAAATTTACGTATTACCCACACCCCAGAAGTGTCACAGTATTACATAAGAATACAATGGGATGAAGTTCCTGAGACATGTTACAAATCATGCTGCAAGGAACCTTGTCCCAGGGCTGATAATCATGACCTCAGCTTGGATCCAAAGCAGAATGAGAAGAAAACTGATGACCACTATGATGATGATGATGATGATGATGATAAGGAGGTGGAGGAGGGAAGAGATGATGATAATGGTGCAGAGGAACAGACGGTGGCAGTATCAGGGTGTGTCATTTTCGATACCCATGGAGCAGCTTATACACAGTCACAGTGCCACATGGGTACAGTATCAATCTAAATATAACTAATGACGCCTTGTTAATCCCCCCACCCCCCACCTGTGGAGCTGGATAGCTGCCACTGAATACAGGTTGCACCCCTAAATTGGCCACAGAGGGCAGCACAAAGGTATAATGTCTAATGACCAACACTGTAAGATTTGGCTTGACCAGAGTGGTGGAATTTGTGGTAGGCTAAAATCCGTTACATATAGTTTTTAGATTTTGCCTTCACAAAATAGAGTGATTTGAATATTTAATTTTGGGCATATTTTTTTTTCGGGGTGGTCGGAAATTTTAAGATGATATTGGGTGCGGACAAGCGAAAATCCAACATGACTGCGTTCAGGTGGGGCAAAGTCAAAAGCTTGGTGTTCATCATATATGTTAATGCCTCTTATTTTGTAAGTCAGACTTGAATTTAATTGGTGAGCACAGTCTTCATTAAAGTTAAAGCTCTTACTCTCAGATACACCAGGATGTGTTATAATGGCCGCCTATGGGAAATGCAATTTAGTGGTGCCACCTGAACGGCAAACTGGTGCTCGGAGGTGAATTTTTAAATGAGGCCTTCCAGTTACAATTTATGCCTCCAAAGTTCACCTTGTCACCTGACTTTGTAATTACAGAAATTCTAACATGGCTATCTTTGTATGTTAGGACAGCCGAATAAAATAAATTTACGTCTATGATGTACAATGGGCTATAATGACGGCGTTTGATGTATTCACTGAAATACGCGATTTTTCTTTATAATTTCGACCAGAAGATAGAATGACTGACATTTAATTGGTATGCAGGTACAACTGATGAAGCTAGAAGATGTTGCAATGACATATAAATGATTTCCAAATAAAAATGTGCTCAACTCCAACTTCTCACCTGGTAATGGATCTATTGTTCGCGCAACAATTGATAGATGGCACTGCATGAACAATCGCTTTGTTGTGACACTTCGTGAGTGTTGATGGCGCTGCACCATCGATTGACAGATCTGTCAAATTGAGTGTTTTCTGAGTGGGATGTCACTTTCAGTCTGTGATTTTTTTTTTAACCATAAATAAAGTGCACTGACAAGAAAAAAAAAAAAACATTTACTTTAAGTTGGTATTCTCCAAGTACTTATATTTCATGAACACCCAGGCTTTTATGATTTTGTTTTTACCTCCGAGTTTTGTTTTGTTTTTTCAAAAACTTATGGAAATCTGTGTCTGCAGTCGCAGAGTTTGTATCTTGAAACAGATGAATATTTAACAAACGAGTGTAAGAAAGCAAAGTCTAAAAATCATTATGCACTCTCACTATCCACTTTATTACTTGCTCCAGTCTCAACTCAAATACTCGAACAGTGATGGATCAAATTCCCCGATCAAATTACAATTTATATATTGTATTTAAAAAATAAAATAAAATAAAATAAAATAAAAAAAAATAAATAAATAAATAAATAAATAAATAAATAAATAAATAAATAAATAAATAAATAAATAAATAAATAAATTGAGTTAGTGTATTCTTTGATAAAAAAAATAATTTAAAAAACCTCTGTTAGGCATGCCTGTGTTTTTTGTGGTTTGATAATTACGATAATTTGTATTTTATTTGTGCTTTGACATGTATGTAGGCCTACATTACTAATGTGTCTGAAATAAAATCCATCTCAATAACTTTATTGACAAACCTGGCTATCACACAACAAAGGCAGATCTGATACTAGTTCATTTCATTACATTTTTTTTCAAACTAAATTATACATCGATCGGGAATCCTTTTCAAGCGTAGCGTGATCGATCGATTGGCGTTACATGACATTTTACTTTGATCTGGATGTGTTTACCCATTGCATACCTAACTTAAGTTTATGTACGTGATTTGTACTGATCGTTTGCCGGCACTTTTCCATACAGATTTGATTTACAGCCGAGTCAAGTCTAGAATCGTCGAATCCAGGCAGCTGAGCTACAGATGTACAGTTACAAAATCACGGTAATAACAAAGGCCCGTACTTAGTCATTTGTACATGCATAATTGATAGGTTCGAGTTTGTATGTTAAAATCAACATCAGTTTATTCCATTCTGATCAATAGATTAGAATTTATTTAAAAAATTATCCACCGATTGTGCATCCATTGTCAGCGCAGCGCGATGGATCGATCGATGGGTGTGCGATCCATCGATTGTTGCGCGAACAATAGATCCATTGGTAGCGCTGCCCGATCGGTCGATTGTGCAGATCCATCAATGGCGCGTAACATTCCCATTACTTTTCATTGTAATTTACAGTTTAATAACTTTAAAACCAGTCGTTGCTGAAACAGCAAAATTTGTTTGGTAGATTTATGTACCAAGCTGAAATGTTCACATTAATTTTATTCTTACAGCTTTAAACGGGGTCTCACTAAACACCGGAAACGAGAGGAACCAAGCGAAAACAAGAGGAAACAAGCAAACCAAGAGGAAATGTGCGGAAACAAAGCTATTAATTTTAGTACATGTTAAACTAAAAGATTATTATTGCAAAAACAAATGTAAGATAATCATTCTATATGGGAAAATTGCAATAAGAAGTGTCGATGTACGGTAAAGCCGGTGCCATTATGTTGTTGCGAAAACAAGGTCTGATCGGCAACATCACTAAACATAAACGAGGGCTGTGTGAACAGCCCGTGCCTCAGCTGATTTTGACATTCATCACACTTGCAGATCTATGAACTTGGGAAAGGATCAAGGACACCATGTTCTGAGTAAGTGTGACCTTTATAGAAGAACACTTACATGTGCAACATCAAAGTTCAAGTAGTTCTCAAGTTATAATGAAGAGTAAAATTCATGTATGTTGCACTGTGACCCCACAAACGAGGTCAAGGTCATTCATGTACTGTCTCAGCATGACCTTCATACAGAATAATTAACATGTGTAGCGAACTCAAAACAGATCTCAAGTTATCAAGTAAACAGTAAATTTCGTGTCAGTTGTCCTGTGAATTAGCATTAGAATGCCCATTGACTTACATAGTAATCAATAGGAAAACTGCATCAAACAATAAGTACCTGAATTGAAAATCCTTAAAAATCAGGAATCCAAAGCAGTGCCACCTAGTAAACAACTGTTTTCAAGACCCTTCCACAACAACATATCCATCACATTTCAGCTTAATCTGAGGGACTGTTCTGACAACAAGTGAAAAATAGCAAAACCATACAAAAAATTCCTAAAAAATTGCAGCGCCACCTGGTGAACAAATTGGGAACTAGGTGTCCCCGGGAGTGTCTATGTACGATATCAAAGTAATTGGGGACGCAGTTTCGAAGACGAAGATTTTTTTTAAGATTTGTCCAAAAAAAAAAATTCATTAAAAATCCAAAAATCACTGCAGCATGAACATTTGAACAAAATTGGTAGAAACCCACCCAAGGTACATCCCCACCAAGTTTGAAGTTAATCTGGATGACGGTTTTGGAGAAGAAGTAGAAAATGTGAATTAGCATTTGAATGCCCATTGACTTACATAGTAATCAATAGGAAAGCTGCATTGACCAATAAGTACCCGAATTGAAAAAATCGTTAAAAATCAGGAATCCGCAGCATTCCCACATAGTGAACAACTTTGATTGACCCTTCTACAAGGAACATATCTACCACGTTTCAGCTTAATCTGAGTGACGGTTCTGGACAAGAAGTCAAAAATAGCTATAACACACAAAAATTCATAAAAAATTAGGAAAAAATTGCAGCGCCACCTGGTGAACAAATTAAGAACTAGGAGTCCCAGGGAGTGTTCCTGTGTGATATCAAAGCAATTGGGTGAGCGGTTTCGGAGAAGAAGATTTTTTAAGATTTACCCAAAAAAGAACAAAAAAATTCATTAAAAATCCAAAAATCACTGGACCGTGACCATTCGAACAAACTTGGTAGAGACCCACCCAAGGCACATTTCCACCAAGTTTGAAGTGAATCTGGCAGACGGTTTTTGAGAAGTCGAAAATGTGAATTGTGGACAACGGACGGACGAACGACAGACCCTCAAAAAACCTCAGTTGACTGACAAGTCAGCTGAGGTAAAAACAAGTGTCTTTATATGTAGTTCGGAAATCTCTTTCATTAAAACTGACCGATGTGTACCAAATTTAACTATTTTATATTTTATTTACTTTCCTCAATGCTTGAACTCTTCCACGCGTTTATACTGCCAGCCACTTACCAAAACGGACAAAAATTCCTAACATTTTTAATTACCTCCCAAAATTACTTTAACTGTCACTTAACAAATCTAACAATATTTTATAACAGTTACGTTCCTCAATACTTGGAACTCCTCTACTTAAACTGCCAGCCATATACCAAAACTAACAAAACTTCCAATATTTTTAATTGCTTTCTCCTTTACTTTTATTGTTACCAAATTTAACAACATTTGATAACATTTAGGAAAGGGTAAGGTCACATGGGATCGAGCTGAAAGTCCAAAGTGAGGCTGGGAACAATGTCAATGTTGACCTTTGGTAGCTCTGGAATCTCTTTGTTATCATTGTTGGCTTTTGAAATTTATGAATATGGGTCATGTTTTTCTGTACTATTAGAAACAAAAGTTAGAGACAAATGTCAGAAACAAATGTAAGTATTATTCTTCGCGCAGGGGGGGTGTCAAATTCAAATGTTACATTTCTTGAAAGGAAGAGTGAAAGAAAGAAAGAAAGAAAGAAAGAAAGAAAGAAAGAAAGAAAGAAAGAAAGAAAGAAAGAAAGAAAGAAAGAAAGAAAGAAAGAAAGACAGACAGACAGACAGACAGAAAGAAAGAAATTTCACAGCAAATCTGTATGTGTGCCTTGAAAGCCAGGAATATTTTCAGTGCTGCATTTCATTTGCTGAAAAAATCAGATCTGCGGCCTTCAGGCTGGGAATAATTTGCAGCTTCTGGAATTAGTAATAGATTCAATGATGTGTCTATAGTATAGAATATTTTCACTCAGGCTGGGAATAATTTGCAGCTTCTGGATTTTAGTAATAGATGCAATGATGTGTCTATAGTATAGAATATTTTCACTAGTCAAATGTGCCAAATTTGCATAAATTAAAATCATACAGCCTTGCTTCAATGTTCAATGGATAGGGCTGTATCATAAACCCATAAATTCAAGTTAATTTGGCATCTCTATCTATAATAGTTTTGAAGATATTCATGATTAGATTTTTTCATAAGTGACTAATTTGCAAAAATTAAAATCCTACAACTTTGCTTTACTGCTCAAAGGAAAAGGTTATATCACAAACTTGTAAATTCAAGTTGGTTTGGCATCCCTATCTGTAATAGTTGTGAAGATATTCATGATTTAAATTATACATAAGTACCAAATTTGCATGTATCAAAATCCTACAGCTCTGCTTCATTGCACAAAGGAAAGTGCTGTATCACACACCTATACATTATAGTTGGTTTGGCATCCTTGTTTCCAATAGTTTTGAAGATATTCATGATTTAAATTTGGCATGTGTACTTTATTTGCATAAATTAAAATCCTACAACTTTGCTTCACAGCTCAATGGATAGGGTTTCATCATAAACCCATCAATTCAAGTTAGAATGGTATCTCTATCTGTGCTAGTTCGGAACATATGAAGCCTTTAACTCAACTTATCCATATATTTATCTAGATTTAAGACGACACATATTTAAATTCTTCATGAAAAGAGCTTTTACTCAAGTACCAACATTCTTGATAGTGTTAAGTCAGTGCCAGAAACAGAAGCACTGACCATGGCCTGTCACCATAGTATGGAATGAGTTGAAATTTTAATTGCTTCTAATTGGCATAACTATAGGCCTGCAAATTCAATACCCAGATGCACACTACTTGGAGATGAATCTATGTGCCAAATATGGTGATTGTACGTGCAGCAGTTTCTGAGATTTTGGAAAAACAAAATGTCTGAGTTCCCACCCAGACATGATGATGGGGCGGTCATGGTGTCAGGCGACATCTCTTCTCTCTCTCATAAATAAATATGTGTATATACATATATATTCCCGTCCAAAATTGCTCAATATCGAATGTGAATTTTTAGCTTTAAAAGGAGAGTACAAGAACAGAAACTTCTACTCCTCTCGTGTAAAGGGCGTATTGGTTATTCATGGCCGGAGTTGTGTATTCCCATTACTTTTTACAGTAATTTACAGCATAATAACTTTAAAACCACTCGAGTAGTTATAAACGGTCAATCATCAAATTGGGGCACAGTTGGTGCTGGTGTTCCACAGGGCTCCGTGTTAGGGCCACTCCTCTTCTTGATCTTCATCAATGATATTGTTGACATTGTCCACTCAAATATCAAACTCTTTGCTGACGATACATCACTATATCTTTCTGTGGACAACCCTCTATTAGCCGCCTCCACTCTTAATGAAGATCTGTCTCTCATTGATTCGTGGTCCACAAACTGGCTTGTGACTTTTAATGCTGTAAAAACCGATGCCATGTTAATATCTCGAAAAATTAACCAAGTAAATCCTCCTCCTCTGGTTTTTCAAAACCACCAACTGCAAAATGTTAATCACCATAAACACTTGGGGCTCATGTTTAGGTCTGATTTACGATGGAAAGATCATTTCGACATGGTCGAGGCAAGAGCTACCAAACAGCTCAACATCATGAAATCTTTACAATACTCTCTCGACAGGGCTACCCTCGAAATAATTTATACATCCTTTGTTCGTCCTTTGATGGAATATGCTAGTATAGTTTGGGATGGCTGCACACAGGCTGATGCTGAACGACTGGAAAACATTCAACTGGCTGCTGCCCGTGTCATTTGTGGTGCAATGCGTACTACGCCAAGTGATAAACTGTATGAGGAAACAGGTCTTTTAACCTTGGCTAAATGCAGAGAAACCAGTAAATTGATCCAAATGTACAAAATAACTCACAATTTAGTCCCTGATTATTTAAGCAATATAATTGCGCCTGATCAGAATCCTAATAGATATAATACAAGACAATCTTCCAATCTTCCTCATTTTGGTGCCAGAACTGAACTATTCAACAAATCTTTTCATCCCAGTGCAACCAAACTTTGGAACCTACTGCCCCTTAGCGTCCGAAATTCAAATACTCTAGACATCTTTAAAAATCGTATTACGATTAATATTCCCCGCCCAGTTAAGCATAAGAATCTATATTATGTTGGAAAAAGATACGCTTCTACTCTTCATGTGAGATTAAGAATGGGTCGCAGTCAGTTGAATGGTCATCTTTATAATATTGGTGTAGTTGATTCTCCTGAATGTCCTTGCCAACAAGGGGTTGAAGATGTATGGCACTATTTTTTCGTCTGTCCTACCTATACAATTCAAAGGGATCATTTGCATAATTCAGTAACTGAGTACGCATCCTTCAGCCTAGAGGCTGTTCTATTTGGCGCTCCTAATTGCACTTTTGAAAGTAACAAAGCAATATTTCTGGCCGTTCAAAAATTCATTATCAATACCAAACGTTTTCAGCTCAGCGCCGTTACATAATCAACTAAATCACATGAATTTATCCTCGGTTTCTGCGTTATAATAAAATTGATTACCATAGTATATTATTGATCACTGCATATTAGTAAATGTACATAAAGCCCCACTATCTGTCCAGTACAACTGTGGTGTCCTTAAATTCGTTCTACTTGATGCAGTGCTCCAACGCCGCTGTCGTCTTGGTGGAGCACTGCTGAAAGCTTTGTCTTGTTCCGTCTGTCCTGTGTTATTGTATTTTCTTTGCAAGAGGGGTTAATATAGGGCCTGGCCCTTCTCCCCAATTGTATTCTTTTTGAATAAAATATGTTTAAACCAAAACCACTCGTTGCAGAAACAGCAACATTTGTATGGTAAAATAATGTACATAGTTGAAATGTTCACATAAATTTTAATCTTGTAGTTTTAAAAACAGTCTTTTAATTTGAGGTTAATTGAACATGCAATCAAATGGGAATACACATCTCTAGCCCTGAAAAAATCTGTGTATTGGACTGTGTATTCAGCTGAATACACAGATAATTGGTAATTGTTACCTCTCTATTCCATGAAAACCCTTCCCATTATCACGTTTGAGAAAAAAAAAACCCGCAGGTATTTGGACAACCAGAGCCACAAACGGCACAGGGATATCTTGGTGCACGTCGTCTAACCAACATGATGAAACAACCAGAGATTTGAAAATGAGTAAACTGGTCTGTCCTCCGTGGAGGGCTGACCAAGACTGAACTGGGGTCATGAATGTCACCCCTGACTGTGCCTGTACTCCTGCAGGCATCAGGCAGAGCAGGAAGTGTATGTGGGGATTAGATATGCTGTGGTAAAGGTATCAGCTGAAACAAAGAATTGGCTGTACAAGCAGTCAAAGGTGTGAATAGATT
The DNA here is from genome assembly GCA_964020975.1 of Hermodice carunculata. NCBI lineage: Eukaryota > Metazoa > Annelida > Polychaeta > Eunicida > Amphinomidae > Hermodice > Hermodice carunculata. The sequence continues at coordinate 38,027,401 of OZ026626.1, forward strand.
GTAGGTCACTTTATTGCTCCCCCAGGGACAGGTGTCCAGCCTCAGCATGTGATCCCATAACGTCATATACATGAAGGGATTGGAAGATGAAATCAGAAGATGCAAAGAACAGTTGCTCCAAAGAAAACAATAGTTAGAAACAAAAATTAACTGTTTGCATCATATTCAACAATCACATTGAGGATTGATGAACAAACAAATGTTCTGTTAATACAGTCTTGCATGTACATGTATATAGTTTGTGTAGCATTAGGGACACTATAGTGCTATTAATTTCTATTTTGGAGGGCATCTAGATCAATGACTATTGTAACACCGCTTATTATCATTTCAATTGAGTCTTTTGTCTTCGACTAGTCCTATTCACCCGAATCCTTATTATTATTTTTTTTTGTTTTGATTTGTTTTGTGTTTGTTTCTTGTCTGCTTTTGTTTTTGTATTGTTTGATTGTCTATGTGTAATGCACTTGTCTTGTGTATATGTGACTACATCTTTATAAAAAGATTTATGTCAATAAAGATATCTTTATGTAACTATTAGGTAATCCAATAGAAATAAAATAATTTTGCAAAATAATACAGCATGCCATGAGAAGAATGAAAATCCAAAGTAGGTACATTACCATGTACTCCCCTCCCCCCCCCCCCCCACACACAACATTATACTATTCTATCTATTAAATGGTGTAATAATTTGTAAGTTTTGCCTTTCAGATACATGGACATTTTTCCTGTCTTTTATCATACCCATGTTGCAACAATGAACATGGAGAGTGTAAAAACGCACGAGTATAGTTTATTCACTGCCACATCAGATAAAAGACCAATTAAGCATTTCTTTTTGGTTTCTTTACATCAAATTACATGTAAATATGCACTGAGACTTGTATAAAACATGCTAAATGTGTGTCTGTGTATTACTTGATGATTAATCTGTTCATGCAGAGGTCTATTCTATGTACTATGATTAAACCACCTGTGGGATTCCATATCAAAATACACGAGCAGATAAAACCCCAACAGTAACAAATCCTATTGAATTACCTGACTGATCCACTTGTACATACATTGTATAGATTTTAATTTTAATCAGACTTCTGAAAATACTTCTACTCTAAGCTGATGTCTCTGCATACATTTTTTACCTTTTGTTCAGTTCATTTATAACATGTAATAAAGACTGTATGGGCTCTTCAAAAAAACAGGGATATGTTGCCAACATTTAAAAATGAACAGTACATAGATTCTCACACTTGTTATGGTTTGAAATGAACTTTCAGTGGTATCTTGCCTGTGTACCTAACTCAATTGTACTAAAGTATTGAGCACGTTGAGGGTGCATAACTTGTTTTGTGCCCTTGGCACCTCAGCACAACTGAGACAGCCACTCAAGGAAACCTTATGTGATGTAGATTTGTACAATTTTGATAAAATTTTTGTGAAAAGCTTTTTTTCTATTTTCGTCAAATTCAATGAGGATTCAATATCCATATACATGATGACATCTTAAATAAAGGAAACATTTGGTAATGCATCAAAATTTTCCTTTTCAAGTGGTAATTTGGGGGAAAATACTGAGAAATGGGTAGCTTCAGAATGTTAATCAAAAACATAGGATGTAATACTATATATATGTTTGGACTGAATCAATCATTGCCATGAAGTCCTTTATTTTTATCAACATCAATGGGCAGCTTTAGAATGTTGATCAAGAACATCATGTGTAAAACTGTATAGATGTTTGAACTGAATCAATCCTCGCCATGAAGTACTTTATTTTCATCATCGTCGTCATCGTCCTTGTCATCACAGCATGTGCCTTTAATGTGATTCATAGTGTTATAGAGAGCTAATCTAACGTGAACTACTGGTAATAGTAAACTCTAGTCTTGAAATCATTGGGTAAAGGATACATAATATACACTACGGTGCAAATTATTCCAATGCAATGTTATCGAGAGCTAACCTAATGTGAACTACTGGTAATAGCTCTGGTTTTGAAATCATTGATGTATTCAATTGTGTATTGGGGTGAATATACACATAGCTAATTGTGAACTCTGCTCTTTTCACATTTTTGTTTGTTTGTTTGTTTGTTTTTTTTTTTTTGTTTGTTTTGTTGTTTTTTTTTTTTTTGCACAACAAATAAAACTGTTGACAGGTAAACAGAAGGAATGCTCAACTTATCTGAAGAACCCCATTATCAATTTCAAAACAAATCCTCAGATTGGATAAATAGTAAGAAAAAACAGAAAGGGGATATAAAAACAGGACAGCATGCAGTTGGTCTTGAATGCAACATTCATAGTTCTCCTTGTCAGATATCCCCCCCCCCCCCCCCCCGGCATGATCTGTATATCTTTCTCTAGTATTTTGTACAACAGTAAATCACTGTGCGTACCTTCTGTATCACCAAGAACTCCTAATGGGAGGGACCACTCACCATGTACCTGTAAGTCTAGACCTGTCAATTGTGTGTACTGAGGGGTGACCAATTAAGATAAACTGATGGGAGTTCTGAATATACATGTTCGCTTGTAACATAGTTTAAACTCTTTATCTTTGATATCAATATATAATTGAAACCATATTAATAAACTTCCAAATATATTTGGCAACTGTTTTATTACAAATCCTTAATTTACTATGGTTTAAAGATTTTATTTTCTACTGAAACGCACATGAATATTTTGTAATGATCTGAATATAACCCTTCAAAATCAGGTACCCTAAAATAAACAAATAAATAACATATATCACTCTGTACAATGCCCTGATCTACAACACTGCATCCGTTCCACTGATAGTAGGTAATCTTTCCAGTTACATCCCCAAGGACTCAAGCATTAAGAATTTTTAAAAATTTCACTTGCACATAGTTCTGGTAACATTTTGCCTGTACTTAACATGAGTGTGCTGCAAGATCTAAACAGAATATTCACATGAAAGAAGCAAGTATTGAAATAAGATAAATATGAGGAGAAATATACTAAACATAATGGTTCCATCAATCCTCTCATATCACCTGGAGATCTGGAGACATTTTCCTGCTAGACAGACCAAATCGTCGGGCATACTGCACTGTAGGTAATATTTTACTGTCCCATGTGTGACAGACTTTTAATTCATGTTAATTCTATGACTCGTGATCGTCTAAGAAAAATAAGTATCCTGCAAGTAGGATTAAAAAGACATATTTTAATCTACTTTTTACTTTCTTTTAAACAGTTCAATTGAAACCTTGCCTGCATAGCAGACCTTATTCTTATCATTCCGGAATGTAATAAGCTGGGGAGCACAATATCCGAGATATCATTATTAAATAACTACATGTCATTAATTAAATAAACAGGCTCTTCAGAAAACAGAAAAATGAGACATGTAAGGGCACTGAGACTTTACCCAAGCACTGATATCCCATGCCAAATTTTCATATATATATATATATATATATATATATATATATATATATATATATATATATATATATATATATATATATATATATATGCCCACTAATAATAATCGTATGAATAAATAAATAAAGTGCGGACGGGCCGAAAAATTTGATACTGAGAAAATGAGGCCCCTTAACCTAAAAACAAAAGGCAACAAGCTTTTGGTGTGCTTATACACGCTCAGGGGAAAAATCTGGTCGCTTTACTTGGGAACAGAGAATGAGATAAATCTTTAATTTCAAGATTCACGCCACTCAACACAACAGGTGGGAAATCATTTTCACAGTTATGTACTGAAGCCTAGTGTAGCTGTAGGGCGTACTGATCTTGTTTTCGCTGAGTTAACAGAAGCGGTTTTACCGGTATAATACACCAGCAAGTCGACCAAAAAGGCAATATTTGTAGTATATCTCGTCAACATGACATAAAACAAGTGTGTAAAATCACATATGAAGATAATCTCAATTAAATTTAACTTGTTTCCGCTTGGTTCCGCACGTTTTCTCTTGGTTTCGCTTGGTTCCGCTTGTTTTTGGTGTTTAGTGTGACCGCTTTAAACGCAGTCTTCAAATTTGAGGTTTATGATTTAACATGCAATCCAATGGCAATGGGAATACACATCGCCAGCCCTGAAGAATTATGTGTATTGGATACTGTATGCAGCTGAACAAACAGATATTGTTAATTGTAACCTCGCACATTGACAGCCGGTCTGTTGTCACGGTCCAAAATAGGCAACCAGTGTGCTATCACGATGCCATGAAAATAGCGGCGTCTTTGTTTATGCGGCCAAAACACAGACACCAAATACTGAAATAGTATCCATGGCCAAGAAAATGAAAGCACCCCTGCCCAAATACACTTTTTCTCTGAGAATAACTTGACTCTAGTTGTATTTGTTTTGCATTGCAACGTCAACGTACAGGCACGTCTTGCTGGTGGGGATTCAAATTGTCTGGCCTTTTGCAATCATGATGAAGTGTACAAATGCATGCCTAGGCCTACCTGATTCGGTGCGAGTACCACTGGTCAGCCATCGCGGGCAACCACCAGGAAAGTTCAGTATTTGAAACCTTTAGCAGATTTGCGCCCGGTCTCTACACGTTCTCAGTTTCGGACAGAATGCACTCAGTTTCGCACACTTATTTTGAATGCCATTGTCACAGTAAATTTAGGCGCTCTTTCAAAATAACATTTGGTATCCTTCTCAAAAGGTGGCAGCACCATAGTATTAACAACATGCTTTTCGGCCACACACGACCCAAGCTAAATGTTGGGCAACAGGGAACCAGAACTCATAAAAAGTAGGCCTATATTTATGCATAGGCCTAGATTTTTTTCTTCTCTACTTCCTGTCTTTGTTTCATTTTTGTACTAAATTTTACACAATGCGCAGCACACCATTAGTATTACTGTTTGTTTTATATTCGTTATTGTTTGTCGTTTCATTGCACAGAGCTGAGACTACACCCATTTATGTATATGGTTTATGAAAATAAAGTTCATTCACTTACATAATTATTCAATATATTGTGGGGGGGGGCAGGGATGCTCGCATTGAAACGAACATTTGTCGGTACCACGAGATTTTGGCTACTTCCATTATACAGACGACATATATTTAAATTTTTAAACCCAGCACTTTTAATTCATGCTATTGCTTATAGTGGATATCGCCAGGTGGCAGTACAACTTCTCTGAAAAAAGTCATCACTACTCTTTGTAAAAATACCGATTTTTTTGGGGGGGGGGGGAGATAATGACATACGTTAAACTATCTAGGGAGCTTTTATATCGGATATCATTATCTTCCCCAATGCACTAAATGACCTTTGAAATTCAAAGTTGCGCTGATTTCAAATTTTCGATTCTGAGTTCTGAGTGTGATGTTTATTCTTTATATTTCTGTTTTAAAAATTATCAATAAGTGAAAAAAAACTAAAGATTTAAACGAAAATTGTGTCATGTGACGAAAATGTGTAATTTTTCGTGAGGAACAGTTGGGTTAACTGTAGTGTCCTATATTCATTTTGCATTTAACATCAAAATTATTTACATGGATATTTGGCCAAGGACTAGCATCAAACAAAAATGCCGTGAAACTTGTTCACTTCTGAAACAAATATTTTACAGATGTTTTGAAAAGATATTCCTGGGTTTTTCTCTAAATGGATAAAATGTTGGTTATTATTTTCTCCAGAGCCCTTCAATTATTATCTTGGTAAGCATCATATACTGAACCCCAATGAAAAGTATCCACATGCCAATTTTGAAGTATTTTATTGTTTATACTTGAAACATTTCATACCTAGACGTGCTTAGAACTTAACAAAGCATTCACTTTTCTGGCGTAAAAATAATGTCACGCTCTACCGACATTAACGTCACTTACAGGCAAAAAATGTCATTAACTGCCCTAATTGAAAGTCACACAAATTTTTCTGTTCAATATGGGATGTGGCCACCTCGAGCATCAACACATGCTATACATCTGCGGCGCATACTGCTGACCAGGGTTTGAATTCTGTGTTGGGGAACATTATTCCATTCTTCCTGCAGAGCTTGGATCAGCTGGTTTCGGGTAGTAGGCCTAGGTGTCCTCCGTTGAATACCTTGGCCTAACTGATCCCACAAATGTTCAATAGGGCTCAGATCGGGTGAGAACGCTGGCCATTCCATGACATTGATGTTGTTCTCATTGAGAAAGTTCATTGTTAATCTTGCAGAGTGTGCACGTGCATTGTCCTGCTGAAAGATCGCCAGATCTTGATGCTGCTCCATAAATGGGACCATGTGCGGCTCCAGCACCTCATCAATGTACCGCCTAGCATTGAGGATCCCTTGAATGACCACTAGGGGTGTCCGGTAGCGGTTGCTGATGCCTGCCCACACCATGACAGAGGGTCCACCCCATCGATCTGCCTGACGGACACAGGCATCTGCATATCTCTCCCCAGTCCGGCGCCACACACGTTCTCTGCCATCTGCTCTGCTGACACAAAAACGGGACTCGTCAGTAAAAAGGACGGTATTCCACTGCTGGCGAGTCCACCTGGAGTGTGCTCTACACCACTGCAGTCGTCTTTCTCTTCTGGGTTGGGTCAGCAGGTTACCCCTGTAAGGTCTTCTGGCTGTTAGGCCACTGCTCCTCAGTCGCCTCTCCACAGTAGAACTACTGACAGGACGGTGATTCACCCATTGAGTCTCACGGGCTGTTTGGGCTGCTGTACGGAAACGGTCTCGCAGGTGCATCAGCCGGATGTGACGGTCTTGGCCAGGTGTTGTCACTCTTTCTCGGCCAGGCCTAGGCCGATCATCTACGGATCCAGTTTCTTGTTGCCGTTCAATTAGTCGTTGGATGGTGCGCCGAGTACACCCCATTCTTTGTGCGATTTGAGTGATTGGGACTCCACCCTCTGCAAGCCCCAAAGCATGGTGTCTTTGACCTTGGCTCAGACGCGGCATGATCGCCTCAACACACCTGAGACCACTGGCTTTTTTCTTGGCTGAACATCCCTTTTTAAAGCCACTGAAAACATCAGGTCATTTTAGCCATCCAATAGGAGTGGTGGTCAGAAGCCATATTCGGTGCACAAAAGTCACATGCATTATGTAACAACCCAGCAAAAGTTAAAAAGTTGTCCTGAATGACCCTGATGTAGGCTCCAAACCATGCATATATGCACACACAGTACTTAGTAACTTACAAAATTAATGTGTTAATTTTTTTATGTGGATACTTTTCATTGGGGTTCAGTATAATTGGATGTCATATTTTTTTTATCATAATAGCATGAATAGTGCCATGGTCATGCGCTCTGTGCTTTAACATAACTGTCCAATTGTTGCAATGTATTATAACCAAATTTTAGGTGAAAAGTTGGAACTTAGGAATTGTAACTTTCTAATTTTAGTAAATTTTAACCAGCCAACAAAGCATGCAACCACTGCACACGCAACGTTTCGTGTAGGTTATTTGGCAACAAATTGCAAACAGTGTGCCTATTTTGTGGTTGTATGAGAGAAAGAGACATTGCCGCCAAATATGTTAATTATCATATCGCCAGACTGGTCCTTGAGATGTTTTGATTTTTCACAAGCTGAAACAGCAATCGGTTCCTCGACTCTATTAAGATCGGTATTTGGTTACAACAGGTTACAACAGGTTACAACAGGTTTATTTTCTGATGACAGGCTTTACTCCCTTATACAATAAGGGAAGCCTCTGGTATCAGCTCCTGATTAAATGTATTATTGTTACTTGCAAAGCGAGTGGAGCGTGCTCCAGTCTTTTGTTCTACATCAATGTCCACACTATACATTACATCACTGTCTTTCCACAATAAATCCAGTCTCTTTTCAAAGTTTTTCACTGTCTTAGTGTTTACAACATCGTCAGGCAGATTATTCCACTGATCAGTGATTCTCAACCCAAAAGAATATTTTCTTATGTCTAATCTGCAATTTCGCTTGTATATATTATAACCGTGACCTCTCAGGGAAGATTCATGCAAGGGGATAAGACCATCAGTAACTGCTGGGTCATACAAAGATTTCATAATTTTGAAAGTTTCCATCATGTCTCCCCTATATCTCCTATATGATAAAGTTGGTAACTGTAGTTTCCTCAATCTTTCTTCATAAGTTAAATTTGAAAAACCGGGTAAAAGCTTTGTAGCCCTTCTCTGTACATTTTCTATAGCTGTAATATACTTTTTTAAGTGGGGATGCCAAACAGCATTTGCGTATTCTAAATGGGGTCTAACTAAAGCCTTGTATAACAGTAGAAAGTTTTCTTGGTCCAAATATTCCATAGTTTTTCGTATCACTCCCATGGTAGAATTGGCTTTATTTACTTTACTTGAGACATGTTTTCCAAATGATAATTTATTGTCTATAATAACTCCTTAGTCTTTTTCCTCTTCAGATACTTTGAGATTATGTCCGTCAATAGTATAAATCCATGTTGGTTTGTCTTTAGTTCCAATTCTCATTGATGTACACTTGTCTGGATGGAATTTTAATAAAGAATCATTTGTCCATGCCGACATTCTATTCGCGTCACCTTGTAGTTTAACACAATCACTTTCTTCATAAATGCCTTTAAAAATTTTGGTATCATCCGCAAAAAGGTAAATATCCGAGTCTGTGATAGCATCTGCCAATGTATTGATGTAGATGACAAAGAGTATTGGTCCCAGCACAGATCCTTGGGGTATTCCGCTTAGTACTTCATGCCATTCTGATGCAGCTCCATTAACCATTACTCTTTGTTTACGTTGATTTAAGAAGTCTCGTATCCATGTGGCTGTCGGTTCTGTGATTCCGTAATGTCTAAGTACTGATATTAACCTTCTGTGAGGCACCTTGTCAAAGGCTTTCATAAAATCACAATAAATAACATCCACACATCCACCGTCATCCAGGATTTCCGTCCATTTGTCCAAGACTGTTACAAGCTGTAGAATGTAGATCTTCCTGATATAAAACCGTATTGTTTAGAACTGACTAGAGAGTTATCCTTCATGTATTTCACTATGGCATCTCTGACAAGTGATTCCATAACTTTACACACAATACTCGTGAGACTGACAGGTCTATAATTTCCTGGATTATGTTTGTCACCCTTCTTGTATATGGCTGTGATATTTGCTTTTTTCCAAGCTGGTGGTATTGTGCCAGTCCTCAGAGATGTTTTGAATATGTTTGTCAGAGGCTCTACAATAGCATTACTAACTTCTTTTAGAATTCTTGGATGCATCCCATCTGGCCCTGGAGATTTAGCCACTTTGATCTTTTGAAATTGCTTTAAAACCATATCCTCTGTAATATTCAATTCTAATAGGTGTTTGATTTCAGGTTGTTGTGCCAGTTCCCAAGTTCCCTCAGGTTCTCTTGTGAACACTGTAGAGAAGAAGTCTGCCAAGGCATCTGCTTTTTCTTTGTCATTCTTTGTCATATCGTTTTGTACATTGGATTTGTGTAGATCCGGTATTTTTGCACGTGTTTTAGTCCTTGTAGTAACATATTTCCAAAACTTTTTGGGGTTGTGCTTAGCTTGTTTGGCTATGTTCTTTTCATATAATTTGGTTATTTTCCTCGTAAGTCGTCGGACTTGATTTCTGCATCGACAGTATTCTAAGTAGGTCTCACCATTGCTAGTTTCTATGAACTTCTTCCATAGTCTGTGCTTCTTTTTAATTTTGCCCAGTGTTTTTCTGTCCAAAGGTACAGTGTATCTTTTACCAGTCCTCACCTTCTTTCGTGGTACAGATTGTTCTTGAGCTATTTTTAACTTCTCAGCAAAAATATCCCCCTGTTTAATAACGTTATCTCTGCAGTCATTAAATAAATCATTCCAGTCACATTTTAATAAATCATTCATTTTCTCAAAATCACCTCTGTCGTAATTCCATGTGAACTTAGGCTTCTCCAATTCCACATAGCAGTTGAAAGACATTTCCAAAACACAATGATCACTGGCCCCGAGTGGTGCGCTTGCAGTAATATTGTCTATCATATGCTCTTCGTTTGTGAATATTAAGTCAAGGACTGCTGGCTTGTCAGTTCCACGTCCTCTTGTAGGGAAATTCACATGTTGAAATAAATAATTGTCTCGGATACATTCTATGAATTTAAACTCGTCGCTTTCTAGGTTGGCACCACATGTGCATGAGTCCCAGTCGATGCCAGGATAGTTTAAATCTCCCGTAATTAATACATGTGTATATTTTAAATTGCACAGTTTTGATATTATAAATTCATACTGTGATTATTTTCCTTTGTGCTATTTGGACTTCTATATAGCAAACAAAAAAGTAACTTGTCTTTTTGGTTTAATTTGACTTCCAATGCCAATGCTTCCATTGGTATGAAATAGACTATTTTGTGCAAGTCAAGCGGATTATAATTTACAGACTTATGCACAAATATGATCATCCCTCTGCCATGGCCCTTATCCATATTCATTTCCTCAATGACATACTCCTCTAATTGGTACTCTATGATATTCAATGTTCTTTTGTAATTTTTTGGTTTCACTTCAGATATAGCTATTATATCTGGTTTCTCTTCATGTATCCTAGTTACATGTATTTGGCTTTTGGCATTTACCTCCATTCACTATACTGGATATGTCAGCAAGTTTCTCATCACTTGGGCGCTTGTAAGAGCGGACGGCTGTGCTTCGATGTCCAGTCACGCCCATTATCAACTGTTCATCCACCGATGCGTCAAACAAGCGACTTACCACTGAAGCCCGCAGTGAATGATTCGTGTAAAAACCGTCACAACCTACGTCTTTCCAGGGACGTGTTATAGATCTATAACACGTCCCTGGTCTTTCATTATTGAGGCCACCATCTTGGCCAAACTGTTATGGCCCAACACTTGTTTGCTGCACCACAATTTATCCGTTGCTTTAGGTAGTGGACGGAGGTAAAAGGCATCATTTAAAAACCCTCGTGGACAGAGTGCGATATACATGCGCATGTTCTTGACAATACATCTCTCAGGGTTATCGGTGTTTGCATATGCACGTGCCGTGTGTGGCTTGATGCGTTTATGCTTCAGCCCACCCGCGTAGGATTTACTTTTACATTCCGTGTAAAGGACATATTCCTTGCCAGCATTGTCTGTATGGAATGCGAAGTTTGAAAGTTTCAAATTGCGATGTTCTTGCCCTCCCCTTAAACTAAAGTTGATGCCAATCAGCCAAAACACGGACCTCAGTAGACTTAGCGGGGTTTGGCTGCCGAGTATTCCATTTTGCCACAGCATATGTTCATCCTTTTCGGAAACAACTTGGGCTTGTTTCTGCTGAAGCTGCAAACCTTCATTCGTTCCTTTCTGCATTTCGTAATCCAGTGTATGCTTAGCAACGCAGAAAATGTCATCTGAGAAAAAATTGTAGTCAAACCCCATCAAATTGATATACTTTTGAATGGAGCAAAAAATACAATACAAAGTTTTAGGGGGATATTTCTGGCCATCAATCCTGCGTGCTTGGCGAAGAAATTATGAAAGTAATTTGCTGAAAAGTTCCTTCTGACTGGCGATGTGCAATATATCTTTTACATGTACTACAGGAATTTGATCTTTCGGTCTTTCACGTAGCCATTGCTCAAAAGTTGACACAGCCCAAGATGCAGCTTTTTTTTTTTGTATTAAGCGGGACAGTAGCTGGGACTAAATCCATCTTGCTTAACGGTTTCTGCTCATAAGTGAAACGAGTCGAAATTTTACCTACAAAATAAATAAAAATATAGGTCGTTCCTCTAAAAGCCAATTGTAAAAATATACATTGTAAATGGAATAAGCCCCCCCCCCCCCCCAACCCGGGGAAGGCATAAATAAATGAATAAATAAAATAATAAAAAACAACTTTCAGAATGAATATCATTCGGTTCCCCTAATAAATAGGTAACACGGTAAAGTACCAAAATTGTTCATGTTACATAGTACTTCCAAGATAAACCAACGAGTAACTGCTGCCTAATAACGAAGGCCACGCTGTATTTATTTTTTGAGTGAAAGCGAGGGAAATAAATATGCTATTTAGGGTTATATTACTACCTAAACAACCAGTTGAAATCTACTCAATTCCATATCAAATGACAAGGATCGTGTCATTGCCGGAGTATTTTGGCTTGAAGGTCTTAAAATGGGTAAAATGTAGCAGCATACCAGAAGGCATGGGCTCTCTTTCGTCGGGGTTACAATTCGCCACAATTTATTTTTGAGCAGGCTATTGTGAATGAATTAACAATGCAGTCAGGCGAGAAGTTTGTGTCACGTGTTTTGAATCGCATCTCACAGAAATGGCGAAGACAGGTCTTGTATCACGGAGAAAGGGGGGGGGGGGTAAGGGCGGGTCCAGGGATAATAAAATCTTGCAAACTTTTGCCTAGTATGGGGTATGCAATATGTAGCGGGCTTCCAGTACACTAGTATTAGGCTGCATCAAATAAAAAGCCCCAGTACGCGACCACGGAACCACCACCCCTCCCTCAGAAACTTTAAAAAAAAAAAAAAAAAAAAATGGGGGGCAACTTGTCCAGGCGGGATTATTTGGGGGATTCTCACAATATTTTTCCAAATACTTTGGCCAATTTGGTACTGCAAAAATAGGCGCTCTTATGGCAAAATCAGTACTTTTTATCAGACGTTTTTGCTTAAGTGGCAGCATGCGATACACAGGTCTGACTGCAACACGTGCACCTACATGGCTTTCGAAGTAAAGCTAATATATTATGAAATTACGAAGCCAACAACTGGTAATTGTGCTTTTTTTGCGAGAAAAACATCCAAATTTTAGCAAAAAGGACCCCATACATGCATACATGTTCCTCGTACGCTGTAACTTGGTCGAACGGTCGAGACCGAAAATAATTATTGTTAGTGTCAAATATATTTTAAATTTAGGTCCTGTAATTATACCGCTGGCAAGAAATACAAAATTTGAAATGTAAACGTACCTTTAGGTCTACTTGAGTAATTGTAACCCATAGACAGATAGGGAATTGCCATGGGATCTGTGCAGTCAACTGCATGCTCCAATGGATCCCATACTTCCTGGACAGACACGCCCAAGTCATCCGCAACGCAATTTAGTTCTTTACAGTTCTCTATTTCAGCACATACTTGAGAAAGTTTCAGTTCTTCCAGTGATGGGTCTCCATTAAAAACAGCCATATCGTTCTCTGCGTTTACCAAAGCCTGTGTCAGAATTAAATCAGTCTCATGCCCAAACAAATCAGAAAACTACATACTGAACTTCGACAAAATCAGGAACAAAGCGCAAAGTGCGTACCAGCGAGATTGTATTGCACGTCCAAACATCACGGCTCGCTGTAAAGCACTGGCAATGTGGCTAAGTCGATTCTGAGACCTGTTGCCAGCTGGACGAATTGACATTGTGAAAAGTTGTAAAAATAGAAAGAATCTATGTTGCACGTGCATTGAAGGGGTTTTAAAGCGAGCTCCAAACAATTAAGTACTAAATAAAGCACCCAAGGTTGGATGATCTTGGTGGATATGGACCAGTTTCAGGAATGGACTGAGCCCGAAGGGCGAAGTCCATTGAAACTGGTTGATATCCACAAAGATCATCCAACCGAGGTGCTTTATTTGACTTAATGTACCTTCTTTTGTTCATTTTTTCCATGAATGAAATAAAATCTCAGTCTGAAAGATAAATAAATAAATAAATTAAAAAATCAATCTACCTCACCCCTGGCTTAATGGAAATTTTGGAGTTCTCTTCACTTGCCGGTGACCTCCTTGCCGTGCAGGCAGGCTTGATCATCAGTGCATATTGCGCAATGATTGTTCTTGCATGCACATGGTTTCATTGGGCAATGTTTAAGAAAGTGTTCATATTTAAATTAATGTGCGTGACCACACCACTTGCCAGACAGGTGATGAGATCCTCATTTCATTTTGTGCTTTGAGCCTGAGAAAGTTTGCATTGGTACAAACTATGGAGAAGCAGCCAGTTTAAATTGATGCGGACCCTCTTGATGATTTGTTATTATCACAAGCCCTAGATGCTGCAGAAACAAACCTTCCACTGGGGGACATTTCGCATGATTCCTTAGATGGAATTCTGTCTCAAGCCCTGGACATGGCAGAAGAAAATAATTTGTATGCCAACGCCCTTGAGTCTAGAACCAACCAGTTAGCATATGTGGCCAGGTTGTAGATGATACTGCCAAGAAACTTGGAATATCTAAAGAGGACTTGAAAAAAGCCTGCAAAGAGTCTAGGGATATTAGTGACATGGCCTGCATAGGGGGACCATACACAGTTGCGGCTTGTAACTACAGACGAAAAGAACAGTCTCAAGGTAAGTTGTCTATACAGCTTGGATGGGGACATGTATCCCTCACTCTTCTCCCCCCCCCCCCCACTCTCCCCAACCAGGGGTCGGTGCAGATTGACATGTAAAAATTACATAGCTACAGGAAAGTTGTGAAATGCTTATATTGGTTTCATCAAGAGAAAAATCAAGCCATTTTAGCTACAGTTTTCTCTAACAAGGCAATAGTTTTTATTAGAAGTAAGTGAATAGTTTAAATGGCAAATTACAGCATGAAAAGTTGTTCTACCATTCGTTTCATGTTCAGCCACGCCTATGCGTAGATCCATGTAGGGCCTATAACACACCAAAGGCAAGTTGTATTGAATACGGTGACCTAGCTTCAGTGACGACTCTCGGCGCCTGTGTCATTATCCGTTAGAATGTGTGACCTTTGACATGTGTAAATCTACTGACAGGAATTCTGGGGTTGGCTTTTAAAAATCAGTGGTGTGTGTAAATGTAGAACATAAATCTAATTATAGCTCCTTCAAAAATGCATGGACCAATGTACAAGGTACTATATATGTATAGGTCCTTATTTCTTCAGCTCTTGTGTATTTTGTCAATAATATTACGGCAATTCAGATATATATCAAATAATACGAAATGATTGTGAATGTAAATGGATCACATTGGGAGCTCGATGATAAATATTATTTGCCACCTCCTTGATCACTCAAACAAATGTGCTGGCATAATTTATGAACAAAAATGGCAGTAGGTGTTAATTATGAAAAGCGAGGCCCCACTTTGCATTTTGCATTTGATATGATCCAGGTGTCATTCAAAAAATACTACACTGATTGCTATTCTGAAGTCTATGCACTCATTTAATTTTGATATTCACAGAAAGAAATAGTTAAAAAATAAAAATTGTGCATTTTACCTTGTCAATTGTTTTAAAAACAGCAAATATTTGCCACACCATGGAGAGAGACAGCCATCGTGTATTAATGATGAAACAATAATTTTCTTATGCCTGCCATAAATAGGCAAACCATTGTATCAGACAAGGTCGATATACTGTATGCTACTGTAAGAAACATGGTTAACATGGAAAAAAATGTCACATCAACATTTACCAATCTAATGAAAGTAAATCTACATTCGGATTGTTGCGCTTTTTTCTTTTGTGTGTGTGTCAATTAAAGTTATTTTGATTTATCAAAAATAGTGTTTCACTCGCTTTTGCAATCTGTATAAACAAAACATACTCAAATAGGGCTCGTTGAAATACATTTTTCAAGGGTATTTGCATATTTCATATATTACATGTCACTAACAAATAGCACATATGACAGGTACTTTCCAAAAGTTTATTGAAGCAACCTAATAAAATTGACTGTATTCATTGATTTTTATTTTAATCATGTATGACCAAAAGTACCATTTAAATGTGACCCCTTTCCTTCTATGAATGGTGCTTGTAGGTGATACACACACACACACACACACACACACACACACACACACTTGAATACATACGTCATGCATTTTTTCCTTACAGATCCTACCTCCCGATTCCAATCAATTGGACAGCCATTGAACTGGACTTGGTGAAAGCTGTCACACCCATAAATACACAGAAAAAAGCAGCCAGGCTGGGCCTATCGCATTTTCGAACAGTGGCGAATGTGGAAACTAAAGGGAACTGGACCCCCAATTCCTAAACTTGAAACCATGAACAGTGACAATTTGAATGAATTTCTTCCAGTTTTCCTGCTGGAAATTCGCAAAGAAGATGGCAGCAAGTACCCTGCTAAATCTCTTTTTGAAAAAGTGTGTAGCTTGCAAAAGCACCTGCAACTTCAAGGCCGACATGTTAGTTTTCTCAACGACCCCCAGTACGTGAAAATCAAGTTTTCACTAGATAACAACATGAAAATGTCTTCAAGAGAGGGTGTGGGCATGCGTGTTAAAACCTCTCAAAGCATCACATATGAGCAAGAGGAACAGTTGTGGGCATTAGGTATTTTAGGAGTTCACAATCCATTATCTCTGTTGAGAGCTACATTTGATTTAATTGGCACCAACTTCGGTCTCCGTAGTGGGGATAAGCATCAAAATTTCTCCAGTCGCAACTTTATAATATGCGACGACCCTTCTGGTAAAAAATATCTACAGTACACCGAAACTGTAAGTAAGACCTTCAAAGGAGGCCTAAAAGACAAAAACAGAAAACCACGTACTGCAAAAGCCTTGCAAAATGATAACTGTCCAGAACGCTGTCCTGTAAATGTCTTTGACAAATACCTATATGCATGTCCCCCTGATGCTCTAGAGTCTGCTTTCTATCTTAAACCAAAGAGTCTAGAAAATAAGAAGTTATTCGAAGAAGCAGTGTGGTATACCAGGCAACCTAATGGACACAATAAACTTAAAAACATGATGAAAGAAATAATGGAAGAGGCAGCAATTCCAGGATATTTTACCAACCATTCATTGCGTTGTAACTACGGCGACAAGGCTCTTCCAGGGTGGAATACCAGAACAACTGATACAGTTACAAACAGGCCACCGCAGTGCAGCCGTTCAGAAGTACAAAAGGCCATGTACTGGGCAGCTTCAAAATATTTCTAATGTTATTCAATCTAAATGTATTAAAACTGAACAGGACAACATTAAGCCAGAACCTGCAGACAGCAAGTTAATGGAGGTGGTGTACAGGCACAGTGAGAGTACACCCACTCGTGACCATCCTGCTCCTACCAGCCCACCCAAGGGCAAGGAGTCAGGCACAGCATATGTTTTCAATATCTATGGTGGAAGTGTTACTTTTGAAAACTTGAATAATAAGTAAAAATTCACACCTTAAAAGAAAAGTCAGCCAGCAAATTTACTTTCGCCAATTTGAACAATGTGTCAAGTTGTGTACACATAAACAGCCACATGTATTTTCATGATTAACATATCATGTAACTTTGTTTATATGAATAAGTGCACCTACTCAAATTTATGCATAATTCCATCCAGTTGATTTATATATGAAAATAAATAATAAATACAAATACAATCTGGCAACTTTTATTTTACAAATTTGAATAATGGGTCAACAAGTTCACCCATAAACAGCATGGCTTATAGCGCCATTATTTCATAGAACTTTGTTTATATAAATGAATAGAACTGTGAAAATCCAGTCAGAATTTTGGTTGAATCGCAGCAGCTGACCAAGTCGTTTTAATCATGAGAACATCTGACAAGTTTCATTTTGATAATTAAAATAATCATGAGTTATGCATTGCACCCATTAAAAGGGTCGTTGATTAGTGCCATGATTTACATGGCTTTATTTTGATTATGATCAGACCTGTGCAAATCCATTCTTTAGTTTGCTTTGCCACCAGTTTGTCTCATATCATAATCTAATAAATTGTTTATGAATGCTGTTTCATTGCGCTTGTTCGTTCATTCCAGGTCCGCACCCAGCAACAAAGGGCAGGTCAATATGTAAACTATTGTTGGATATTGACCTGTTCTTTGTTCAGTCGGGTCTATATTGTTAGATATTGACCTTCTTGAGAACAAAAGAATGTACATTAAATGTCCAGAAAAGCATGACATTTTTCTTTGACTGAGACGAACAATGAACTAAACTAGATATGAACCTTGTGTCTCGTATGTGGTCATAGTGTATGATTCTATTGTAATGCGCAGGTCTGTATTGGCAATACAGACCTGTAAATACAGACTTGACCTCAACTGTTCACAGGTTATTTCGACCCCACAATAACAAACACCAAATGACAATTGCTGCAAAATCACTTGTTATTTCACTGAAAAGAAACACACTGATTCATTTAAATACTTTTGCTCTTTCTTGACAAAAAAATCATTGCATTAACTTACACATTTTAGACAAAAGCTACACGCCTATCTGACCGAAAATAATTACCATGCTAAATTGATTCATTCAATAATCTTAATTTAATACAAACAAGCCTACCTTCAAGTTCTTTTGATCGTGGTCTGGTAGAGTAAAACACATTTATGGAACCTTCCTCAGCATGAGGGACAAAACTTCTAAACTAACTACTAATACTGAAAGAGAACACAAGTCAAATGTGTGGGAGATGGAGTCCGTTTAATATAATGAAATAAATATTACAGAGTCTATTTACATGTACCAAAGTTTTGACACGGCCCACTGTTCACTGCACACAAACATAGTACAATTGGTTGTCCACAATACAATCTGTGCAGGTGGGCTTTTTGCGCCACAAACCGGTCGACTTTGAAGGCCTCAAAGACAGTCGGTTACCCCCACCGGAGCAGGGAAGGCGAGAACAAATATGCTTTAGGAGCGTATATATTTTAGAAATGCATTCGACCTCCATCTCCCAAGTTGTCTTATATCCGCATCGGAGAAACCTAATGCTGCAGCATATGTGGCACCTCCAATTCTGAATGAGTGTGACTTATACACCTGGGGATTTAGGCCTAGCAGCTTGATTGCATTGGTCAGAATTTTGTTGAAGAGGGAACGACACACGGGTGTAAGATTTTGATGGCAAAACAGGGGTCCTGGATTTGCCCCTCTCAGTTGACGGTACCTGTGGAGGTTAAACACAGGGCAAATAACCAAGTCAGGGTTGCGTTGCAAACCAATCTGAGCGGTGGCTCCTTTTGAGTGTTTGTACGACCGAAATGTCAAGATGTATTCATCACCTGACTGGCCTATTGTGATATCCCCAAACTGCAAAGTGTGGTTCTGATTGTTGGAGGCATGTGCAATTTCACCGATGCGGAGTAGACCAAAAAATGCAGTACAAAACATTGCTTGAAAAAGATACAAGTCAAATTGGGCTAGGTTGAGGAGCGACAAGGTTGACACTGATCGTTTAAGAGCATCAATTGTGATTGGGAGCCTCGCATCTGCAGTTGAATTAGAATTTCTTAGACCTTCCAAAGTTTTAGTCACAATAAATGATGTCATGGGATCTGGCACACCTTTAATTTTGTGGAAGAAGGACACTGCAGAACAGTAGGTTCTGATGGTATTGTACTTGTATTCACGTGCACTTAAAAAGGCTATAAACAAAGCCATTTCTGGAGGTGCAAAGGGGAATGCACAGTCAGTGTATGAAGTGAATTGATCCATCAGACCATGTGCAAAGGCATATGTTCTCTGTGTAGATTTCGCTAGAGAGTTCGATATTAATGTGCTCAGTCTAGCTTCCAGTTGTTGGGTAGCAGATTCGTGGGAATGTCCGTCATATCCCGATCCAACCATGGAGCGAAGTCGAAAATCTCCTGCAACGCAACATTGCGAGACAGTTTATCACAGAGGGTATTTGTCACTCCGCTTATGTGTTTCGCCTTCCACAACACGTTATATTGCATAGAGCTTACCACAAAGTCTCTTAACAACACCATTAAGGCTTTTTCTTTTGAAGTAGCCTTGTTGATCACATGTACTAAGCTTAAATTGTCTGTACGTATAATGATTCTTTTATTGCAGATGCGAGGCCCCCATATTTTCAGAGCCAAGAGGATGGGAAAAAATTCCAGTATTGTGATGTTATGTGCAGACCAGGTACCTGACCACGTGCCTTGGAACCAAGATTTTCCGAAAACGGCACCAAAGCCCCATTTGGAGCTGTCCGTCACTAGTTCTAAACAGGTGTCCAGGGTCCAGTGGCGGTCCAAGAAAAAAGTTTTCCCATTGAATAAAACCAGGAAATTTTCCCATGCTCTTAAATCTTTCTTTGCTTCCTCAGTCAGCCTGATATGATGCCATGGCATCTTGACACCCCTAGTCAGGTTAATCAGCCGTCTCAAAAATGTGCGCCCTGGAATGACAACCGAACAGGCCCAGTTAAGTGTACCGATTATCGACTGTAATTTCTGAAGGGTGATTTTCTTTTGTGGCAATGCTTCCGCTATCAATGAGCGGCATTTACTTAGCTTGTCTGCGGGCAAGCGAGCCTCAAAACGGACTGTGTCCAGCTCAATACCTGCAAAAATCATAGTCTGGGCCGGTTCGAATGTCTTTTCCAAGGCTATGGGAACCCCTATCCTAGAACACATTTTTACAAATTTCTGGAGGTTCAACTTGCACTCTGTGTGGGTGCGGGCAGCCAATAGGAAGTCATCCAATATGTGAAGTAAATACGTAATACCAAGTTTCGTTCTGGCCACCCAATGTAGGGCAGTGCTGAGGGTTTCAAAAATGGCACACGAAATTGACGCACCCATTGGCAAGCATAAATCATGATAGAATTTACCCTCCCAAGAAAAACCCAAAAGTTCATAATCTTGGGGTCGTATGGGGCAGATACGAAAAGCATCGGCTATATCTGTCTTTGCAAGGTAACAGCCGAGCCCTAAGTCCATGATTTGACTAATGGCCTCGTCAACTGTTTGGTATTTGACTGCGGTGAGTTCTTTGGGTATCCCATCATTGATCGATGTGCCATAGGGGTATCAAAGGTGGTGTATTAACCGAAATTTCCCAGGGTCTTTTTTTCGGGATGAGACCAATGGGGGAGCATACAAAATTTGGAAAGGGGGGGGGGAATGAAACGGTCCAGCAATGCGCTGGAGGGAAAGCTCCTTTTCAATTTTCGCTGATACAACCTCGGGATGCTCCGAGGTAGATTTTAGATTATGACAAAAGGTTGGGGAACGGATGCCTTCAAAGTGCAAATTGAACCCGAATGTGAAACCTTCCAGCAAAAATCTGCGAATCCTGGGGTCGTAACCCCTTAGTTCTTTAGCTAGAGCCTCCTGTTTGATTGGGGTTGGTACTGGGAGCATTTCTACGGGAACCGTTGCCACCACCTCTGCCGCCCCTGTTGTTGTGTTTATTGTCAAGCCGTGGGACTGTGAATTGGTTTCTGCAGTCTGTGGCTCTGTGACGCCCATTACAGCGTGGGCACAGGTGGATGTAACGACAGGAATTGTGATCACAGAAGTTTCCAGAGTGGTAGGAAATGGAGAAGTCTTTTGGGATGACCACTGCCGGACGCCTACCGGTACCCCTGGTACTATTCTGCGCTCTTGGAGGAGTTTGTTGGGGGGCACCAAAAAGACACTGAGACATTAAAGTCTGACTAA
Organism: Hermodice carunculata; assembly: GCA_964020975.1. NCBI lineage: Eukaryota > Metazoa > Annelida > Polychaeta > Eunicida > Amphinomidae > Hermodice > Hermodice carunculata. The sequence continues at coordinate 38,048,779 of OZ026626.1, forward strand.
TGACGTGCCAGGGATAGCCACAGGCAGCCCGCATCCATCTAAACTGCTTATCATAAAAATACCAGTCACTGCCAGTAGTGCTCAAGTTGCGAATTATATCAATATACTTGAAGATGGAGATGGCTTCCTGGGGGTATGCCTGGCAGTACACTGAAGAATACATCAAGAACGCCTGCAGCCATCTGCTGAAGGATTTGATTTCTGTTTTTGAGGATACTGTCGGGACCTTAATTGAAACATTATTTGCCTGATCCAAAATTTCAGCCTCTGAATTGTCTTCAAAGGCAATACCCTTCAGCAGGAGGCGCAAGTCTACGTACCCTTTAGAAACAATCTTTGATCTTAAGGCATGATCAACACATTTATCTAGAGTTTCTAGCGAGTCAGGGGTAGCCATGGCGCCTAAGGGAGGGACCATAGGGGCGACACCTGGCTCGAACCGAGTGCCGATTGGAAAGGGGGCATGGGGAGGAACTTGGGGGGTGACATCCAGATTAGGAGCCATGACTGAACCCCTTGTGACACCTAGAGCTGAAGTCAAACTGCTCTTATTGGCATGACTTGAAACGCTGTTAGATGCCATCTGTAGTTGTGGCATTGACACAGGCAAAGTTTGGCTGTAGCTGGGCTTAGGTGCCAATGTTGGGGGGTTGGTCAGAGTCTGAAGGGGGTGTTGCACATGAGCCTGTGGTAAACTTGGCTCCGCAGACTCTAAATGTCCATGTTTCCGTTTGAGGGGCTCCGCCTGGTCAGGCAGAACTGGGATAAGGGCTGTAGTGCCATCCGGCAAGACATACAGCACCTGCTGTAAATTACTGTCCATTGACTGTTCATTGGATGGCTGTGCCGACCCAGCCGGTGACACCGAGTTCGACTCCTGCTCATGGTGGGAGTCTTGCCCAGTAACACCTGTGGCTGTACCGGTAGCCAAAGTCCCATTTGCAGGCAACAGTTCTGTTAATAGCTCCCGAACGAGCCCTCTTAAGTCTAATGATGCACCAGAAGTACCTGCCACTTGGTCATCTTCAGCTTTTTTGGACCCTCTGGTCCTGGTTTTATCAGATTCCTTAGGCATCCTGCAAAGATTTATGAGTACGGCCAGAAGGGTAACCACCAAGGATCATTGTATTTAGTTGGATTCTTGCCCACTGACCAGGGAACTAGCCCCGATATCTTGAATTCATAACCATTGAGCTTTTTTTTTTTTTTTTATTTATTTTTATAAAAGCGGAAAAGTACATCTAGGGGGTACATAATTGTCTATTAGCAGAAGAGTCATATCAAAATGTTATTTGTCCTGCTGGTGAGTGGGCACCTGTTATGCCATATAAATCACATATATAAATATAACCTGCTACACAGCCCCACTATTTTCAATATTGTGAAGACGCTCAGGAACTACAGAAAGTTGTTTTGATTTTTTTTTTTTTTTTTTGTTGAACTTTTCCAAATTTCCAAAAGATTATGTAATTTTGTGTTACTGTGTTATGATCACACCCACACCTGGGCTATATGTGCTCAACTGTAGAAATTGTGGGACTGTGTACCTGACAGTAAGTAAACACCATTGCATATAGCTGAAATAATTGTACCAAAAATAAAATTGTGCAAACATCATGATGTATAGAAAATATGACAAACCCCTAAGTGTAAAGTAAGGTAAGTATCACTAGTAATGTAATCAAGTGGCTACCGTACCATGCATATGACCCGGAGACAACGGACTCCCGAGCAAGAGGTTTGTACCTGATGCCTTTTTTTTTTTTTTTGAATTCTTATCTGCAATGAATGCAGTTGTTTGAATATGTTACATAAAGCTGGCAAAGGTTGATCCAGCTTGCTCACAAGGGGTCGCATGGGGAGCCAGGGAACGGGGCTTGTCATGTTACTGGAGTAAATTGAGTGCAGATTATATCATAGCAGGTAAAATTACTGGGCAAACCAGCATTAACCACACATTGTCACTGATCATATATGTACATGCCAATCAGACAACTCGTGGATGTAACATCAATCAGTCCATATACATGCATCCACCCTCTCACATGCCCACTCACACACATCTGCCTGCATATATTTTATGATAAACACCACAGAGCAGCCACATATTAAGAATATCCAGGGGTCAACCATTGTTGATGAAGTAGGCAACTGAATGCGTGAACCCTGTACAGGATGTATTGTACATTAACTTGATGTAGGCTGTTGAGGCGACAGGGAGCTCCCTGTGATAGTCATGATAAAAGTATAACAAATTGGCAAACACAAAGTGACTCGACGTAAAATAAGTATAATTTACGCCACAGGTGTAAGTAATTTATTAAATGTACCATCAACGAGCACACATTTTTGACCTTCGCTTGAAAAAAAAAATACAATAGAACAACTGATACGCAGGCGGGTGCCATGACGACACCTGGCGGCGAAAGGGGTAACCCTCAGAAAGGGCGGGAAATTCCTGTGACACGTGTTGAATGCCCTTATTACATGTATTATGGCGTATGGATAATCGGTCGTTTTTCACCACTCCTCCTGATCTGAATCGTCAGAATCAGAATCGGGATTTGGATCATCTAAACGCCTGGTAGCAAAAAGGATGGCCCCTCTCACACCCCGTTAGTACCGCTTCTTGCCCAGATCGTCATTCAAGTGGGTACCATCGGTTGAAAGAATAGATTGCCAGTCCTCTTCAATGCCTTGCGTACGCCAAAATATCACGCCTTTTTGGGGACATTTTGCGTTCAAAATCTTGTTGACCTTAGCTACTTTAGCGTTGTACTCTTCAACATCACTCTGGGTGGGAAGGTAATAACGGTTTAGGTTTCTGCGAGACAATTTCATTACTATTACGTACCGGGCACCGAACAAAGATTTGCTGAACTTTGCAAAAGACAAAACTCTTTCCGCCACTGATTCGGCATCGTCTTGTCCTCGAACAAAGTCGTTACCACCCAACTGGCAAACCAAAATGTCGGCAGGACGAACACTCAACCTAGTTTCAAATATGGACCTAACCGTGGGTACCCGAAGGCCTCCCTTGCACCAAAAACGAGCAAGGACGTCCAAACCAAAGTTGTCCTTAAACTGGAGGTCACCATTGTAAATATCATCACGCAAGTTGCGGATGAACGAATGGCCAATCAGGAGTACCTCTGGTAACCTATTTCTGGGTGACGTCATGGCATCCTCGTTAAATTTTTGTGGCCCAGTTCCATAAATTGACTGGAACTTACAACAGTACAGTTGGGACCGACCGAGTCGTCGATTTAAAGCAAAATACTTAACTTTAAGGTGTAGGTTGATGCTCCGACGAAGTGGATACGTGGCCCCGTTAGGATAAGCTTGACGGAGTGTCGGCAAGTACTGCCGAATGCCGTGGATGGTGGAGAGACTCCAAAACCAAACTTTACATCAAATTTGTTGATCTGCAACTTGCAGAAGTATCAAAGCATCGATGGGTTTTCCATCGCGTTTAAACTCAGTAAGTATAACTGTCCGTTAAAATTTAAATTTGCTTAATGCAGTAGCTGAACGATGTACGTCTGTTGCCTCTGACAGATTAATTTGGAATAACCGCGAAATATGCTATAGCTGTGAATATTATGCTAATCTCGCGAGATTTTCTCCTCTCCTCCGATTGGTCGGTCACTAGATTTGCATGTACCCCGACAGCCTCTGCGAGACCAAGGCTACATGTAAACACAGACATGTGCTGCCTTGGCCATAAAACCAATTAACTTCTTTAATTGTTTCTATGGGCTGTTCTCTTCTTGCATCATGCGGAGGTAGCGGGCACATGCAATGGTTGATTGAAGCTCCTCATATTCAATTTTTAGGTCCTCACATGCTGAAAGTTCGGAGTCTAAATGACCGCAAATTTGGGTAAGCTCAAAGTCCATTGCATCGTCTTCAACGTCATTTTGAAGAAGCTGGGTCAAATTTAAATCATCCAAATCAAAATTCCATGCACTTTGCTGTGAAGAGGCCATTTCCACCGCCAAGATAGTTACGGCAAATGCAAAAAAAAGTGAACTGCACCCATTGAATGAAAATTCTCAGAATGAAAATTCTGGACTGGCAACCTTGAAAGGACGTGCGAACAGTGTCCTGCGATCCAAGAATTCCTATCGCTTTGTGTGTCTGCACGCGCTGCCAAATACCCTTTACCCAAGTGTTATGGGGACCATTAATTTAAACCGCCTGAATGAATGAATGAACGTTATTGGCTGCAATACAATAGAATTATACACTATGTTAGATAATGACAAGGTCACTGTTTTGCGTTGGAAAAGTGACTCAGTTTCTAATTGGCCGATTGTGGTTACTATGGCAACAGGCTTCAGTACACTAGGGACCAGAGGCTGTAACTGGTCTAGGCGATAATGATGAACTTCCTTATTGGTGTCTCAGTCAAGGGGGAGGGTCAGAGTATAGTTCTGTTTCCCTTACTATAAATAAAATCCTGTCGAAGAAGGGCAGACCAAGTGTAGTAACACGGAACTTGATCTGCTTTGCAGCAATACAGTGCCATAGTTAAACCAAATTTTGACTACTGCGATATTGTCTGGGGAAATTGCAATAAAGCCACGTTTGAAAAGGTCCTCAGGATGTAAAAGAGAGCAAGTCGTATTGTGGCTGGTGCACCCTATTGTGCACCATCTGAACCACTTTTCAAACAACTTCGTTGGAATTCCCTCAGCAAGAACATAGAGTTCCACAAATGTGTTCTAGTTTACAAAGCATTGAATCACTTAGCCCCAGCCTACATTCGTGATTAGTTAGTATATACCAGTGAAGTCACCAGCCGACCTACCCGTTCTACATCAAAATGCCATCTTTATGTACCAAAACCAAAAATCACCGCTTACCGAAACAGTTTCTCACAGTCAGGCCCGCATTTGTGGAATGTTCTCCTCGAAAGTGTGTGGCTTGCACCTTCACTGCCTCTCTTGAAGTCTAGATATTGGGACCATGTTAGATCTATAGTCACCTGACCTTATCACCCCCCGGGTATCGACCCTAATGCTTCCCCTTATCCCAGAATCACAACCATTGTGTATATTTTCATATTTTCATGTATGTTACCACTATGTATGTATCATATATATATATATATATATATATATATATATATATATATATATATATATATATATATATATATATCAAGTGCCTTACATCTATGGGTGGGAACCTTTAACGTCATACATGTGCATAGAAACATGTTTTCTCATTTTATCCCCTAAAGAATATTTTTGTAGCTTTTCGCCACATTTTCGTGTCTTTCTTGATTGATATATTGAAAAGGCATTCATTTTGGTTGCGGCAAAGGGAAGAAGTGGGACAGTTTGTCCCAGTTCTCTCCACTTATTGTCTCTGTTGCACGTGAAAATAGCCCGACAATGGAACAAGATTCAGTGTGTTTGATGGGCCTATGTAGGCCTACAGGCTATATTTCATGTCTTAGAATGTTGTATGATCCATCTTGTTCAACTCTCACGACGCCAGTTGTGGCGACTGAAAACGGATCTAGTTGCGTCGTCAGCTGTTGCACACTTGACAACGAAAGCTGCTTTCTTTCTTTCTTTCTTTCTTTCTTTCTTTCTTTCTTTCTTTCTCTCTCTCTCTCTCTTTCTTTCTTTCTTTCTCTCTCTCTCTTTCTTTCTTTCTTTCTTTCTTACTTTCTCTCTCTCTTTCTTTCTTTCTTTCTTTCTTTCTTTCTTTCATCGTGCTCCAACATGCATATGCTTCAGATGGCATGGGAATGACAAAGATTGTCTTATTCATGCCAATTCTAGAAAAGAAATGGACATCGGGTAATGGACCAAAAATGGACGTGTTTAATATTAGTGTCAATTTATGAGCAAAACTGATGTCACATGCTGACCACAAAATAGACGTATAAATGACGTCTACTTCTTGGCAACAAATAGATGTGAGATAAGTCACGTCACAAAGGCATGGCTTACTGGTGTGAGACGACCTGACATAAATTCATCCAGACTATGACGTCTTTTTCACGAAATGTGCCTGCTGGAAAGCACACCTGTGCTTTTATTGCATTATATATTGTGCTCCAATCCGTCAATGAATTTAGAAACTGTGTGTGCAAAATACACCTGCATGGCTGGCTGGCCAATAAATTACAACCAAACTTTTTCAGAATGTTTTGATTCAGTTATATCTATAAATGGCTAAACCTTGTGAGTATACTTGTGTACTGCAGGACATACAGACTGAACGCTTACAGTTTGTTCATATGGTGAGTTCACCAGAGGCTTGGTAGGTTTATGAAGCCACCTGTACCAACATGTGCTACCCTCCAAATCAGAAAGTTGTTTCCTGACCCCAAAAGAAGATACACTCGAAGCGCAGAATATGGAATGTAGCTTATGAGAAGAGTACAAGGCGAACATACAACGCTCATTTAGTGGTCTATTAAAAGTTTTCTGGTCAGGCAGGTTTATTCCCTTTCCCTATCGGTGAGCGTGACTTCACATGTTATGCTGCCTTTCTTGCCTATTTAGTTAATGTACATGTAGCTAGTCATCAGTACGGAACACCTAAACATTGTGAAAATTATACATAGAGAATCTTGTTTATTAAACTCTTTGCATCAGATCTGGGTTTTCAACGTACTGCTTATTAAAGAGAATACGCGAACGTCAGTCGATAAGTACATGCAGAGGCTCCCGACAACCCAATTGTTCTCATTGGTCAACCTGGCCTCCCAACAGGAACTGTGTTTTTGTGTCTGTGTATCATAGCCCTTATCTCTTTTTTAGGAGGTCCAATTTGTTTGTTTTGGGAGGCACGCAGGGATGACAAATTTGGTCTGGTGACCTGTTTTGTGCAAGATGGCATAGCCCTGGCCATTGGAGCTTCTAAGATTAATCAGTTCCAAAGACGCGAGCTCAGAATACCTCTGCCTAGAATTGCCAGTCGGCTTCGTGCCCTGCAAAAAGCAGCTTAGATTTTAATCAGGGTGGTACCAGGTAGTGGAGAAGAATTGTTGTTTAGATTCTGGAAGAATGGACACACAAGGAATTAAACTTAGGAAAGACTGGGGAGAACTGGGACACTAAGGAATGAGTTAGATTTTAAAATCTTACTATTTAACAGATCAACTTCATGCGGTGGTAATATATCCAAAAGCAAGTTGGGGCACATTTATAACTTAAACTACTTTCATAACACCTTGTAGGCATGTATATAACTGTTAAGCATAATACAAAAAAGGAGGATTCTCAGGGATAAACTGAACGCCCATGGGGCAAAGTGGGACAAAGAGGTGGGAGGACTGGGACCACTAAATAAGCAGTTATTTTCTCTAAGAATTCCACACGAGTTTACCAATTGGGGAGAAATGGAACAGTAATAAGGAGAACTGGGACACACTGTCCTAATTTTTGCGATGGGTCATTTTTTATATGGCGGATAACTCCCCATCTTCTCAAAGCTTCCTGACAATTGATCTGGCTTTAGATTTTTGAGGTTACATATTTTCCACAACCAAAATGAATGCCCTTTTTTGATGTATGAATCAAGAAAGACACAAAAATGGGGAGAAGCTAAAACATCTTTTTAGGGGATAAAATTAAAAACATGTTTCTATGCACATGTAGGGTACCAGAATGACGTCAAGGGTGCTCAACTATAGACGTAAGCAGACACTGGATAGCTTGAAAAAAACACAAACTAAAGATATGAGGGGTGTCCCACTTCCCCCCTATTACAGTTCTCACCCGGTCTCCCCTATATGTCATTTATGTTTCTTTGTAAAAGTAATATTGGTCAACAGGCTTATCAGGTAGGATAATACACCAGACAGAGCTTCTGCAGAGGTGAGACCACTTAAGCCCTGGGCTGCAATACCAGGGCAGTTGGTGCAGATTTAAGGAAACTGAGAAAGTACAGGCACTGTGTCCAAGACATTGCGACCAATTTCACTTTGACTAAGGCCTTAACTCATCAGGTGTCTACCAGTTAAGTCTGTGATAGTACTACTTTCTACCAAAGGTTTGGGACCCATTTTTGGAAATATATGTATTGTCACAGCAGTGTATGTAGTCGATGAGTAAAATGGCAGCGTTATTAGCAGCATGGCCATACGTATCATTGCAATTAAGACAAGACAGAAGTATATTTCTTTGTGGTGATCTTAATGCACAGACTGGCACATTCCAGGATTTTGTGGCTAAACCACAAGCAATTTATTCTATACTTCGTTTGATAACAAATGTAAGCAATTAAAAAGACATGAATAATTACACTGACCGTCATTAGACAGTGTCATTACCATATCCAAACGGTAGTACTAATGAAAAAAATTGTTGTCAATTCCGACCATAGGAAATGTTCCTTGGTATGTACAGAGAGAGAGAGAGAGAGAGAGAGAGTCCGAAACGTATGTACAAAGGTCCATAGGGACAAAAAGACATGTCTAGTTTTAACATGGTAGAATGCAAAAAGTTTTGTTTAAAATTATAGGACTATTTCAGTAAATTGGCTTGAACAGGTGCATCATTCATGTGCATATAGGACCATACAATTCATGAAAAGGGACCAACATCTGCAGGACATCAGAGAATCTGCAAGCACAGCTTCCAAATTTGTTGTAAAAATCAATAAACATTTAAAAGGTACTAGTTGCAACCACTGTCTCAACAATGATCATCATCCATACAAGTCCACAAAGTGACACTAACACCAACATCAATCCATCAAAAAGCCCCCTAGGCCTAAAATGACCATCAACAAGTATCCAAACAACATGGTTAAACAATTCGATGTGTTTTAGACATGGAGTTAAAGGGATGATGTTGTTGTAAAGGAGATAAAGTAAGGATATTCCAAAAAGAAAAGTGTTTGAATGTGCAAATATAGTGGTGAAAAGTCAAAACATTGTCAGGATTTGCAAGTACACTGGTTCAAATGTTAAGCATCAGCCAGAAACAATTGACATCAAGCCTTAAAACACAAAACTGTAGTGAATAATTGCATTACAATAGCCAAAATTTGTCTGGAGAGAGAGAGAGAGAGAGAGAGAGAGAGAGAGAGAGAGAGAGAGAGAGAGAGAGAGAGAGAGAGAGAGAGAAAGCCAAATATGTACAAATTTACCCATTTATTGAAAGTAACCATGTATCAGCTGTACATCAAACACTTTGAGCCAACCTGACATGACCTAAACAATAACAAACTACATTCAGACAATATAAAAACCAACATCAGTCCCAATACATTTGCAACACTTATTCCACTGCAATATGTGCAGCAAAAAGCCTGAATGTTCAAATTTTTACCAAATATATAAAAGTCCCATGAAATGAGAAGCGGACAATAATTTTCAATGATAGTGATGACATGTCAACAACTGAAAAATGTTTAGAATACAGTATACTAGTAAGCGACTACAAAAGAATAATTCAGATTAAAACAAGAAAATATAAACAAGAAAAACTAAAAAAATCCCAGAACCTGTTAAGCTCAAACCCGAATGAATACTGGGCCTTGTGGAAACAGTTACAGAGGGGTGTAGACAGATCAAGCAGTTACATTATCCTCGAAGAATTTGTGAAATATTATAAGTAACAAAAATGTGCCTCCTATGCAAGACTATAATGAAAAAAAAAAAAAATAATAATAATAATAATAATAATAACAATAATAATCACGCTCCTGATGGGGCCAAATGCCATACATTGTACAATGTACTGTAAGGTGCACCTAGCAAGTATAGGTGTAAAGGAACAAATAAATAAAACTAACGAAGTAGGCGAAAAGCGGTGTGATCATCGAGATATACCCTATAACATATCAAATACAATAATTTATTTAAACAAAAAGACAGCCCCTGGCTTACTCTATAAAACTGGATACCACTTGCATTGAACCAACAACTTGTAAGTTTACAGTCTATATAAAAAGGACTAATACAAGAGTTCTAGATATCTATTCAGGAGACAAATTAATTTAAGAAGTTGAACACACAGTGTTTCTAGCTTCAAGGCATTCATAGCAGAACTCAGACACAGCCTTGATACAATTGCCTTCTGCAGTTAGTAAATATACTAATTTGTCTAGATCATTTAAATTAACAAAATCTAAACATTCATAATTGATGATGTTAAGCATTTTAGATCGCTGGGTTTCAAAATCTTGCAAATTGCATCTTGGAAGAAAATGTTCATCATCCTCTACTTCAGGTGAATCACAAATGTTACAAAGTCTCTGGGGACCACAGGTCTTAAATATCTGCCTGTTTTAAACCTTAGGTTGTGAGCACCCATGCGCATCTTGGTGACGGCTTTCCTATGCATAAATTTCCACACTATATTGCAATAATTTTCATACCCGTGGCCATTTTTCAACTTAGAGTACAGCTATAGTTTTTCATTACGTGAATCATACAGGTAGGCCCTAAACTGGTAATTATACTTTTCAACACTGATCCTTTTGGTAACCATGACATCACAAGTTTCAGCACCAGTCAGAGCTTTAAAATTTTAGAAGAAATTTATCCATGTTTTGACATTGACAGGTTCAGAACTTTTATTCGCTTGATAGGCAAAGTACAAATTTTTATCAACCTTTGTTGACTGGATTTTCCAGCTGTATTTCAGCACCTTTTTTAACTGTATTTCAGCACCTTCTTATGTAACAAGCGAGGGTGAACAAAGCTGCCCAATTTAATGAAAAATACAAATTGAAATTATTGAATGTCATTTTCCAGTCACAGATGAAAATCTAAATCAGGAGATACAAAGGGAAGCAGTGCATTGCCAATTCAGTCAATTGAAATCTGGAAAAGTCAGCAGCCTGGATGGGATACTTATAAAAAAATAAAAGTGTTTGTGTAGAAATTGCCAATCCCACGGCACTTTTCAGCTATTTACTTGCACAAGGACAGTATCCAATGCAGTGGTCTGAAAGTATATCAACCCAATACACAAGACAACCTCAAAAGGTAACCCTGACCATAACAGGAAAATCACTGCTACCAACGCTATGAGTAAGTTATTTGATGCGTTTCTGAATGAAAAAATGTACTGGAAAAAACAATGTATTTAATGATGATGACCCCATATTAGTATGGGTTTTCCAAAGATAATAGAACAACAGATATCATACTCACCCTCTCCAGTGTAATCTACAAACAAAAAATGAAAGACCAGTCATGTACACCTGCTTCGCTGACTTCTCCAATATCTTTAATTATGTTCATAGATGTGCCCTGCTGCATAAATTACACCAGCGTAGAATATTGAGAGCCTTTCATAACCATGCTTGATGAGGCGAATTGTAGGGTTAGATGGGACAGGGATCAAATTAAATTTGGCATGTTACAAGATGTTAGCCTCAGCCCCAAGCTCTTTGCCGAGTATCTGAGTCATGCTGAAACACATTTGGATGATCAAAATGGCATCCTACTTGGCAAATTACCAATGTTATATCCGCTGTATGCAGATGATCTGGTTTTGTGTTCTGATACTGCTGAAGGCCCACATGTATTCTGTAAAAATGGCATCTGTTGGTGAGCCTATTCAAAACAAAAATATTGGTGTTAAATAAGAGAAATGGTAGTGTTACATTTTATTATGATATCAAGAAAAAGAGAAAACCGATCAGTACAAGTAGTTAGGGGTTTGGGTTAACACAAGAGAAAATGTGGCACAATAATAGACTTAAATTGGGGCATGGCAGCTAGCGAGCATTTATAGCTGTAGAATCAGCCCTGATTTCAGAATTCATAACTTCAGGCAGCACAAATAAGTGATATTTTACTGAAAGTTGACTGGACGTTGATGCACTCGTGTGTACATGTTGCAACTACAAATACATACGGAAAGTGTTCATAAGCGTGACGTTGTTGGACACCCGTTTTCCAGTTTCACACCTGACAGAGTTGTATTTGCTTTGCTGGAAGACATCCATCTGTGGAGTCCATTTATGTAGGTGCCCTGCATGCCGGGGAATATTAATAATGAGTTCAAAATCAGTCAGCAAAAAGTATTGCATAACAGGCAGGATGATATAGATGTACACAAACAGACAATGTTCACCTACGTAGGAATAGAAATAATGTGAATTCAAAGTCATCCTGACAGACGTATTGCATAAGAACTTGTGTGATTTATGTATACACAGACAGGTACATATTATTACATGCTACATGTAATGCTGGCATTTAAAAAAGACCTAGATGTACCTTGCGTTTTTAAAATTCTATAATCTACACTCTGCAGTGCATGTACGGAACGTAAATAATTCAGTGATGGATTATTGTAAGTGTTTTGAACTTTCAGGCATACTAGTTGGTGTTTTCCAGTGTACAATTTGGTGATCTTAAATTGAACGTGTCGTTAGACTTTTTTTTGGGGGGGGGAGACACTTGGCTTCCACTTTAAGGTCCACCACAGTTGCCTTGTTATCGCTGAAATATATCCATCTAAAGGTTGTATAGGCACTATTAAGTGTAAAGTTATTTAATGAGCAACATAAATAAAATATTTTAAAATTCTTTTCTTATTTAAGAGATGTAATGCATGGTACCATTTGCCATTCAGCTCTAATATGGTTACATTCTGCTCCGGCAGTTAAATTTTCATAAAGTTACAGTACCACATTGATTGTACAAGTTAGGGATTAAAGTGATTGGGGTGGGGAGCGTATTACCCCTATAAATGTTTCTTGTAATGCCTTCAAATCTTATAAATCATTAACATATGGGCATCTTCAAAGGTATTCCACGTATTTGATTCATATGGACAGTAATAAAACAATATGTACATAAAAACCTGCCCTATACCTCATTCCTCTAGGTACAAGAATCACACACCAACGTCTGCCAGACTGTGCATCCAAATGTACCCTCAACAATCATATTTTCTTTCTTTCTTTCTTTCTTGTTTTCTTTCTTTCTTTCTTTCTTTCTTTCTTTCTTTCTTTCTTTCTTTCTTTCTTTCTTTCTTTCTCCGTCTCCCTATCTTCCCTTTATGCCTCACTGAAAATAGACACATGCAGGCAAGGAAAATGTCATGCATAAAGCAAAGTCTGTGTGCATGTATTTCTGCCTCTCTACGGCTCTTTACTTGCATTTTTCGTATTCTCGTGATAAGCATGCAATACGGTTTTACTGACTGTTATAAATGCATGTGTGACCTGTAACCAAATCGTGTATCTGTCCATTCAGAGTAGCCGTTCCAAGTTTTCTTCCCTGAGCTTTGTTCATCACAAGAATGATATTGGTCAGATTTGTTGAATTTGAATTTGAGCTACATGGAAAACATGTTATCAAAGCTTCTTGATGTTTTACTAGCAGACCAAAATCCACAGTATGTTTAATCCATTTTTCCATTTCTGGAGAACAGAAAAAACAGAGTTCGGTCTGAGTGTTCCATCTGACTGTTTCAAGGTTTCACATTGTTAGTTAATTTATATATATTTTACCATGAATATCATTTTATTCCTTGAAATCTAACAGCAAAAAACCATCTTTGTAAATGTTATGGACTGAAGAAGTTGTGAGCGAGTACTAATTATACTCGGGAATTTAATGGTATATGTATGGGTCAACGTACCTCTTAAAGGTGAGAGTCGCATGCATCTAATTAATTTGAGCTACTACCGACTTTTAGTAATTACCTGTCTCGAGTCTGGAGAGATGTGTTCCTCCATACTACATTTATGTCTGACACATATCTATCTTGATCTACCTGGATTTCGACATAACTGATTTGGTGGCTGGCGATTTTAATCATGATTGAATGTTGATTGTATTTTTGCCTTTGACATTATTGAGGACTGTTTTCCACTTCAATTTTCCAAGGCAGCCATTTTTATTTTGTGGATGCTGTTTGTTTGGAGTTTGGTGCCAAGCATTGACTGATGGGCGCATGTTTGCAAAGAGAAGCTTTTTTTTAAACAAAGTGTTTCTTTCATTTAATGCTGCATGTGTAGTCTCCTGCCAGGGCACGTCCCTATCATCTATTTGTTGATCAGTGCTTATTTTGATAGTGTTGTGATCATCATCATCATCATCATCATCATCATCATCATCATCATCATCATCATCATCATCATCATCATCATCATCATCATGATCGAGAGAGAGAGAGAGAGAGAAAGAGAGAGAGAGAGAGAGAGAGATCTTTGGTCAATGAGTCTCTGCATCAGGTACCAAAATGGGGTTGCATTTCATGTACATGGACAAACATAATATCACATTAATTACAGGATGCCATATGTGGTATAATGGGTGGTGTATCTTCTTCTTATGTTAGGTTTCCACTTGCAAATTTGGTCTGTTCATGCGTGTTTGGCATAAAATGCTAAACCGTGTGTTCCTGGTCTTTTTTCTGTTGTCATTGAGCTATTCATTTATGTGTGACATAAAATGCCTAATCATCTGTTCATGTTTTTTTCCTGTTGTCAGGTGCTGGCCTTTATGGACATAAATCCTGGGAATATTGGGGACATATTTTGGAGACATTGTAAAACCCATGAATATTGTGAAAAATTAAGAAAATATTGTGGCTTTAATGTGGACGCATGGAGGAGTGACAGTGGCCAAGTGGTTTTGCTCCTCGCTTTGTGTGTGAGTGGTACGGGGTTCAACTCCTGGCTGCTCCAAAAGGGATTTGTCCCTGGCTCTTCACATGCAGTGACTAAGTAACTGCTCAAAGGCTTAGTGGGACATGTTTGGGCTACCTGTGCCTGATTATGTCAGCGACGATGACCGAGGATACAGGTCACTGAATCAGTAGCTGCCGCTATAAGAAATGCACTCACGGCAGGTCTCCACACACACATGTGTGAATGGTTGATTGAATGGTCTGTGCAAGAGGACTCTGAGAGAAATACGCGTCAGCTTCCCAGATTTTACCCTCTATAAATAAGGTTTACTACTACTGCATGTAATGTAGCAATGGCAGAAACGTTGTGGACTATGATGAATACATTATGGAATAACTGCGGTCACACTGGACTGACCGCAGAAATAATGTGGTAAATCTGGGAATAAAGTGGACTGGACTTCCGAAAAATCGTGTACTTTATGAAAATTATGTGGAGCGTTTGATTTTTTTGAAAGGGCAGAGGTGGATATAATGTGGACAAACATTTTCCTTTCTCTTCATGAGCCAAATAAACTTTATAGGGGAAACACTGTGGAAGGACATTTTTGGTCAAAGTTTCATTGCCGAATATTGTTGACCCAGAGAAGTTGTACAGTTTTTCACAAGTCTATCCCAGGACATCTGTGGATCCTTTCAAATTATCTTACGTCAAAACCTGGAACTCTGTGTGTCTTTAAAAATGTTCAAACTACATACTGTGGGCAACTATTTTTAATTCCTACCAGGGAACTCTGTGGACCATGGATTTTCTGAGTCTAGCCTAGAAACTCTGTGCATCCCCTGGCAATGTCCAACTCTATGAAACTGGATATCCAGAGGATAGCCATAAAATGTCCAAGTCCAAACTTCGAATTTTGTGGCTCTTTATGCGTTTTCAAAATTATGATGACAGGACCTCCAAAAATTCAAATTCTATACTGCGAACTCTGGGCAAGACCAAGAAATGTCAATTTCAATTCCCAAAACTCTGTGGATATACCTTAAATTTTCTAAGCCTGTTGCGGGAACTCCATAGCTTAATAACATTGCAAATTTGAAAGTGTAGAGAAGAACATGGCTTAGCATTCAACAAGGATTTTCCCAGCATGCCTTGGGCGCATTGTCACTTCCTGGCACCATATTTAACATGCTGGATGACTCAGCAGCAATGTAAAGTGAGTAAATAGTTTTTGTTTCACATGATCTAATGCATCCCATAACTTTGAAAATGCGTATATATTATCCTAAAGTATCACGGATCAGAAAGCCATTCTTGATATTCAACTTCTGGACGTCTGTACACACTCATATGTATAGTACATTGCTATTTGTATTTGCAGATTGCAGGATGCATGCAGAGTTCAAAGTAAATAAATAACTGACGTGCACTAACTGCATAGTGCCCACATGCATGCAAATTGATTCTTGGAGTGCTGTTTGATAACTATTGTATTTTATATTGATGAATATGTTGTCCAGCTTCTCTGAAATTATAGGTCTTGTTTTGTTTCAACTACCAGTTTAAGTTAATCACGTTTGAAATTTGAATAGGATCAGTTGCTGGGAATGTTGTAGTCACGAATATTGTGGTCACAACCAGCATGACCAGTGCCAGGAATATTGTGGTCATCATGCTGGGACTTTTGTGGAAGTACTGTGGAAATAATGTGGCACTGGTGGATATTTTGTCTGGACTAGGATGACAATCGACAATTGTGTAGTCAGCACACTAAACCCAGGAATATTGTGATGAAACCTGCAATAGTGTGGACTGGAACCCAGGAAAGATGTGATTATAATGTGGACATAGGGATACCGGGAATATTGTTGTCAGAACTGATGCTGGGAACACTGTGATCATTGTGGAATATAGTGAACATACAGGTACCAGGGATTTTGTGGCCAGAACTGATGCCGGGAAAATTGTGGAAATATTGTGGACATAAGATACCGAGAATATCGCGCTGAGAACTGATGCTGAGAACATTGTGGTCATTGCAGAAATAATGCGACCATATAGATTACAGGAATATTGTGATCAGAATTGCAGGCCGGGAATACTGTGGGTATAACTGAAGCTGACAGCATTGAGGGTTTATATCTATTTATCTGGACTATTGTGGGCACTACTGCAGCCGAAAAAGTGTGATCATGTGAACCTCACGAATATTGTGGTATTTCTGTGGTCATGTCTACATATTGGGAAACACTGTGGTCAAACTGAGGCCGGAAACACTGTGGTCACAACTGCATTAAGGTGCCACACTATTTCCGGAAAATTTCTACACATAAAGAGATGTTCCTGTTTTTTCATTTTTTTCATAAGTAATTGTGTAACATCTAGCGAACGGAAGTATGCTTTGGGTATTTCCACCACAGAAATGTCCACGATGTTTCTGCTTTATTTCCCCCAAAATTCCAGGGATGCATTTCGGTAATGGGGTCATGGGTGTGCGGCGTAAGATGCATGCTTAACCATCTGTTCTTGTTTTTTTTCTGTTGTGAGAGAAAACACCTGCTTTGATCCAGTCATAGTCTGGGGTCTCAAACTAAAGGTGTGCCATAGATATCCATAAAACCTGGTGGTAGCCATCTTGTCTTCATCCATTATGTAAGTTGTTATGAGGCAACATGTACTGACTCATGGTTTTCACTTGTTGATAAGATGGCAAGACAAGATTGAACAAAAGAAGGTAATTCCAATTTCTGTGCACAGTCAATGTATATGGCTCATAAATGTTTTGAATTAGTACATTTATACTGAAATCAAAATTATGGCTTCTTTTGGTTAGTAAATCTGTAATTTTTATAACGTTCCCACCTTGACTCATCAGGTCACCAAGTACCACCACATTTGTCGCAGTTATATTGTAAAAAGTTTAATCTTCCAAATTTGGTGATATACCCTGGGCAAACTCAATAGCATGTATGTGTTCTCTGGATCTGTACATAGAGTGCTGTCACTGTCCATAACACTAGATTTTTCTGTGGGGTAATGGAGCAAGGCAACGATCTCCAAGGCCTCTTGGTTGAGGCTGATTTGCCAAAGACTGTTGATGCAGTAATTACCATGGTGAAGGGATGCTTCAGTTTTTCTGAAATCCATTGAAGTGGTTGAACAAGTGGCTCATGGTGGTTGTTCATGGATGTATGACTTAATGTGCGAGAGATATGTTGAGAAGTAGAGGGTTCAAATGACTGAAATGTACCCCATTCTTCAGGACCTTCTGATATGTTTCTTAGCATGGAATCTGATGTCCTTTAAGGCTGGCAACCATGACAAACATCTTATCATATATTTCACAATAATGTGATATCCTAATCTGTAATCACTGCCTTTAGCTTTTATTGTGCACTCTGCCAAGTTATAAACTTTTATTCAAGTAGTGGTTGTGGATGTGTATGTGGATATGGTGGTAGTTGTGGATGTGGTAGTGGTGGTGGACGTGGATATGGATATGTAGGTGGTGGTGGTAGATGTGGTGGTGCTGGACATGGATGCTGTACTTGTGATGCATATGCTGGATGCTGATGCGGATGTGGTAGATGTGGCATTAGATATAGTGGTGGTGGTGGTGGTAGCATTTTGCTATAGTGATTATGAAACGTATTGAATTAAGTCAGTATTTCCAATTCCAATAAGCTGTACTGTCCATGTTATGTTATGGTATAATGAAATAATTTAGAAGAACAATATGTAGCCTACTATATCTGCCCCTGGCATAGTCAACCTGCAACATGTACAAT
The DNA here is from genome assembly GCA_964020975.1 of Hermodice carunculata. Classification (NCBI taxonomy): domain Eukaryota; kingdom Metazoa; phylum Annelida; class Polychaeta; order Eunicida; family Amphinomidae; genus Hermodice; species Hermodice carunculata. The sequence continues at coordinate 38,067,141 of OZ026626.1, forward strand.
GTACTTACCATATAAGTCATAGCTGTCAGCTTCTTAAAGAATTGCAGTGTTGTCATGCTGTCTAGATTTGAACAAATTCAGTAGATATTTACCAAAAGTAGATCCCCACCAAGTTTGAAGAAGAACCAACCAAAATTTTAACTGTGGACAATGTATGGAGGGACTGAAGAGGAGGTGGATGGATGAAAAAGGCCCGTCACATATTCCCTGTTAAGTGACAAGTAAACTACCCTCAACTAAAACTGCAGCATGAGAATTGATAGACTCGTTATAAAAATATTGAGTCTGAGAAATTATTCACAGATATTCTCCCAGACCAGTCTAAAATGCTGTATTTAAGATCATTATCTTTGTTCTATACAACTAAATCATTTTGGTATAACAGGCACTGCTGTCATTGGTTCAAGACACACTTACGCTATGTTTGTTTTGATGACGTTGTCAAAATGTTTTGCCTGTGGCAATGGGGGCCTTACAGTGGTTCTTTTCCGTTCAAGACATATAAAAACGTAACAGAGAAACACTTTTGCAAAATAGACACCACCTTTGGCTTTATTGCTTTTTAATATAAAGCATTAATTACAGCATAAAAACCTGACGTCATTCAGTGATGTTTCGTCTCCAAATTCGCCCTGAGGTTCTTCAACCTTGACCTCTAACCCACAAATGGCAGAGCCAATAGGACAAAATTCACTTTCGTCGCCATACTGACCCCATTGACCCCCATCCCCTTCCATAGTATAGGCACTATCTGAACTACCCTTGTCTTTTGAACGGCACCAAAATATCAGATTATTTGCGGCCGTGTCGTCATATATGCCCTGTGGTGGCTCCACTTTGAGTTGAAATCGGCTTAAATAGAAATGATCATCAGGCACTGGCATGCATGTCTTAAGCTGAGTCCATTCTCCCCAAGGGCCAATGTGAGATGTTATATGGTTTGCTTCTGTACCATTTGGATACTTGCATACAAGCCAGATAGCGTTCAGAGCTGTGTCATCCTCCAAGATGCCTTGTGGAGGTTGAACCTAAAATATATGCACAGCAATTTGATCATTTTTCGACTTGCTTTTTGTGTCTTCCATTCATATTATTTATTTATTTATTTATTTATTTATTTATTTATTTATTTATTTAATTTATTCGTTCATTCATTCATTCATTCATTCATTCATTTATTATTTTGTTTAATTCATTTATTTATTTATTTATTTATTTATTTATTTATTTATTTATTTATTTATTTATTTATTTATTTATTTATATGCTGCAGATGTAATCTTTGAATAAGGTTGTTTCATTATTCTCGGGACCACAAATGCCTGTGGCTACATTTACTGGTGACAGCAACTTGTTAGGAAAAACTTGATATTCACCAATTCTTCTTTGCGATTCAAAGAGCATAAAAACCAGGTTTTCATCCCTAATGTTAGGAAAGACCTTTTAAAAACTCGAAGGGAAATATGCTGAAACTAATTCTTCTCTCAGTGCTATGGCCTTTTACTAACTTAACAACCATGAAAGTGATCGCCGTCCTGTCAGACATAGCGTGTGGCATACTCAATCATGATTCACATTATAATGTTCCACATCATTTTGCGACGTAAGTTTTTGTGTTTTAATGATTTGGCTGTGTGACTCACTTTCAGGTTAAAGGCTGCTGCATAACTACCGTAATCGCAAAACTCAGTTTGCCGCCAGGCTCCCCACTGTCCTCCATTACCGACATGCAGTTTATGTGTAACTCCTCTCAGATTAGAAGTTATTGCAGTTCCAAAATATATGGCGACCAAAAAGCAACAGAGTGTACGTCGGGTCATCATAGTTTGCATCTAAGATTGTCAATACTGGAGAATAAAGTTTTAAACAAACACCACAATGAGCGGATCTTGCAGAAATGTGGTTAATGCATACACATTTCATTAAATGTTGCCAGAAATGTTACCAATATTCAGAAAAAAAATGCAGATCAAACTGTATTCACATTTCGCTTGTTACTTTCACCTGAGCTTCGGGGTTAAATACCAGCATCACGAGAGGCACAAAGGGACATGTATGCAAACACCATAAAAAGACAGGAACAGCTAGATTAATCACACGAGATATAACGCCGATGAATTGATAGATGTGTATAAATAAGTTCATTCTTTTGCTGAGAAATGTTACCTTTATCATTCTTTACGTTCCTGTTGACACACAAGTGAAATAAACAACTAATACAACAATTTCAGGAACTGTATTTCCACCTACCTTTGGTCTGCTTGTGCAAACAATTATTGCTCTGAACTTTTTCTCTGTGATCAGTACCAGCTGGTCTGAATGAATTACTTTCTCTTGTCACAGTTACCTTTTGGAGACCAATATATATGTATATAACGTATCTTGCTGAGCAAATAGATGATAAGAAACAAAATGCTGTGTCAGTTGTTGTTCGTTACGATGTTATTATGTGTGTTTCGTTGTTGATTATATATTATATTTATTAGCACTCTATCGTAAAACTATTACCAATAAAAATAAATATCTCTAAGACTAGTAACCCTGAGTACGTATATACTAATTTAAGTAACGATTATGCCATTTGTTGTATTGCTTTCTAAAGCTTACAAAATATCCTAGTTGTCATGTTAGAATAAAACACGGTGTAGTCATGGATCCAGAAGGTGATAAAGACAGGATACAGAGAAAGTGGCAGACTGTTGCAACTTTTGTTCCTGTGAAGTGGAGCCACACAAGGCGTGAAGCAGAACCAAATCACCGTGGGTGGTGAGTCATTCTCCGGAGAGCAAATGCTAAACATAGCGCACAGAGAAACTTGCTCTCAGTTCGCAGGTGCGGCAGCTGACCATTAAAGACTTGTGGCTTCATTTGGTATGGTGTTCCCAAACTATTTGAAGCCAGCAGAATGTAGGCATGTATGAATACAACACGTGCACTAGTGCTGGGTGTCAAATTTTCCTTCTAACTGACGTGGCGACAAACAAAAGAATATCGCACAAGCCTCACGATCATCAGCCTTAGACGGAAGTGTGTAAATCCAGATAGGCATAATCTGGAGTAAATCTTCAGATGTTACCCATTGCCGCTCACCATATGCAATTCACTAGTTTAGCCCCTTTGGAATTACTTGGGGACATCATTTTGGTAGACTATTTTAGCTCAAAAGGATTGTATGGATCAACTATTACAGTGCATTAATTGCACATACTGATTATGTTTTTAAACATTCTAGATTTAAATTAATGATCTCTATTAACACCAGCTGCTCAAATACCACTTTAAATTAACCAATAAAAAGTTTGTTTCCTTCATGTTGCAATTGTATCCCTCTAATTCCAGCTGGAACTTAACACAGCATTGATACTAGCAAATAAGACAAATTCTTTGTCCATACAGTCTGCCAAAATTATGTTTACGGAAAGAATTAAGAAAATACCCAGTAAATGAAGTGCAAAACATAATTAAAGAGAAGTACACACACGTGTATGGAAGTTGTACTGTTCAATAATTCACAAAACCCTGAGTTTTGTTCACAAAACCATGGGTTTTGCTTTTCTAAACCCTGGGTGAGTTTTGCTAACAAAACCATAGGTTTTATCACAAAACCCTGGGTTTCATTAGCAAAACCCATTGTTTTATTCAGTTATTGAATTTTGATATCATTTTGGACAAAACCCTGGGTTTTGCTACAAAACTCTGGGTTTTGTGTACAAAACCATGGATTTCATGAACAAAACCCCGGGTTTTGGTACGAAACCGTGGGTTTTGTAGCAAAACTTGGGGTTTTGAGCACAAAGCCCACAGTTTAAGAGCAAAACTCCGAGTTTTGATCACAAAACCCTCGGTTTTGTTATTTTGTGAACAAAACCCCACAGTTTTGTTCCTAAAACCCTCGGTTTAGCCAGAAAACCGTGGGTTTTGTAACACTTTGAAAAAACAGAACAAAACCGTGGTTTTTGTGAGATTGCAAAACCGTGGGTTTTGTGACATCACGAATCCCAGGCTTTTGAAAAGGTGCAATACCCAGGGTTTTCTAACCAACCAATCATGAGGCTACTCAACTTAAAAATATCGTCAAACTACAATAAAGTGGCTTAGTTATTGTGATCAATAACATCATTATTGGTTACCACGCGCAGAGTTTACCTCTTTGCGACATGATGAGAATATAAGTTATGTATAAGTTAAAGGATGAGAGGTTGTGCATCCAGTGTTCAAAATAATCCACACGCCTGCGCAAAGAGCTGCATGGACTATTGAATGCACAGCCTCGAGCTCTTTAATTTGTGTAAAACATTCGATCCGTTGCAAATAATTAATTTATCGCACGATATATGATAGAGCCCTGGACATTTTTGTCAAAATAGCGTTTTCGGTCCCACTCTTCAACCATTATTGTCTGAAATATTCAACAGTTATTAGTTGCGGTCTTCTTGGCTTCGACTGGCATGACCTAGATGTGAAGGAGTAAACAAAGCCGCGTGGTCTGACCACCATCGACTATGAAAACCTTGCTCCGCATCCCTACAAGCTAACGTGGCCACATGCTTAGCGTGTTTGACTGTCAGTCAAGGGGTGGCTGGATCGATTCCTATCAAATCCTTTAAGATTTTTTAATTAATTAATTTAATCGAGCAGAAATTTTGGACTTGGATATTTCTCAATGTTGAAGTCGTTGGTTCTGGTAAAAGAACAATACTGTGACGCCAGAAAATGTCTAACTGGGTTTTGGTTTGTTGTGTGTGTTTAATTATCAATTGGTGGGCGTGCTTGTGTTGTGTACACTGAACCATTCGACATTTCTTGAAAAGGTGCCAGGCTGTATTGGCGTTATTTCCAGTGCCTGTCAACAAAAAACTTTTACATAACTCAATAGTGGGAATAGGTAGTTTGTATGGGGGGAGTGGCTGGCACAGGGACATGCCGTTACAGGCGGGGTTTTCACCCTTCCAGTTGCAGAGCTCCCGGGGAAGAGCTTTAGTATCTTTCACCAGAGCTGACACAGAAAGAGATGCAAAATTCTGAATGTTGGGAATGAAGGTGGAGTCAAAGAATACCATGTAACAATTTAAGAATTAGTGGTGTTGAGATAATTATCACCACGATGTGATCTGGCAGTCGTTTTGTAATCAACGGTTGTATAATTACTGCAGACAGCGGCACAACGTATGGTGGATTTTAACGACGTGGCAGATCAGAGGCCTTATGCTATGAAAACTTCAGTCTTCAATACACGAGATTTTAAGTCGCGAATCGATGGAAATTTTCCGAGATCCGCCATCTTAGCATGATATTGGTTTACAGCAAGTTCAGAAAGCAAGCCGTGTTGTGAGTGGTAGGCATATCCATATGACCAATTTGGCGTTAAAATACAAAACCGTGGGTTTCATGACGTCACGAATCCCAGGGTTTTGCGAATTATTCAAAACCGTGGGATTTCTGACATCAGAAAGCCCTGGGTTTTGCAAATAATTGAACAAAACAACTGCAAAACCCAGGGTTATCAGGACAAAACTCATGGTTTTGAAACAAAACCATGAGTTTGTGAAAAGATTGGATAACATAGCAAAACCCTGGGTTTTGTTACAAAACCCAAAGTTTTGTGTGCAAATCCCTGGATTTTGTGGTAAACCTTGGGTTTGGCAAACAAAACCCACGGTCTGGTGTACAAAACCCTGGGATTTGCAGGCAAAACTCAGGGTATTGTTACCAAAACTCATGGTTTAACGTACAAAACCCAGGGTTTTGTATCACAAAACCGTGGGTTTTGTACACAAAACTCAGGGTTTTGTGAATTATTGAACAGTACAACTTCCATACACATGGCTTAAATCTTTTGAATTCCAGAATGCTCTGCTTACTTGCATTGGGTCCACCCAGTTTAGGTTTTTTGCAATGTGCCCTAGGTGTCTAGTACGGGTCCGATACATAGACTGTGGTTGGACAAGGGCACTCTGTGTCTTGGCTGTGAAGTAGCCCTAGCAATTGATTTTCGACTCGGACTGGTATTTATCTAGATTTATCAGACGCATCACAAATATGGCACAGTATGTACGGTCTGTAAGCCGCATTGGGAGAGTAAAGTCCTATTTAAGCAGAACGGGGGATCAATTTGAAGGTGTAAAGCATTGTGTCTTCTCACAGTTACGTATGTCCTATCTCGCTCTGCTTAGTTGCATTGGGTCATCCCACAAGTGACACCAAGTGTTGGAGGCAATGTGCAAGAACGTTGAAAAACATTATATTATGTATTCACGTTTATGTTTCTATACGACCATTTTTGTTTAATTTCTGTCCGTGCGAATATAGATCAACTAACTATTAAGTGTTCTAATCTTCACTTTTTAGCTCTGCTGATTTGCCAGTCAGGTTGTGCTTTTAAGAGATGGAGTTTTCAGTCATCCCTCTGTCCATACGCAATTACATTTTCGACTTCTTCTCCACAACCGTCAGCCAGATTCAGCGCAAACTTGGTGGCAATGTACCATGGTTAAGTTTCTACCAAATTTGTAGAAATGATGATGCTCCAGTGATTTTGGATTTTAAATGATTTTTTAAAATTCTTTTTCGGAGGCAAATCTTAAAAAAAAAAAATCTCCAAAACTGCTTATCAAATTGCTTTGATATCCCACATAAACACTCCTAGGGACCCCTAGTTCCTAATTTGTTCACCAGGTGGCACTGCATCTTTTTCTATTTTTATGTTTTATTTTGTATGTTTTTGCTGTTTTTGGACTTCTCCAGAGCTGTCACGCTAAATTGTCTTCAACTTAGTGGCAATGAATGGAGGCTGGGTCTTTACCAAACTTGTACAAATGGTAACGCTCCAGTGATTTGTGGATTCTTCTTCTCTGAAATCGCTCTCCCAATTGCTCTGATATTATACAGGCACCCTTCTAGGGACTCATATCTCTTAATTTGTTCACCAGGTGGCCCTGTCATTTTTTCCAATTTTTAATTATACTTTGTGTGGTTTTGCTATTGTTGACTTCATTTTCAGAACCTTCACTCAGATTAAGCTGAAACTTAGGGTATATTTTCTTGTGAAACGGTCAAACAAAATAGTTCACTAGGTGGCACTGCTGTGGATTTCTGATTTTAAACGATTTTTTCCAACTCAGGTACTGATCGGAAAATGCACCCTTTTGATAATATATATATATATATATATATATATATATATATATATATATATATGTATGTATATGATATTGTGTCTTTGCATTAATTTGTAATAGATTTTACATATCAGTCAACATGTGCCCAATGATTACACAAAACGTAAAAATATTTGTCCCAGTCCCATTCATCATCATGTGGTAAAGGGAATACCTCTTGTTGGGTATCATGAACTGTGGTGCACATGTGCTAGGAGCTTCAAGTTGTGTTTGTTTAAGTGTTGTGCAGTGTGTTTGTGATGCAAGTTAAAAAAAACAGAATGAAAACCGTATTATCGAAACAACACAAGCCTTGCCTGTAAGCAGTCAGTACAGTGATAACCATTATCAACACGAGACATGTCATCATCGATACTGGCATCAGAAAGGCATGGCTAAATTAATCTGTACAAATATGTGATCAACATCTTCAGGCACAGACGTAAATTGACAACAGGTGCTCCGTCTATGTCATTTTTACAGAAAACAATAGCATTGAATTAGTTTTATGCCACATAATTTATTGTTTTACTGTGTGCTTTACTTCTTCAAGCTGAATTTCTGCCCTGGTTTATGTGTACGTGATGTTCGTTCTGATGTATCCCTGCAACAGTAGAAGATGATGTCATTCAATGCTGTGTCATCTCCTAACAGCCCCTGCTCTGGTTGAATCCTAGTTTTCAGTCCACAAACAGCAGAACCGACAGGACAAGGCTCGCTGAAGTCTGCCCAAGTGCCCCATGTACCACCGTTCCCAGCTATTTCATAAAGATTTTCATCTGTGTCAAACCTCCGGCATTGCACGATAATGTTGTTGGCAGCTGTTTCATCCTGGAGTAATCCATACTCCTGAACCCTGAGTTTGAAACCAGTTATGAAGAATTGTGACTTTTCGACGTTCATACAGCTTTGCTCTCCAGTCATAAGTCCCCATGGACTCGTACCAGAGGTAATGCGTCCCATATCTGTTCCATCTTTAGCGGCACATATGAGGGAAATGGCATTCATAGCCGTATCATCTCCAAGTATACCTTGGTAAGGATGAATCTACAACAAAGACATCATACAATAGGGTCAGGACTTCGCCACATTATATGACACCATTAAGGTGTTGAACTTCAATATTTGAAATTCAAAAAAAGTTGCCAAAGTTGCGTTCCTTTTCAGCATGGTTTATCTGTGCAAATGAGCGCCTTTTTGCAACATAGGTTTTCACTTGTCTACAATCAGGAGTCTCCTACAAAAGAGCACAAATGAACACGTTTGACCACAAACCCCATATATTTCCCCATTGCAACTGCACTTTAGCTGTTTCCAGCCCGTCAGTATGATGATATTAACAACAGGATGGCTTAAGCATACAAAGAGGTTCCAGCAGTCTTACCCTGACTACATACTCTAAATGCTGACCTGGTGTAGGTAACATCTTTGCTCTATTCCCTGGCACTTGCTTATGTTAATTTATGACACAGAGACCCATGTCCACAGCTGGGGTATCATGGTGGTTGTGATACATATGGTGAACAATGGAATACAGTGATCAGTCAGGTTTTGGTCCATATCTGCCTGATTAATTGAAGTATCAGTGAGATAATAGCCCCACAGATATTAAATATTCAAAAATACAAAAACAAAAACAAACAAACAAACAAAAAAAAAACCACCGTTCTTGTTCAAAGCTTTATACGGACGTTTCCACCATTAGATTGAATGCACATGTATTTACAAATTTTAGACCAAAATTTGACAGTATAAGTGCAATACCGACCTGTAAATATTGATTTCAGGTGAAACATTTGCATAATAATAATTCTGGTAACAAATAGATGAAGAAAGATGGTTGTGACAGCGGATGTCTTCATTGAAAGAATAAAAGTGGCACTAGTGCCAGTAGTAGACATAAATAGTAGCAGTAGCAATATTTCATGTGTAAAACTACTCCTTTACAAAGGGGTGAGTGACAAAACGGGGCTATATACATGGTGGGATCAATTTATTTTCATATACACTGGGCTTACCTGGCACAATATTACGCAGTGGTAATTGTTGACACAGTTAGAATGCATGAAAGTTTTGCTTGAAGTTGAACACAGCCCCGCTAATCGAGCTATATGGAGCTTTGAGTTCCACATTTAATGCAAATTCTGCAAAGCCATTCGAGTAAAATGTAAACTGTCGGTTCTAGCACAGTTTTGTGGTGGAGGCTAATGTGGCTGATGAGGATTCCAATGACTTCACACATGTCAATCATGATTGACACCTGTTGATCACTATTGACATCTGTCAATCATAAACTATTGGCAGTCAAAGAAAGCGCGTTAATAAAAAAATGACACAACCCCTTAAGCATGATTAGCACCTGTCAATCACGATTGACATCTGTTAAACATAAACGGCCAGTAGTTGTCAAAGAGAGCACCTGTCAATCAAACTGACTTATGATCACACAGCAGTGCAGCAGGAATGTTCAACATACCACGTGGGTTTTTTTCACAAACCCACGTGGCTGGGTCACTGGTGCTCACTTAACCATAGCTGACCATAGCAGGAAGCTGCCTTTTGGCGTTGGGGAATTCCATCAGACTGCCAACCTACGGCAGACCCAACGGCAGGTTTGGTCTGTTCATATCATCCCTATAATTCTTTCTGTAGACCTGAACAGGACTCACAACTGCCCCATGATAAAAAAAAAAAAAACAATACAAGAAGGAGTTTGCCACATTCTCCCACGGTCACTAGTCACTACACTCTTCTCTCTCCCAAATGACAAAATCGTCTACTATTTCACAGAGTTGTGCAATACAGATGCACTGACCCATGACCCAATAAACCTTAGTGTATACAATCACCATACAGACATGACAATGACTTGATTTAGCGCATAAGGATAAAGTGGAAAACAAAGTGTACTACAATACAGACAACAAACGGATTTCATTTCACGCGATCACAATTTTATTGTTCTTGAATTACACAGAAATATTACGATGAATATTACACAGAAATATTACGATGAGTGGAGGTCTGAGGTTGAGGTTTTTGGTTTGTCTTGAACTTGGTTTTCATCTGTAAGTCCTGTGCCATGATTTGAAATATGGTTGGTAATGTCTTGCTTCTTCTAATTTTGTTTCCACCTTTTTATGGGCGAGAAAGATCACATGGTTGATTGCATGCTCCAATCCCTGGTATATTGCTTTTCATCTTCACAATGGAGATGCCAGAAAATGTAATGTAATGTAATTTTGACAATAGCATATACATGTATTTGTTGGTCGGCCCTCGGTATCTAATGTGAAAATGCTTATTTTTCGAACGGGATTCTGCACAACATGGGTGAACCTGTTCTGTGACAAAATATTTATCTGGTGGTGATGTTCTTCGTAATATTGGTTTTAAACTGTCCCCTACTTTAGTATAGTCTACAACGTTGGCTTGTTTGCCCTTCTGCTTGGTCAGTATTTATGTCACTCACAGCAACTTCCCAATACCTTGATAAACTTAGCTCCTGTGGAAATTGCGCAAGAAAGTTGTTTCCACTGTTTCCACGGAATAACTGTTTACTGTCTGCACTACTCAACAGCACATAAAAGTCCATGCTCTTACAGCATAACGAGACGACCTGCTACTTATAGACTTTGTCAGTCTATAGGTTTAATATTTATGCTGTCGATTTTTCGTTTTCTCGTTTGATGCTTTTTTCCCTTTACCAACAGATGTTTTCTTACAAGCTGGGCAATACACGAATAATTTAGTTTTCTCTTCCGGGTTGGGCTTCCATAAAGTTTCACAATATTTGTACGTCACCCACCAGTCCATGGTTTTTGGGGGGTAAATGAATATTAACAGTATCGCAATGCACACACACTATTAGCTCAAAAGGAACTCTTGTCTATGGACACACGAGGCAGGTTATATCACAGTGAGGTCTCACACCACTCCATTCATACACGCAAAAATCAGCCAATGCTTTGTTATTCCAGATGAATGATTTATCTATATCACTGCGATGGGCTATGCTTTTGAGAAACACTTCCATTCTGGAAGATCTTGATTTGTCTCGTCGTCATGACTTCTTAACCATTTCATATGCAGCAGCGTGTCATTCTTTGTCACAGGTTTTGATGTCCCATGTCATCCTCTTCATCGTTTTCACTTGCTGAATCATCAGATATGGACATAAGGGATTTCAAATGTTCCGCAGATAATTTTGCAGGCGTTTGTGGAGATGTGTGGGACATAGTGCTTGATTGTAGTCGTTCGTTGTGGGGGTATTGTCGGTTTTAGATCAATAACCAGGAATCCGTATGGTTTTGAGGTGACTTCTTTGCACATGTCCATCATATAGTTTGGTTGGTGAGGAAAAATGAGCCAACACATGGTCTTGACTGTCTCTAAATCTATAGGCATGCTGCTTAAAATTAAATGCTGACAGTTTTGGCGTATGCTGTCTGTGCGTGGCTTGTAGAAATTTTGCATGACCACTATAACACCCTAATTGCGATGATGGCTTCCTTTTGTGAATAAATCTCTCATTCTGTTAACTTTGTTAATATCACTCATGTCGTCAAATACAATCAGATTTCTTTTGTGATGTCAAGGAAACTAAGCTGTTTTGCTTCAAGTTTGAAGGTTCAACTCTACTAAATTCTGTTTTTGGAATATTGTCTCGCATCTCGTCATACGATGGCTGCTATTGTAAGTAACACATTCTTCTCGGTGGAGATTCAATGGTTTGGTCTGCATTCTGCAAAATGTTGTACAAGCATACGGTCTTGCCAAAGCAGGTAGGGGCCGCCACAATAATTTGTAAAAGGATGTTTGAATCTGAAGTTTGCACCTCCTCTGTGTGGTGGTTTTTGGCTGCCTAGATTTTCTCGATGAAGTGTCCGTTGGCCTCTCTCTGTTTGTAGTCTGGTACTCATCTGTGGCAGTATTTGTGCGCCTTGCCTGCAAGATGTAACCCCTCTTTGGTATTTGTCGCTGTTTTGGGACTGACTACCCATGAGTTGTTTTAACCATGGTTGTCTATGGTTTCTATCTAATCCATGAACGTGACGCAAATGGGCATCTACCTGAGCTACATTTTGTTCTGTTTTTTTTATAAATAGGACATGTACGCATGTACGGATGTATTTGTATGACATTTTAAATACCATTGCATGAAACATCAAATGATTACATCTACCTATAACTTTTCAGGTCTTTACCTCCACTTATAACTTTATAGAGGGCTAAAATAAGTATGTAGAAGATATATATATATATATTTATATATATATATATATATATATATATATATATATATATATATATGCCTAAGTAGGCCTGGGCGGACATTGGGCGTATATGGGCCTAAATAGGCCCAGACAGCACAGCACAGCACACACAACTGAACAACACAGACCTACTCACATACACACATTTTGTTGTTAGTAAAAACAGGCATGTGTAAAACAACATTTTCATAACATTAGTTTTCTGCAGAGCCATTTTTATAATGAAGTGGAACATTACGTCGTCACACATTATCATGTTTCTTCCTAAATGGCTGATGATTGTGTCCATATATCCCTTTACAGCAGTGTATAGCATACTAGAGACAATATGGTCCTCACATAAGACTGTTTCGTGACTGACGTTTCTTCTTGTCGAACTTGACACCTCTCTCCATTTATCCCAGGAAATCCGCAAAGTTTCCATTGTAGTAGGCTGGAGTATGTCCAAAGGAATCAAAGACTTCCGCAGGTCCGTATCTTGGGACCAATATAACTATCCAGTGTTTGCCAGGCATGTGAAATGGGTCCGTGTTGACAATCAAGACAATTTGGGTGTTGGTTAAAACATTGCCCATCGGTATAATTATCTCTATTGATGTAATTTCAATTGTTGGTATTCCAATTACCAGTCCTTGTGAACAACGTCAGGTAAGAGTCAATGCAAAGTTTGTTAGCATAGTCTGGTTCAAATGGTCTTCTTGGGTATGTTTCACCATCAGTTGTAACCTGTACGTAATGTAGGTTTAAATATTTAATGCTCGATCACACCAAATTATTTGATTGATCAATTCTCTTACAATTACACGTTCAATCACATTAAATTATTTCATTTTTCAGTTCTCTCACAATTAGCCTAAGTGTAAACTTCAGGTTCCGATCTGCCGGGCTTAGTAGGACATGTCTGAATCTTGGATTTTTTCACCTTCCCTGACGTGTCAATACTCGAAGTAATCTACATCAGTCTCCTGACGAACTTTACATGACTAGTCTTTGCTTAACTTGCATTAGGCCACATGGATTACAGTATGCACACATGTCCACAATAAGATAAATATAATCATGACACAAAATGAAATTGCATAAAAAATGTAAGTTCTGAGTGACAAACACAAAACAAATACTCGATAGACCTGTACATGGTATGTCCGTTTATTGACCAAAACGATGCATGAATGATATTTGTTTTCTACTGGCCTTATGGGACGGACATGTATACTTCCCTTTGAAACTGGGTTTTTGTTTTGTGTTGTCACTGATATATTTCTCCGTTGTGTATGAAATATGTGGGTCAGGTTCACAACATTGTCCTAAATAAACAGGAGCTTGTGAGTACAATTAGGTTTACAATTGCAGGTCTTTCGAATATGTTTATTCGAAGACAATTGAAAATGTATTTTTCTTCCTTTAAATAGTTTACATTCATTGGAAGAACACTCACATCTAAACGCTACATTTTCCAAACAGCTGACCAGTGGGGTACCAGTAGGTCTATATTTCTGGTAGGTTAGATTAACACTTTTACATCAGACATAGACCTACCTACACAAGCACTATAGTCTGATAGTACTATAAGGCTAGTTTTGTCTGCTGCCTTTGGGAGATGGCCTTTCATAAGGCTATTATAAGAGGGAGACTACTGTGTTTCCTTTTCGAATTGGTCATGCAGTTGGTAAATACTAGCAGCATTTGCACAGACCTCTAACTTCGTAGGGGCAGGCAACATAACAAATTCGCGGGCCCCATGATGCCCAATATGTTAATTTAACTTTCACATATGTTAGAATTATAAAAATATTGTTTTGAAATTGACCTGTAAGCAAGTGTGCATGCGATAGTTTGATGTTTTGCTAAACGGGCCCTTTATTGTTTGATTTGGGGGTGCTCTCTTTGACAACTGCCCATCGTTTATGATTGACAGATGTCAATTATGATTCACATTTGTCAACCATTGTGGACATGTGTGACGTCATGATTAGCCTCATTAGCGTTCATCACAAAACTGCCAGAACCGGCAATTAACATTCTACTCATATGGCCAAATGAGTATACAAGTTAAATTTGTTAGGAATACATATATCTAAGGTATTTGGTGTAGACGTGAAGTCACCGTGATCAGTTGGACATTACCTTGCAGACCAGTTGTGCTGACAAAGAGGACACTTCTCAAATTAGAAGTTTTTTTCAGATTTCGGGTAAGTATTCAACATTGAATATAGTTGCTGGGTTTTACGTTGTATACTGCAAATGTATACAAGCACACAGGTCGCCACAGTCCGGTTCCCTTATCAATAATCACAAGAATCACAACACATTGACAGGTAAACTACCTTCAAATCAAACCCTACTGCCCATGAACCTTCTGGACAGAATTCTTCTGTCGTCCATTTGCCCCATTCGCCGCCATTCACCACGTTGATTTCTGTTTCAACTCTTCTGCTAGGAAAGATCTTTCTTCGCTCGGTTGTATTCAGAAGGGGTGCTCGTCCCATGAGCTCTGCCTGAATGGATTGCATCCCAATAAGGACTGGCAAAACATATGCGTACCGGATCATTCTGAAACTGTATACATATTTATTAGATACATGAAGACATGCATTGTATTTGTTGTTGTAGTTGTTATTATTATTACTATTGATGATGATGATGATGATGAGGAGGAGGAGGAGGAGGAGGAGGAGGAGGAGGAGGAGGAGGAGGAGGAGGAGGAAGAAGAAAAAGAAGGAAAAGAAGAATGAAGCAATTTTCTATTATGTATCATCTCTAATAATTTTCATTTGTAAACTTTTACTGGAGGATGTAATGTTGTACCTCTTAATAGCTGCAAAGAACATTTTCTGGGCTCTACCTGTAAGGTAAGTATTAAGCGTCATTTCAAAGTGAAAGTGCCTACAGTTTGTTCATATATTTTCCAACTGGCTTTTATTTTCAACACCTGAAGGTGGTCAGAAGCCATTCAGATCTATGAATTGCCTTGCTATGAGTCCTAAGGTGTTCATAAAGCAAGCCCAGTGATGGGACATTCTACTACCATAAGCGTGGTGGCAGAGTGGAGGAACTTAAACGGTGTTAGTTTTATCCAGCAATTTCAATGTGGGCTGAAATAACCAAAAGTAAAAATAATGCTTTTTAACAGTCATCCCAATCGCGAGTGATCAAACGAAAACAGCTCTAATCTATGTGTGTCATGTTGCAAACATTGTTTTGCCTTGGGGCTACTTTGCTAAAGAGTAGCCATAAAATTCATGCTACGGTTATGGACACGTGACGGGTGATGTGTTATATCTTATTTAGACGTTTCAACACAAGGTGCAAAGCAAAGTTTTCACTCCTGGTTTTAAACAATATTTTACTTGCTGTGTTGAAAACTCAGCAACTATGATTTCAATGTGGCATTCACAGACGTATTGTAAGTTGTGGTTATTTTTAATAGTATGTTTATCTGGTATAAATTTATCCATAATCATAAGACTTAAGACCTTTATAAATATCATATGTCAAACTGTTCTAAATTTTGTACTTCATACAGAAGCTCTATAATATTCAACTCTAACCCAAATCAAACCTTTCAAAAAATGTCAAGTCCCAGCTAAGAGCGTACACACGCAATTGTGGTAATTTCTATACTTGAAGCATTTATTTATCACATGTAAAGCCTTCCTTTTAATTTTGTATATATTTACCACACATTTAGAAACCTTTCCTGTTTTACATTTTGCCAATGACCATGAACCCAGGGCGTGTGTCTTCTAATTATTTCTTTTTTTATACGTTTTTAATATATTTTTGGTATTGGCAATAATCTGTACTTATTTTTTAACACCTGTTCAATGAGGTGTGATCTTGAAGGGGTTCCTCCAGGGACACATCTGGGGCTGCTCTAGTCCATCGGTCTGAAGAAAAACTATCACACTGGACAGTTCTTTATCACATCCAATCTTGCTCTGCCCATTGCAAACAAATTTAGAGAGCAAAGCGTGATCTGTAACTCCTTTTCTAAAACTGGCTACATGAACATCATGCATACAATTTCTTGTAATTAAATATAACCACTAACGACTCACTTTACTTACAGTTGAATTTTGAACGCATAAGTGATCCGACAGAAATTAAAACATCATTGTACATGTTAGCAATTATATTTTATCAGTAACTAATAAAGCTGCAAACATTTTTTTGCTAATATTACCCAAAATTGTTCAGACCGGAGCTGTATTGCTTTTTTTCTGGTATGCACAAAGACATGGTTTAATTTGTTTCTGCAATACATGTGGTTGTCCTGATCGGGGTTTGAATTGAAAAAGCGTTCATAACACATTTTTGTTTTTAATGGAGGAAATTTAATCAGTTAACCCACATGTCGAAAGACTATCTACTTTCTCTTATGATTACCAGAAACTGTTAACTTTGAATATCTCCAACAATTCTTCAAACGTGATTTGAGCCAACTATCGTTTTTCAGATACATATTATAGCAGGTGGTACTATCTAAATTTCTTTACAGTTTTGTTTGGCTTCTTGTTTTTCCATTTGATGAAGAAATCAGTACTGTAAAAAAAAATTCATAAGACCCTTTGGGAGTATAAGATATTGCAAAGTAATTTGAAATGCTATAATGAATACCACCGGAAGTTGTATCATTATTTTTGTATTCATTTGGTAACAATATAAATATGGGTTGCATTCAACTTTGTCACTGTAACGGCATTATATATCACAGGGATATATGGGTACACACACATTAGTTCCAAGTAGTCAGTTGTCAGCTAGGGACCTTCATGTTTTAAAAGACAAATATCAAAATCTCCTCCAAAATAAGGCACACTTTATTTTCATGGGTACAATATTCAATAAGGAAGGCATTTTAGTATAAAAATTGCCAATGCTTATATTTGTTTCCTGTGTACCACAATTACAATATCATCCTTAGTACCCAGAGTAAATTCGTTATCAATTTGCACAAAACCGGTATGGATGGTACGATACCAGCTGACCAGAACGTGTTTTGCATTTACTATGATCATGAATGAACAAAGTAAACTGTACCATACTCTTTCAAACCTAATGCTATTTACATGTTGCTGCCCATCTAAATCATAGAAATTAACTGCACATCTACATAACCATGTCTCACTAAAGCCAATAATGCAAAATATATGGCAACACATTTGCAACAATTAAATACGTCTCAGAATGAGAGTGTCAAGTTCTCACATCCCAATGTAACATAAGATTTAATCCAGCTTTCATAAAGAAGTTGGGTGTTGGAACTTCCACTGAAGATGTAATAACCTGTATCAATCCAGGGTATCACTGATCAATGATGTTCATGAAAGAAAATAAAAAAGACCTTATGATCAACCAACACTTAATTCACTATAATAGTCATATAAGGTGACATTTTTAATTATATAAGGTATCATTTTTAACAGGTGATAGGTAATTGTGCCAAAAGAATAGAAAATTGCAAAGTTGTCCTTATCTACAAATATGATTATCTCTATCTAATATCAAACTAAGGCCTAATCTAGTGTTACAATTTCTTCAGGAACCCCAAAAGGTCATATGTCACATGGTTACTTTTTGAACAAACACAAATACGAAAAGGCTTTTGATTTACATAAAACTCTCAATGGATTATTTTGATATCTGTCAAATGCATTTCACAGATGACGCCACAAAACTTGACTTGAAAGATTGAGATACTATGGGATTTTTGGAGTTGCACTAAAATGCTAGTTACTATCAATCAAATACATCTTAATTTTTATTTCAGTTTACACCAACCACAGAATTTAGTTTTTGTCAGCTCCTGCAGACAGCAAACAGAATTGTAGAAATTGGGTTGGAGCAGTGCAGTGATATACGTGATAAATGAAGCAATCAAACAGTTTTGAAAAACATTATCCATATACACAAATTTCAACAAAAAGAGCAAGTTTAATTACAGCAACAGGCAGAGACTCAAGACTTAGTTTAATAACATTACCTCTTGACCGCCATTGCGTTGATCTCCATGTCTGGGCCGCAACACCTAGCACAACTGAGTTGGGACTAATTGTTCTGAAAAGCCCTGGCGTTCTTGGTGGCACCACAACTCAGTTGCTGTGGATTGGGGGGGGGGGTGACGTCTGATGCACATGCGCCACTATTCTTCCTTCCTCCTTGGACGCCATTTCTGGTGTCCTCTAGGAGTTAAAATATTCATTGACTCTTGTCTGGAAAAATTGTGTTAATGCCATGTTCACCTCTACTGCAGAATTTGTGTTCTGTGCTCTCATGGTCTCTTGCCAGAGGGGGGGGGTGGCTTATATTTGAGGGTCTGATCCTCTGAGAATTGTGAAAGTAGTGCTTGTCTGGCTCAAAGCTGCTTCTTTCAAAGATGGCATCTGGTGGGTCGAGTTGTAGACTGGGGGAGGACAGTGGCATACAGGCAAACGCTGCTTGGCAGTGTGCTACAGTTGTTGAGCTGGAGCCTGCCTCACTTCTACCCTTTTTAAGTAGAGGGCAAAAAAGGGAATCATGGAACCATTTCATGACAGCCTGAGTTGATCATGTGCACTGTTACTGTTGCCTCCTGAAACTCTGCAGTGTGTCTTCTCCTGAGTATACATGCAGGTTCTGTGCCAAGTGGGAAGAAGACAAGTGGCTGCTCCATGAGCAGTCCTGGAGGAAGTCAGATGGCAAAGCTTAGGCATACTACCAAATGCTGGGCCATAGAATCTGACTGCAATGAGTCTTACTTCCCAGAGATACTACTAGAGAAACAGAAGCAAGCCTAAGAGGTTCAAGTGGTTGTTGCTTCTTCTTTGACCCCCCCCCCCCCCCCAACTAGAAGTATAGGTGGCATAGTCACAAGTCAGGCCACAAAGGAACCCATTGCAAGCATCCCAAGGCTTGGCCTCGCCTGAGTGCTGACTAGAGGTTCCTTGACCCCTGATTGGAGACTCTCGGCAGTCTTGGAGACAATGGCCAAGACCCAACAGTTGCAAATGAATCTGATCCAACAGCTGTCCAACCCTTCTTTGTCGGCCACTCGAGATCCCTGTCTGAAGAGACAGGCCAAGTGCCACTTGGATCTTCCAGCATGGACCTTCCGGTCCCTGGAAACCCAGGACAGCACCTCTATTTTGGATCCCCATACAGGCATCCCTGAACCTCTGCCTATTCCCTAAGCTGTTGCATCAGAGACCTTGGATCAAATGCCCGGGTACCCCAGACCACCGGAACCCAGGGAAATTACCAGAGCTCTCAAATCTGGGACATCAGGTGGAACATCCGTGTGTATTGGAGCCCCGGAGATGGTCTGTAAGTTTGTGGTGGTGTCTATCTGTAGTGACCCTTGAGGCTGTACTGTTGTGGCCACTATAGCAACCCAAGTACCATATGGGGAGCCTCCAACCCCTGTGCGAGCAATGCTGTCTATTGTCTGTCCAGCCCTGACCTGATCCAAGCATCTGCTGCTCCCACTGTACCTTCTTTTTGAGCGAGTACCCTGCCTCCCTCTTTGGAGAAGAGGCAAGCAGAAGATGAGCTCCATAGAGCACAACAGTTGTGGTCAGAGACTATGTCTTTATCTACCCTTGCCAGTACACCCTCCATTCTGAGCCAACTGTCATGGGGACTGCTGGCTCTGGAGCTCTCTCAACTCCACCAGGTGCCCTCTGGCCAACCCAGCACAGGTGCAGATGCTGTGGCTCCAGCCCCAAGCCTTCCCCAAGTCCCACCCACTTGCCTTTCATGGGAGGAGCAAGCATGGGCTGTAAAGGTGGCCACCATGACCTCTATGGAATTTGTCTCTTCACCAACACAAGATGGGGTGATGGATGTGCTCCAGTTCCAACTGGCCTCCTCATCTGCCTTGAACAATCAGCTGCTTTACAAAGCTTTCGGTGCTATGACATCAATGCCTGGTGTCAGGTCTTTTGACATCAAAACAAGGGAGGAAGAGGTGTTGCTTTTGGATTCTTCCAGTAGTAGACCCAGGTCATTGGTTAACAGCTGGCTCCCTTGGCTTGCTATCATCAAGAATTTAGAGCAGGATGCAGGAGGTTCTGTCCCATGGTGTCCTGCTCTGACATCTCACTCTAGGCTCTGAGGGCTCAATTGGATGACCTCCAGTGGTTGGTGCAGACCAGGCTGATTCCATTGTCAGGGGCAATCAACCACCAGATTAATATGGCCAACTTATATTTGAAATGCAGTGACACCCATCTCCAGGGTCAGAAGGAGTCTGATCCAATCTGCTGCCAAGCATGTTTTGGGCCTCTCTTCTCTACCATGCTGTTGCAGACCTTTAGTTGTGCTGGGCCGAACAGGCCAGGACAAATGCTTTGACTGGCTTCATTGTATTGCTTTTCTCCCTACCTGCTGCAATCCAAAAGCATGGCATCCAGACCACAACCACTCATCCCCAGGTCCAAGCCAAATTGCAGGTATTGCAATGGCCTAGGAAGAGAGGAAGTGATCCGGGAAGGGCAAGAAGCCAGCTAAAGACTACAAAAATCTAGGGAAGCTTCACAGTTTCTGATGCTTGTCTTCCGGACCAAACCATCTCAGGGTCACCCTGCACCATTGCTATAGACATATCAGAGTGCCCATTTGGCAGTTGCCTTGCTGCCTTTTGCTGACAGTCTGTCACAGATGATTTGTTTGGCTTGAATACCCTAAGAGATAGCTAATTGATGCCTTCCAGTGAGGACAAGCATATGCTGTGCCATGAACCCAAGTGGTTTACACCACGCATAAAAGAGAGGAAGCATCAGCCTTCCGAGAGGCAGTGTTAAAGCTACTGAGCAAGAATGCCATAAAGTGGGTGCAAGATCCCAGGTCACCCAGGTTCTACAATCTACTCTTCCTAGTCCCCAAGTAGGATGGATGTTGGCGCCTAGTTATAGACCTGTCATTGCTGAATGAATACTTGCAGATTCTGTCCTTCAGAATGGAAACCACATAGCTAGTGGCAGTAGCCCTGTGGCCCCAAGAGTGGACAATGTCTTTGGAGCTCAATTTTTTGGACACATTCTTTCGCATGCCAATTGTGAAGACTTTACAAAATTATCTGCAGTTTGCATTTGTGGCCAGGTTTACCAATTCAGGGACTTCCATTCAGCCTTGCCACTGCACCTCCAGTGTTCACCTGGTTCATGCAGCAGTAGCCATGCAACTTCATCAGAGCACAGTGTGCATTGATGGGTAACCGGGCGGACCAGCTTTCTGAGCCCTTTGGCACCTGGATTTACTGCACCAGGCACAGACCATTCTGGAATTTTGTGAACGCACAGACCTGACTGTGAATCTATCCAAATGAAGGCTAATCCTAGAACAGATCTTAATCTTTCTTGGCATCCAGTTCTACCTGGTCCCCTTCATGTGTCATCCTTCAGAGGGCAGGTGGGAGGGCCTCCAGCTGATCCTCAAGGCATTTCTGACTCAGGAGGTTTGCACAGCCTGGCAGTAGCAAACCCTGATGGGCTCCCTATCCTTGATGGAGTCCCAGGTCCCCCTGGGCTCTCTGCACCACCCTCTCTTGGAGCATGCTCAGTGGGACAGATGGTCGAAGGACCAGGGCAATAAAGCACAGAAGCTAGTACCTCCTAAGGACCACCAGCACGTCATTTGGTGCACCAAGTGGAAGAACATTTTCTCAGGTCAGACATTGATGTTGTTTCAGGTGCAGTTCACCATGTACATGGACTCATCGCAGTCCAGTTGGGAAGCCCACATAAAGGGTTGGATGGCATTGGGCTTTTGGGTGATGCAGGCCACATCCCACCACATAAAATGGTTGGAACTGGAGGCAATACACTTAGCGCTCCTCTCCTCCCAGGACCTTTCGAAGCACAAACATGTTCTTGTTACGGCAACAACAGGACTGCATTCATCTATCTCAACCAGCAGGGGAAGACATGCTCACAAGAGCTGGCAGAGTTAGCCAGATGCATAACCAAATAGTGCTCCAAACACACATGCAAGGCATATCAAGAAGTCAGCGGGAAGGAACAGAGTGCTCCCTCTACCCACAGGTTATCCAGGCCATGTGTGCCAGGTTGGTGGAAGTAGACAGCAGCTCCCCTATGGCAGACTGCACAAAGGTTGGCAGGCATCTGTTAGGGGTACATTAGTGGTCCCACATTTGTCGGTAGGATTTGCAGCTTAGGCCAAGATTCTGCGGTTGGTAGTCTCACGTCCACAAACCTCTGGGTTTTCCCAACAGATGTTGCCTCACTCAGACCAATAAGCCCCTCAGGCTGTCGTTCCCAGCGATTGTTGTGTCAGTATGCATGTTTCATTACTCCCTGCTTCTAATCCCTTGGTATATTGGCAATGATAGTCGAAAGGTAATGTTATATAACTAATGCATGAACCTTTTTAGTAATTTTGGTATAAGTAAGTATACTTACCTTTTGACCAACAACAGGCCCATCCGACCTCCCCGCTTCCACTCCCCATGTGACGTTCACTGATTAATCACAAGGAGAAAGGAAGAATACTGCAGCATGCACACTGGAAGCCCCCGCTCCCCCTCCCCAATTCCACCGGAACCGAATGGTGGCACCACATGGACTGCCAGGTCTGTTGAGAACCATTTGGTTGTAAATGAATTGTGTTGCGGATTGTGGCCCAGACATGGAGGTCCAGGTAATTGTGGTCGAGAGGTACATATACTCACCGACACCGAAATTACCAAAAAAAAAAAAATCATGTTTTAGCAAAACATGAACATTCATCTTCCAATACCAATGTAAAAAATATATATTTGTGCTCCTTATTTGAGACATGTGGTCACCCATAAAACAAAACTGGTAGTTTTAAATAAGTCCTCTCAACCTTTAAAATATTCATCCATTTGGTTGTAAATCTATTGTATTGCGGATTGTGGCCCAGACGATGGAGGTCAAGGCAATGGTGGTCGAGAGGCACATACACTCACCATTACCGAAATTACAAACAAGAAAAAAATCACGTATTAGCAAAACATGAACAATCATCTTCCTATACCAATGTAAAAAAATATATATGCGTTTCCCATTTCAGCTCAGGAATCTGGAAGAACTTTATTCGACCAGCTAAAACATACAGATGAAAACCATATACTTGTTGAATACAACACTCAAGTCAATTCAATATAACTAATGAAAGAAAAAAAGGTAAAATTGTATCTTGGTCAGGGAGACACATATTAAGGTCTTGTTCAGACCGCTATCATGTGTGCCACCCTACAACATATGGTATCAAAAATATTCGTGATCATAAAAGCCATTATTTTGGTAAAATTTACAGAATAAGTGCTTTTCCAAAGAAAAAAAAAATCCAACTTTAACGAATCAATTTGTACTACAGATATAACAGTTTGGCATTGTACATGTATCTGAGTAGTTCGGAATAATTGCTTTCTTTATATAATATGAAAAACCAAAGTAACTGTGAGTATGAACTTTTTCAATAACAGCTTGAGGGGTTTCATTAACAATACGGATAACTTCATGGCGTAAACATTTTTTGGTAAATACACGTTGAGTATGCATTACTAATAACTGTTGCCTTCTCGTGTCATGTTCATGGACTTATGACTTGTTGACATAATAAAAAATGTAGAAAAGTACACAGGGAGTCGATTATTTAAGAGTTTATAATAGAATTTTAAAGCCTGTAATTTGTAAATATCTTCAAACTTAAGTTAGTTTCTAGATTTGAAGATGGGACCGGTGTGGGCATTATAATTACTATGATTAATTATGCGAATGGCCCTTTTCTGAAGCTTTACAAGTCTTTCCGATTTATAACCCCATGTGAGAAGACAGTAGTTGAATCTCGGAAGAATTAAGGAACAGTAAATAGCTTGTATAATGTAAGAAAGAAGAAAATTCTTTAATTTATTCATTATGCCAATTGTCTGTGAAATTTTTGATGCAACTTTTTGTATATGACTATTACATGTCAAATGCTTGTCAAGCAACAGACCAAGATAATTAAATTCGTCCACACATTCAATATTTACATTATCAATCTCAAGTGTAGGGGCTATAACATCCCGTTGAGGTTGATGAAAAACCATGAACTTTGTTTTGTTAATATTGAGGGACAGTTTGTTTACTTTCATCCAAGTGCTAATCCTCCAGAGTTCAGCACTGATAAATAAAGAGGCTTGACAGTTTAAACCAGTAAGATCTACAGGACGAATGGAAGTGAATAAAGTAGTATCATCGGCATGTATAACGAATTTGAAGAAAGCTGAACCTAAATTAAAATCATTAAGATAGATAAGGAAAAGAAGAGGACCTAAAATTGACCCTTGGGGAACGCCGGTAGAGATTTCTGAAGAATTGGAGTTTATCTCTTCATAAACAACATATTGTTTTCTATTTGTTAGATAACTTGTAAAAAGATCTAACGCAATACCATTGACACCATAATATCTCAATTTATAAGGTAGAATATCATGATTCAAGGCGTCGAAAGCTTTGGAAAGATCTAATAATATACGATCAATAAATTCCAAAGCTGCAAGTTCAGTAGAATGGTTTTTACGAAAACCATACTGACCATCATAAAATAAATTGTACAATTTAAAGTACTCAGAGATTTGATTGTACATTACTTTTTCAAAAAAAATTGAAATTGCGGGCAATACAGATATAGGCCTGTAATTTTTCATAAGTGAGGGGGTCGTCCTTCTTAAAAATTGGCACCACTTTTGCTATCTTCAATAAGTCGGGGAATACTCCAGTCGTTAGTGACTGATTTACAGTTAAAGTTATCGGAACCGAGACTTCCAGTTTAATGAGCTTTAATAAATTTGTTCATAATCTGTCATGACCATAGCTTTGTTTACCTGTAAATGAATTTATAATATCGAGGACAATTTTCTCAGTGACAAGATTGGAAGTAAAAGAATGAGGAATCGGGCTCTTAAGATAGCTCTTAAAAGAATATTCAGCAGGAGTATCTATCCGGCAGGGTAAATTACGACCAATGTTGGTAACGAATGAATTAAGGCTATTAGCGATAACGGTTTTATCGCTAACAGTCTACCCATTTATCTTAAAATACTCTGGAAATTTGTTTCTCTTTTTATGTGTAGTCAGAATACCATTAATAGTTATCCAAGTGTTCTTAATATCATTTTTATATCTTTTAAAACGCGACTTAAAGAAAACTTTCTTAGCTACCCGTATACTGTTTTTCTAAATTTTATTAAAAGTTTTAAGATTATTAGAACGAACTTCATATTCCTCACTATCATGAGGACATTCTTTCAAATACTTATAGAGGTAATCCCTTCTTGAGATAGACCGAATGTTTCCCTGAGTGATCCACGAATTCCTTTTGTGTTTATGCTTTTTATATTTAACCGTTTTAATTGGAAAATGATTATCAAGTACACGAGTGATAACAGTTTGCAGAAAAGAATATGATACATTTGGATCACTATGCAAATCCATATTTAAGTGGTCACAAATGCGAGCATCAGGTAATTCTTTTTTCAATTTATTCACAGCGCCAGGTATTGGATTACAAATCTGGATGTATTTAGGTGGAATATCATTTTTCGTATTAGCAACATTTCCACAGATAAAATATGGAAAGTGGTCGGAAATCCTAGATGTTAGGATACCTCAATTAGAGGATATTATGCTTGTGTCAATTAATTTTATTTAAAAGTTATCAATGATAGTTCCCCGGCGAGCAGAAAGCCTTGTGAGGAATGTACTTTGAGGAAAAAAACTTAAAGATGTAATCGAATCAAAGAACTGGCCAAAGACAGGTCTATCGTGAATTTTTAAGAGATCAATATTAAAATCACCAGCTATAATTACTTCACTTTGTAGCTGTAACATATTTTTTAAAAGTTAACTCATCAATAAAAGTATTACAATTTTCATTTAAGTCCCGCGGAGGTCTATATATGTTTCCAATGACCAACTTTTTATCAATATTATTAATTTTTACTTTAATAAATTGACCTTCATATATATCAGACTAGGAATAGACATCAATTAATTTATAACTATAAGAATCCCTGAGATAAATAGCTAAGCCTCCACGGGTTGAACATATTTTACCTTGCGAAATTAAAACATAATTCTCCAATTGTAAAAGAGACAGATCGGAGTCGTTAATGAGTCATGTTTCTTGCAAACAAATAGCACTCGGTTAACAGTCATGTGCTTCTAAACTATGTAATAAAATTTGTAATTCGTCGAATTTAGCATTAATTGATTCACAAATTAGACTGATAATTGTAAAGTGATTTTGCATTTTTTTAAATGGTTTATGAGTTGATCAGTATAAAAATATTGAGACTGTTTGATTAGCTGGGGTTCTAATAAATTTGGGTCGTCATTATGAACTGTATGTGAATCTAACAATAAAGTTAAAGAATTAGTGTCAAATCCACCAAGACCATCTAAAATCGTACTAGAATTAGTCATGATCCGAGAAGACAACCGTTTGTAATGAACCTCTCATACCAAAGTTACAGAAAGATACAAAAACGACAATAGCAATAAATATTCTCCAATAAGACACCTGAAATAAAAAGAAACATCTGTACAAAAAAAAATTCACCTGAAAACCCTGAAACAGTTGGGTCTCAGAAAGTACCAGTACTTTCACAGCTAATATACACGACGACCGAAAAAACAAAAATAGCAAAATGTAAAGGAGATAGGACCTACTATCTCCAGTACGTGATGAAAAAAATAATAATAATAAGACAAAGACATTTACAGTGATAAAGCAGAGAAATTCCTCTCAAGTGCCGTTTGATACAACAATCTAAACAAATTGTGGCATAAAGCAAATAGAATATACGTATCTCAGTGAGTAAGTCATAACAAAACTTCACTCAAAAATAATGTACGATAACGGCGTAAATTAATGGTGATTTTCATATCAAGTGGCAGGAAAATTAAATCAATTAAAGTAAGTGAAATAATATATTTGTTGAAATGTTGGTTACGACAAATGAACAAACTGACAGACTTATTAATGACTTATATTATACATTATAATGCAAGTAGTTCAAATCAAAAGGAAAAATAGAGCCCCAGTCCTCTAGCGCCCGTGTACACTAAGTTGTAAATTCAGCTAAAACATTCGAAAAGCTGCCAACTCCGACCTCACCTACTAAATGTTGTCTTAAAATGACTCCCATCATCATATTTCATTGATGCAATTGGAGAAATTACTAACATCATCACCGCATAATATGTAAGCAACTTTTTAAAGTTATTGTCAAACAAAATTTAAATGAAATGTATTATTCCGGTTGTACTACAAATACTGGGGAGAAAAAAAGAAGACACTTGTAGCTTACAATTTACACATCGCGCGTCATAATATTATATATAAAACATGATCCAATCATCGAAGCCAACTTGATCTCAGTGATGTTAGCCATGGAATTAAAGTAAACTTATATCACGAAGTGTCATTCCGACTGCCATGGTAATTAAACTTATATCACGGATTGTCCTTCCGACTGCCATGGTAGTGAGTAATATAATTTGATATTCACTACGATTCAGCCCCTGCGCAAAGAATCTATTTGTCGCAACCAACATGCAAAATGTTGGCTGCGACAAAAGAACAAAACTGAAAAACAGATGTTCCACATTTTGACGGTTTAAACATCTAGCAGATTAAAACAGCAGATCCACACTAGGTTTAAGTTACAAAATAACCACATAGTAAGTGCACAGTAGAGCTCGTTAATCGATACAAATTAAACGACTGAAACTGCAATATCTGTCTTGATTATTCTCTGTTTCGAGTGGAAAAATAGAATATAAAAGTTACACACTGCATACAATACATCAATATGTGAAATTAGAAGCATGGGGTCAAATACAGGTATCATACATTGCATGTATCATAAGTGCTGAGGCAAATAGGCTCATTACATAACAAAATATGATAGGCCAAAATCAAAATGTAAGCTCCAGCATAGGTCACTACTAGTACCATTCGGCAACCTGATATGATTAAAAAAAAAAAAAGAAAACCACCATAATCATATTTAGAAATATGACACTTTTCATATATAGTAGGTAAAGGAATATAATATAGCTCAGGCGACTGGTGCCAAAGTTTGGAGGTTCGAGTCCCGCTCGTTCCGAACGTAAAATATATATATTTTCGGCATTTCCTTAATGCTGGTGGATTAAAGTCCCCGATTCTGGTAATAAATGCCGACTCAGTAAATATACTGCGTTACCGTGTTGATATGGCACTCGCACATAACTACCTCCATTGAACCATTCTTTTTAGGAATGTGGATTTGGTCGAGTGGATATGTGCGTTTCCCATTTCAGCTAGGCGACTGGTGCCAAAGGTTGCAGGTTCGAGTCCCGCTCGTTCCGAACATTATATATATATATATATATATATATATATATATATATATATATATATATATATATATATATATATATATATATATATATATATATATATATATATATATATATATATATATATATGCTCCTTATATGAGACAGTCACCCATAAAAGACAACTGGTAGTTTTAAACCAGTCCTCTCAACCTTTGAAATATTCCTCATTAAGTGTTTCCCAAAACAGATAGGCCAAACACTTGAAACCAAAAAATTATTACTTGTGCCAGAGATAAAAAAGACCTGGTATACGTTTTGTGTCCTCCTGGCTTGTCAGTCAGCTGAGAAAACAGCAAAAAAAGAAAGTAGGTTTACGTCGGTTTTTTTTGTCATATTGATGAATTTGTGACATTATAAAAACTCTCTGCCTCCATTATAACTGTGAGTCGGAGAACACAACCCACAACACAAGACAAGCAATAAAGTGTTTATCAAATAGTTTTATAAACCATTTTCCTATATTCATATGGGATAAAATCATCACTGGCTGTTTTAGTGAGTATGGAAAATGGAGTAGATGCTTCATTATCACTTTAGGTAATGTAGCATGCTGCCTTTGAGGGAGATAACCCATGCATTCGATGCTGAACAATGAAACACCAATGGTATCTTATAATTTTGATCAGAAGAACCCCGAATGACCAATATTTGGGCAATTATTGTTTTCAGTTATGTTACTGATCTGTGTAATACTGCTTTGAGATGGCACAAATGCTTTTTTTACAAAAAATTCAAACTATTTTGATAAATAATAAGCCATGAAAGGTGTGAAAGTGGTTAAAAGTGAAAAAGAAAATATCGGTCAATTAAAAGGGCGATCTTTATGGCTAGTTAAAGGAACAAAGTGCTTTGGGAATAATTTGAGTAAAGTGCATTAAAAATAAATTTGATGCTATCTTGACATAATTATAAGACTTATATATATCGACTTATTGTCTTGCAAGAGAAATTGGTAATGAACAGTTTCATTAAATTCATGAAAGCCACCTAAACATAGGGCATTGATTTTTAGACAGATGAGTATTTTAAGTATGTTGGACAGTAAGAGATAATGTGTTTTCTTCTGAGAAAAACCAAGAAAAAGTTTTTATAGCTTTACCGATGTATGTTAATGAATATTTTTCACATTAGCATCACCTTCCATTTGGCATCTCTTGGCTTACTTTAAAAAATGGGTTGTACATTCCTTCAAACTGATATGATGACCCACCATGTGGAATTAATTAAGTTTTTTTCTTTTTCGAGCAAACGTGAAACTGGAAATTTGTTTATATGCCCATTGGATAAAATAAATTAAAATCATATTAGGCTTTTTTTTATTCACTGATTTTTATACTAAATCTAATAGCATTTGTGGGTTCTTCTAGTCGGAGCACAATGCTTATGACAACTAATACCTTTTTTATTTCCATAGCCACCGAAATAAAAATACTATTCGGTATCCCACAATAAAATAGACTTTTATTTCGTATTTTATAAAATGCTATGATATCTTCAGGTAGTTTTGGTCAAAGGCACTTTTGCATAATACAAGACATAGTTTATGAGTAAATTAAAAGTATTTTCCGTCGAGCATTGCAAGATATGTTGGCCCTTGACCAAAGGCCCCATCACTTATTTTGAAAATGTTCAGGTCTACACATTCAGTGCCCTTTCGGCTTACATACTATTTCACCTATGTGACCTTCAAATGAGGTCAAGATCACTCAAGTGCAATATTACCCATATCACTCTTTTCTTTGAGAAGCTCTTTCCATTCTCCAGTTTACGTGCTGATACAGCTGCAGTTAGCAAAGTCGAACCCCGTAGCCTTAAAACAGGGTCAAGATCGTTTTTATGCTATCCCGCCCAAGCTCGCTATTGAAGGGTACTACAAACCAAGTTTGCATGGTTCAGGTAGCTCTCCACTTTAAGTGTTCCTGTTGAGAACTTATGTGGATGGAGAGACGGACGAAAGGACCGGCGTCGATATGACGGCAATACGCTTGGGCGAACGTTCGGCCAAGGGACGAAGTGTCTTTTTAGCCACCTGCGCATGTCATCGTTTCATCTCTGTTCTGTATGCAATCCATGATCATCCATTAAAATAGCATGGTCTAACCATGAATGTTAAGTGACACAAAAACCAGATCGTGGTTAAGAAAACAATCACAAGTCAACATTTTGTCCATGGTGAGACAATAGACATGATTGACAGTTATGACAGATTTATGTTGAATATTCTGCTGTTCAGAGATTGATACATCTGTTGCGGCATTAAAGTGCTCTCGCCATCCTTACGTAATGATTGTATGATTTTTCAGTTAAATATGCCATAAATGGGAATCGAGTCAACTTACAACATTGGCCATGCGGAGTTTGTTAATATTTACTTGGCTGAGTTAAATAATTCGCATCTTCACCTATAGGCCTACGCACGTCAAAGGATTAAGCGTAATTTAGTTTACTCTGCAAGAATAGGCACGTGTTTTATACATTGCGCCAACCCATCCGTTTTTTAGTCAGTATCAAGCACCAAAGGTATTGTTAAACATTAGTTATGACAAACTCTATGTTTATTGCATGAGTAACCCATATTTCCTTCTTGTGGGAATTTCAGTAATGTTTATTGCATGAGTAACCCATAATTCCTTCTTGTGGGAATTTCAGTAATGTGATGCAATATGAAGTCATTTGATTTGACTTTCGGATTAACTGGTAGCACATAGAAACATTTTTAATAATGCTGAATTTCTATTAAAATTCAGAAAACATTGTACAAGACAATATTTGATATAACACCTGTGAACATAGCGGGGATGAAGACATTGCACAAGGGTTTGTGTCAGCAGCCATGAATCAATCATTGTAACCTGGTGGTTATCAGATATTTTTTAGGGTTTTCATGGTCCATCACTCTCAGATATGCATATAACCAGGAAATGCAGACAACTTAAGTCGACTATGGTTGACCAGCATCTCATTACCAGCAGCACGTCATGATAGTCCGGGTAACCTGTGCCGAATTATACGGTGACCAACCACAAATTGCAATAGGGTTTAAACCTTTTTTTCTGATTACCTCTACATCTGAGTACATCATATTCAAAATCTACCAAAATCTATTTAGTTGAATATATTCTTAGGGGTTGTTTACCCAACCCCTTTTCTTTTCAGGATTCACATTTGATGTTATACAGTCACATTTTCTCCTTGAGTGTTGTACAAAAGTTAAAATATGTAACTGATTTATCTGGGAAGCACCTTGAAACTTCAAATATAACGTAGCCATCATAAACAATATTCCAAAGGGGATGGGACCCCCTCCCCCATACATAATGGTGAAAATTAAAAGTGGAGTATGCACCAATTCATGTTGTTTTCCAAAAATTACAAAAATGCAATATTTTTAAGGGGGTGCGACCCCTCCCCCAAAATCTGTTTAGTGGAATATGTATTGTGAATCCTGAAAATAAAAGGGTTGGGCTAAACAACCATCTAAAATATGTATTCCAATAAATACTACAAATACAAAAGGTTACAAAATAAACATTTTGCTTTGAAAATCCAATGATTTGAATTTGAGAGGTTTATGCTCTGCCTTTTTGCCTCCATAAATATCTGAACCAGCACATAATAAAAAGTCGGATCTGTAGTTGAAAACGGATCTCTCTAATCTAATTGTAAGCTGGAGATGTTAGTAATATTCATCGCAAAGTTTTCGTTTTTCTTCAGACTAGATTGATCTTGGGTTTGTAAATTGACTTCTTCTCTTCACATGTATAAACTGACCAACTTCAACATGTATATCGCTGCCGCTTGTTTTTTTCGCTTTGAGGATACCATCACAACCTTTTTGTGTTCACATTACTGTTGGTTAGCCACCTGTAATTGGGTTCTTGTGAAATATATGCAATCAGTCATCTTGGACAGCTATTTGGGAGAATTGTATATCTGCAAACACAAACTGATATTTTCCAAAGTGCAAAGCAAACTTATTGTGTGTTCAGGTATTTTACACGATCATATACCTGGAACTGTTATAGAGCAAATTAGTCCTCGAAAACTATAGGTGCGATCGAAGTGTTCTAAAAGCTGGGACAACCAGGTTCAAGATGGAAAGTGAATCCGATAGCCGGCTTGGAACTCTATTTCAGATTTAGTTCTACAGAAAAAGACTATACTATACACCACAAATATCGCGTGATATGGAGGTGAAAAGCAGACACAAAACTATAATATAATGTGCAAAAAAGACTCAATGCAGATTAAAGACATTAAACCCTTAGTCAGATACCAGAAATATGATTAAAAAGCAACACAAGTGTCAAAAATTAGGCTTGATTAAACCAAAGTGGTCTGACTACTGAGGAAACCACTCAACTAAGACAGTTCTGTGGTGCAGCAAAAGACCCCTTCAAACCCGTTGAGCCTCTTTTCAACACAGGTGCCAAACAAAGCCGTCCACTCTTATGTAATTTGTGGCCAACAGAATTGATCTTAGTCACCTAGACAATAGGTACATATTAGGATCAACAGAAAGGTGCTACATGGCACAGTGTGCACATGGGTGCTTAGTGGGCATAAATTGAAAGCAAAGTTTCCAAACTGGAACAAAAAGACGGGCGGATTATTGGGTAAAAAAATACAGACCGACAGGAGGCCCACTTGCAATTTAGCGAGAGAGGAAACATATACTATATGAATATGATGACATGACAATCATATTTTTCAAAAATCGGGCTTTACACCAACACATCACCGTCTAGTTGCTTCTAAACAACAGTTTGTGCCACTTAATTGGGCAGTGATAGATTCCGCCCTTAAAATATATATTCTGCTCAATAGATTTTGAAAATTATATGACCAAATGTCCAGAGATTAAGAAAAAATTAAGTTTGAAAGCTGTTGAAATTAGTGGCTGTTGGAATTATATATATATGGCGTTCGAGACCTTTCTTAATATACTACATGAACAGGCCGTCCTCAGCTGACCTTGACATTTGACACATATTAAGTCCCAGTCTGGTCTGGGGCTACCCTGAAGTATTCCTGCCAATTTCGAATCAATAGGCCAGGCTCTTTTAGAGAAGAATATTTAAACCCCACCCCAATAAATAAATAAGTTAATAAATAAATAAATAAATAAATAAATAAATAGATAGATAGATAGATAGATAGAGATAGATAGATAGATAGATAGATAGATAGATAGATAAATAAATAAATAAATAAATAAATAAATAAATAAATAAATAAATAAATAAATAAATAAATAAATAAATAAATAAATAAATAAATAAATAAATAAATAAATGAATTAATTGATTAATTAATTATCAAACAAATAAATAAAATTAAAGAATACCCATTAGAACATACGCAGTACATACCCATGCAAGATACATACTTGCTGCATTTGAAGTGAATCTGGTTGACAGTTTTACAGAAAGTCTAAAATATTAAGTACCTTGCAACCCCTATGGGGTTACCTGAATCAAAGTTTCAGGGATCTGCTGCAGCACCACCTAGTGACCAATTTGTTTGATCCGTCAACATTTACATGACCATCAAGTTTAAGCAAACTGCGAGTGATGGCATCGGAGAAAAGGTCGAAAATAGGGAACGCACACAAAAAGTAAATATACATATATATATATATATATATATATATATATATATATATATATATATATATATATATATATATATATATATATATATATATATATATATATATATATATATACATATATATATATACATGTATGTATGTATGTGTGTGTGTATGCAGAAACAATCACTACAAAAAGTTGAAAAAGCGAAAACATGGAAAAATTAAAAAAAAAATTGAAGCAGCATCTGCTGAATAAATGAAAGATCTGGAGGTCCCTAAACATGTGCCTATTTCGAAACAATTGGCCATATTGGTTTGTCTACATTTTTAGCTCTGCTGATCATAGGTCCCAGAGCTTATGCGACCGCTCATTTCTTTCCGTCTGTCCGTCCGCCCGTATGTCCATCCGTCTGTAAAATTTTGCTTGCTAGTGTGATACTGTCCAGAGTTTTCAAGTTAGCCCAATATAACTTTCCAGACTTAAAGGGTGTATAAAAATCTAGGCTCTTTT
The DNA here is from genome assembly GCA_964020975.1 of Hermodice carunculata. Classification (NCBI taxonomy): domain Eukaryota; kingdom Metazoa; phylum Annelida; class Polychaeta; order Eunicida; family Amphinomidae; genus Hermodice; species Hermodice carunculata. Next base: position 38,102,078 of record OZ026626.1, read on the forward strand.
CGATAATGGGGGCGCCACCTATATTATTCTGTAATACAGGGGTCAAAATATGAAAATCTTGTGAACACTCTAGCATCTTTAATTTGTGGCAGATCTTAACCAAGTTTGGTGGAATTATGGGGGACCTCTAAGTCTAAGTTGGTAATGATGCTTGTGGCGCAACGTATAATTTGATAAAAATTATAAGCCAATATGTGTTTTAAGATATAAAATTCCATATCTCGTAAAGTGATTTGATTAGACTTGCAAAATTTATAGGGTATATAGACAATGTCCCAAGCTAAAACTTTATATAATATCAGTGACATTGACCTATTTTGGGGAGGTCACTATGCCTGTAAAGTTGAAAGAGGCGATTTTGTAATGGTAGGGTGTAGCTTGGACTTCAATGGTAATGTCAGCACCGCAGCAGGCAGGCCTATGTGCCTCTTGTATTACACAATCTGGGTGTCCTTGATCTCCCAAGGTCACTGAGGACATGAAGTTAAGGACTCACTGATTGTTTTCTTGGCACATGCAACAATATTCATCACAGGAGCTGCACAAATAAGCTATGATTACATTCGGAGCGAAGTGCCACCTGGTGGACAAGTTTTACATTGAATGTACATAAGTTTTATATGTTCAGAAGCCACTTGAGGACTCACAGCTTTGAAACGAACAGGTGCAATATAGCCACGATGCCAGCAGAACATTAGGCCTCTTGTTTTTTTAATTATGAAAAATCCACAATTATTTAAAAATGACCATTGAAGAAACTTGGTGAAGATCCGCCCAAGGTGTATCCCCAGTCAGTTTGGGATGGATCGTGCTTACAGTTTTGGAGAATACGAAAATGTGAATTATTGATGGACGATGAGCAAATGAATGCCACCAGATAAACACTAAGTCCAGACCTACAATAACAGAGTCCCATGCTTTATTTGATCATCGAAAGTCGCCAGCGGAGGCCATTCCGAGCCTTGAGCAATGTAGAGGCTTGCCGTCATTCAAACATCAATGCAGCCCATGTGTGGCAAGGGCGGTCAATAATACAGGCAAAGCAGAATCCAAATCGCGAATATATTGAGCAAAGTACTTGCCAAAAGATTGTAAAGTATGCTCGTAATATTTGCCTACAAGCTTCCAGATTGAACCACTATGATTAGTTTTACTTAAGCGAGAAAAGCACAGGTAACGTATCTCTTGACTTAACAGCGTCTGTCTGCAACAAACTTCGTGTGACCCATCTAAGATAACTGGCGAGGCAGAAAAAAAAAAGGAAATTAAAAGAGCTTTTTTTTTTTATTTTAACATCACATAAGCTGAAAAGTATCCAAGATGTCTCAACCACGTTTGATAACAAGAAATAGCTTTAGTTCAAGAATAACTGAGAATAGTTTCGAACAATCCTGATCCGGTGTAGAAATATTCAAAAAGGGGATAAAACACACTGACCGAATTGAAACATTAGAAAACAATCACAGCACCATGTCTTGTTCAAATTAAGGTCTCAGGGTCCCAAGAAGTTTCCCCATGCAATTTCAAAGTGAATTGGGATTGCGGTTATATATATATATATATATATGTCTTTATTCGTACACAAAAGGTACACTGAGAAAAAAAAAAAGTTACATAAAAAGCAAATACATAATAAACATACCTGTACGGAGCCGCCAGTGAATCAAATATACAGAATTAAAGAAGGAAAAAAAAAGGACGGCTGTTATTGCTAGTCCATATCAAGGCATATATCCATTACTATACTGACTATACTGTACATAGATAGTGAATAGTCTCACACAGTTGTTGCCTGGTAAAAATGGTGTCCAATTTCGCATCTCTGGCCAAGCAAAGTTCTCTGATCATTTCGCTGTGACAGACGTTATAGTTTTCTTGCGATAGAACTGGTTTATCCGTAATAGATCGCAAGATACTTTGCAAATTTGATCTATTCAAATTGTGTTTATCTATTTGATAACTGGATGAGACACAGTTTAAGGAGTTGCAAACTGAAGAGCAACTACCTCCAAGTGCCACAAATCCACATGTCTTCACAACACTGTTCTCACTATTAATTACTTTATGAAAAAATTTCATGAAACGTTTATGTAATTGAACTTCTACAGGTACATCCCTAGAAATAAGTGGTAGTAACACATTATGTGTTCGATACGGTAATCTCCAAAGAAATCTAATGGCCTTTCTCCAGGCAGTACTGAAACGTTCCACTTCACGCTTAGAGAAGTCCCCTAACTGACATCCGTATAAAGGCATGCAGTAGGTTTTAAACAATTTGTGTCTTACGTCAGGGAACGCATACCCAAATTGGGCCATTAAGAGATTCACTTCTGTTTGAAATCGACTGATACAATTAGAAATACTGTTACTCGATGCGTTTTGTCCCACACAATGACCCAGATGTTCAAATGTATTAACTTTACAAATAGGCAAATTGTCAATAAACAATGTTGGGAAAGCATCATCATTGCCACACACCATGTGTTTTGATTTGTCAGGATTAAATGAGACTTTGTAATCTTCAGAAAAATTTTCACAAATGTCTAACATTTTAGACATTGCTGAAACAGTGGGAGAAATTAAAACTACATCATCTGCATATGCCAAAGCACCTGTAAAATGGTGACCGATATGACAACCTAGCCCTGACTGTTTTAAACGTAGCAGTAGCACATCTATATATACACCGAATAAAATTGGAGATAACACTCCTCCTTTTGGACAATATGTTTAAACATTCATAAAACTCCATCAATCTGTGGAGCATTATCATGTGAACAAACCTGGTAGGGATCCACCGAAGGTACATCCCGATCAAGTTTGAAGGGGTTCTGGCCAACCATTTTGGAGAATTCGAAAATGTGAATTGTGGATAGACAGATGGTCGACAGATGGCCATATGTTCAATAGCTGTGTAAAATATCGACACAGTAACCCCCAAACCCCTGAATGTATAGTTTTTTGGGGTATATTTTGTGCTTTAAAATTCCCATTCACACCCTAAAGCAACATGAAATATGTTAATAAAGGCCTCCGACACCACAAAATCAAAGATATAATCCCGGTTGAAATTCATATGGCTGTTGTCAGCCATTATGGTGATCACTTGAATAGTCAGTTTTTTTTTCGGTATTTGGCAAATGATACTAATTTGGCATTTTGTACACAAAACATTGAACTGCAACATCACTTAAAAAAAAAACAATCATCCGTACAGTCCTAATGGTACCAATTTTAGCCTTTTTTTACCTTGAGTTAGGACCCTGTAAAGCATTCTGATCGTGGCTTCTGCACTACATAGAATAGAAAAGGGCCATTTCAAATACATCTTACCTCTTGCGTCTTCGGAATTAAAAGACAGAATAGCGTTTTATTCAGTATGTACGAAACAGTATGAGTGCCCGAACCACCTTTCACTGACCAAGAACTTTGGACTTTACCGCCAACAACGTTTGGGAAATGATATCATAATCAACTTCTTGCAGGGGAAAAAGGACATCGGTTGCATAAAAAAATGCCAAGAAATTATCTGTGGTGTGTGGCACATGTGCAGGGTTCACATTTAGCATTGTAAAACCGGACCAATGTGTTACAATATAAATAGGAAGTTTGCAGGGGTGGTGTTTTATTGGACACATTTAGTCAATTTCTTTCTGCCTAACTAGGACACCGATCTACAAAATCTATTGGATCAATGCTCGTGCTGTTTAGGTTGCATTCACCCTTTAGGCCCCAACATAGTAAACCGTGCTCTTCTAGCCATACATGCAGATGACCGTGAAACGATAGAATCACAATATGATAAAAAGGAATTTAATGTTAACATCAAGGATCTTTGTCTATTAGGCTGTATAAAGGGTACATACGCACGTGTTTTTAGTAGAAAAAAAAACACCATGTGGAGTATTACTGATAAGAATATTATTTCTCGTAAGATTGTATGTATTTTTGTTTCAAGAGAGAATTTAAACATACATACCTGTCAAATAAAATAAAGGCAATATGAACATTGTGATATCTATATGCTTTTCCCAAGCTTTATCAGTAAAAAAAGTAAGCAAGAAAAAGAAAGAAACACAGAGAGAGAGAAAGTGAGAGAGAGAGAGAGAGAGCAAGTAGAAAAAAAGGATCTACAAAAATTTTATTTGCTTGCCAGCAAATCAGTCTCAGTGCCTAGAGAACTTTTAAAGCATGCCTATCCAGTGTTTACGTAACTCCTCCAACAATAATATTTTCATGCTGCTATGTAAAACCTATAAATTGAAGTTAGAAAGGCACCGCAATCCATCAGATTTTAAGCTATTCAAGATTTAAAATCTGTGTGTTCACCTGATTTTCCTAAATTAAAAGGCTATAACTTTAGCTCATGTTCCATTGGATTGATAGGGCTATGTCACAAACCTTTCAACTGAAGTGGACTGGCACCTGTATCTGTAATAGTTTTGAAGTTATTAGAGATTTCAACTGTGTGTATTTGCCTGATTTGCATACATGGAAGTGCTTCAACTTTGAATCATGTTTTATTGGATGTGGCTTTGACCTCAACCTAACAATTAGTATGGAAATGGTACCTCTATCTCTAATACTTTTGAAGTTATTTCAGATTTAAATTTGTGTGTTTGCCTAATTTGCATAAATTAGAATGCTACATGTTTGGTCCATGTTTCATGTCACAAACCTACAAATTGAAGTTGGAATGACGCCTTTATCTTTGATACTTTGGAATTCATTCAATAATTCAGTTTTGTGTATTCACATAATTTGCATAAATCAAAATGCTACAACTTTGGTTCATGATTAATTTTATGCGGCTATGTCATAAACCTTTATATTGATATTGGACTGGCACTTCTATTTTATATAGTTTTGGAGATATTTAGCTTTTCTATGTTTCAACTACTCCTAACTAGCAAAATTTGAAATGATACAGTTTTTGTTCACTGTCCATTGATCAAAGATAAATTTTTCACACATTCTTATAATGGTTTTGCAACCTACATAAAGCTTTTCTTCGTGAAGCAATATAAAGACACTTGTACAGTTGCACACTGTTATGTTTGTGGTAATTAAGTGACTTTATATTTACCCTGTATATCTAAGCTTCTAATCTCTGTTCTTAATATTTTTGCCAGTTGTTTGCTAATTACAATTTTACCGAAAGGTGGCCTTGGCGATAGCGGATCATAGAATCCTTAGCCAAGGTCATCCTAATATCATTTAGTTCAATTATGAATTCTTGGTTATTGCTTAATTACCACTTTGTCACTACAAACGTTGAAATTCATGTAACCCATTTCATATCATATTGAATAAACTGTTCTGAGTTCTGAGTTCTGAGTTCTGAGTTCCAGTAGATTTGCAAGTGACGCAAACTTATATGTTTTACTTTAAATTCTGTGTCTATGTATAATAGGTTGGAAGATATGGAACTTTACTTTTAAAACTTTGATTGCCCCTTATTTGAATAATTTTTGGCATGGACATACAACAAATAAATCAGTTATGTAAATGAGAAATAACAAAGGACCTAAGATTGAACGTTGAGGGACACCATTGGTAACATTTAACAAATTAGAGTTTTCATTCTGAAAGTATACATATTGATAACGATTTGACAAATAGGATGAAAACCATTGCAGTGGTAACCCACAAATGCCATATGACATTAATTTAGTCATTAGGATGTGATGGTTGACGGTATCAAAAGCTTTTGAGAGATCAAGAAAAACTCCTATGGAGTGCTTTGTCTCTCAAAAGCCTCCGATATCTTATAACATAGAACAACTATAGCTAATTCAGTGTTATATTTCTTGCAAAAACCAAATTGGAGTTGGTATAGAATATCTAGGTCATCTAGATGTGTCAATAACTGATTGTACACAACTTTTTCAAGCACTTTTGAGAAACAGGAAAGTATAGAAATAGGTCTGTAGTCATAAAAGATTTCTGGGTCACCCTTTTTAAATAATGGAAGAACTTTCGCTATTTTCATGTCATCTGGAAATATACCTGCCTATAAAGATAGGTTTATAATATGAGTTAAAGAGATGACAATTGCATTTGATACATGTTTGATAACTTGTGGTTTGATATCATCTGATCCAGGGCTGGAGTCTCTTAGTGAAGAAATCGAAGTACGTACATCATCTTCTGTTACTGGTAAAAAGAAAAATGAGTTTATATATTGACCTGTTAAATAAGATTCAGGACGAGTGCCTGACACAGGGATGTTTTTTGCCAAGACACAAAAAAATAAAATAATAATGATATTAAAATAAATAACTCAAATATATTACAAGAGACAAAAGTAATCTTTTTAGGAATTTGGATGGATGACCATTTAACCTGGAAATTCCACCCAATATGTATTTTTAACAAAATCAGTAAAGTGATCGGGATATTGAAAAAAGTAAAACAAAGTGTTGGTACATATATTTTAAGGAATTTATACTTTGCTTTAATCAATCCATATTTTACATATAGCAATATCACCTGGGCAGCAAATTATAAATCAAATCTGGATTGTTTAATTAAATTACAGATAAAGATTATACGCATTATGTCAAATTCAGGTTTTAATGATCACACAGAACCAATTTTTCGAGAGTTATATATTATGAAATTTGAATTTTTAAACAAATTCCTAACTGGGTTATTTATGCTGAAAATAATGAATAATCTTTTACCGGCATTTTGTCAAGATATGTTTGTTGTTAACCATGATATTCATCACTATGACACATTAGACAGAAACATAACTTACATATATTTTGTTATCGGGTAAACACCTCTTTATTTTCTATTAAGATTAATGGACCAAGAATTTGGAATGAACTCCCAATATCTTTATAAACATTGTCATCCCTTTATGCCTTTAAAAGTAAAATCAAGAAGTTGTATATGGAACATATTTGGATGATGCTTTCTGTTGTTATATTGTAATGTTAGCAAGAATCTATTTATTATTTCTTTACTTACACATGTATATCTTATTAGTTTGCTTATGAAGCAAGAAGTTTATCATTTATATTTATAACTTTCATTTGTGTACCGTATGCTGCAGGGTATATAAGCCCGTGAGGGTTTCAGCCCTCAATTTATGCCTTGTATGATTTGTATCCTAATTTTTTGAAATAAAAAAAACCTTCAAACTTCAAAAACTTCAAACTTCAAACTGTACCAAACAGTATGCACAACTTCACTACTAGGTCTATCACCATTAAAAGAGAGAGAGAGAAAGAAAATGATACACATTTAGATATAAACACCAACCCATGAACATTACAAACAGTTTGCATCTGATACACCCGTATGTAGCTGGCCGGCCTTGTCCTAACACAAATACCTTGTCATCTGGCAGCAATGTCCTTTGACCTCGGGGAAGGTGTCTCTATACATTGCTATGACCGTGCAGCTTTTGGCTGTGTAGCGATACCTGCGTCAATCATATGTATGAAAGTGCATATGAGTGAAATATTTGTGACTTCATATGATTTTGCCAATGCTGAACATTATTGTTAAGTGTCCATCTGTTTTTGCTTGCACAAATATGCATGCTTCTTAGTTTACTAGACCATATCAGTCAGTGCCTTGTGACCTTCGCAAAGTGTCACTAACTGATTATCAGTATAAGGTTGCATTTACCTTCCCATAGCGTATATTTGGGTGAAGACAGCTTTCCCCAGCCATTCTGATTAATGTCGTGCCGTTTCTGCCTTGTAGGCCTGTGCACAACAGGCCATTCAAATGATATGCACACAAAAGTGCCTCCGACACAAATTACACGGGAACTTTTACATGTGCTGCTGTAAACAACAACTACAAAACATGACCGGTCCCCGGTAGTAATGCTAGCCCAAATACAATCTGAAGAAATCAACAAATAGTTGCAATATTAACATGGTAGTCGATGGAATGTGTTAACCTTTGGGTTTTAAGAACTTACAAAAGGCAGGTATATCTACTCTGAAACGTCCGTCTCACATCAATATTTCTCCAAAAACGAATCCTGTAATTTTAATGAAATGAAAACTGATTTACTTCAAGAACCTTTTAGGGCATAGACGTATCTGGGACTTACTAAAACTTGAACCATTTTTTAATTGGGTACAAAGTGAAGAGTCCCACAAACTTCATCAATTTAGCAAAAATAACTTTCTTTCCAATTTTTGTGTCAACGTTGTTATCAAATAGATACATTATAACAAAATATCTGAAAAAAGTTTACAGATGCGTGTGTCGAATTCATAAGAGCACAAGTTTGACTATTTTATCTTGAATATTTTACGAAAAACATCCAAAATTAAACACAAACACACACACACACACACACACACACACACACACACACACATGTTAACGAGATCGCCCGTGTAAGTACAACAAGTTTGACTTTTGAGCTCCATCTTTTGTGCAGACAGGCTGTGCACACTTCCTGTCAACTGAGTATGTTGGTTTATTAAAGACATTACAAAACATGCAGATAAATTGAAATTACTTCTGCAATTTTATTTTTTAAATTCGAAGAAAGCATTTGATATGGTGAAGTGGGAGTTCATGATGTCTACTCTAGAAAATATTGGTTTTGGACAATCTTTTATAGATTGGTTTTAAACTTTCTATACCAATATAACATGTAATGGAAGTAACAATGATTGGATATCCGAAAGAAGCATAAGAGTAGGTTGTCTTCTGTCTCTGCTTTTGTTTATTTTATTGGCATAGGTTTTGGCTGTACATATTATAAATAACCGTAAAATTAAAGGAGTACTATTTATAATGGAGTGCTGGTAAAAAAATATCCCTATATGCAGATGATACCACCATATTTGTAGAAAATGAATCTGTTCCAGAGGCATTAAACACAGTAGATGAGTTCAGTGCAGTTGCAGCACCTACCTTTAATTGAGACGAAACTGAATGACAATGGCTAGGTAAAATTTACAATCTAAGTCAGGAAATATAAGTACTGAAGAACCAGTCAAAACTCTGGGCACATATTTTGGTAAGTACAGGGAAAATGTGAAGACTAAATTTGGACCTCGCAACTTCTTCACTGGAAGAAGAGACGCCTAACTTTTTTATGGTAAGATAATTGTGATTAAAAATTAAGCTCTTTCACAAAATATTTGCAATGCATACGTAGCGAATGAACCTAGATTTGGTATTAAAAAGCAAAAGATATATCTGTAATTTCTTGTGGGGCAGAAAAGAGGAAAAATAAAAAAAAAATACTTCAATGAGTAAATTTGGAAATGGTGCTTTGAAAATGATAGATATAGAAAGCGTGTTAAAGTCATTTAAGGTTAAGTGGATTCAGAGACTTCTGTTTGCAAAACATACAAGTTGGAAAGAAATACCTCTCATGTATTTCAATTTATTTGATTGAAAACCAGTGTGTTTTCAAATATAATTTAGAAAGTGTCAAACAGTTCAAACACTTCGGTAAATTGCCAATTTTTTATGAACAGCTTATAGATGCATGGATATCATTTGGAGGGGGACAAAGTAGTCCAAAACTCATGCACAAATAAAACAACAAGTAATTTGGGGAAACAAACTTATTGTTTATAAGAAAAGGTTTATATTTGAACTGGATTCATTCAAACATATTATTAATTTCAGATTTTTTGGATGATAATGATTAGCTGAATAATATTTCTATTTATAAGAAAATAAAAGATAAAAGAAATTGGATATCTGAATATTCAATCTTTTTAAAAGCCATCCCATAAGAGTAGAAAAACACTTTGGAACAAGATTTGTCTGTAAGAACATAGGTGAAAATTACTTCTTATTTATGGATATTTTTTTAAATAGGCCTAATAAGATATGCTTTTATGACAGTTTTATTACTAAACACCTGTGTAATATGCTTGTAGAGTTAAAATTTGAGAAACCATATGTACAAAAGTACTGAGAAAGAATTTTCAAGAATACAGAAATAATTTGGTATAAAGCGCAGCAGTTAAGTGAGTGTATATTCATGGAGAATAAATTAAAGCAATTTAGCTTTAAATTAATTCATACAATACTGCCATGTAACTATTTACTTTTTAAATGGAAGTTGATTGAGAATACCTTATATCCTAGATGTCAAGAAGATAATGATTACGAACTTCATTTTGAAACTTGTTTCTGTATAAGTGACCTAAAATTAAAGTTTAAATTTTTTTAACACATTGGTTTGGAAACTGTATGTCTCAGTTTAAAGATATTATATTAGGTTATAAAATTGGAAACAAGGATTATCAGCGTGCTAACTTTAGATTACAAGTGATTGCATTTACAATGTATAAAGGATGGTGTATGAGTGAAAGAAAAAAACTTAAACTATTGGTCATTATTGAAATATGAACTTTACTGGAGATATAATGCGCTAGCAACACATAAAACAATAAAATGTGAAAATTATCTTGAGAAGTTTGTAAAGATAGGGAAGAAATAATTGATGGTCTTTCATTAGATGGGGAAGTTGCCCTCAGGGCCCAGCATCTTCTGTTGGGTGGTCAGGGTTGCCTAGCCCACTGGCAGAGACCACGTGTTTCATAAAGAGTTCTTTACTTTAATACTCTTCATGTTTTGTAGAAACAGAAGTGAAGCTTAAGGATTAAAAGAGTTGTAAATGATGGACACTGATTATTGAAATTATTTGTGAACGATGGATATTGATTATTGAAATTATATGTGAATGATAGACACATTTGTATACTTATGATTGATGAGTAAAAGAGACAAAAAAAGTATATTGGTTTATTATGTCAGGAATACAAGTTTCTGTGATATTTTTCCTGTCACATGTTCACGTTAGTTCAACTTAAGCCTTTGTGTAATCAATGACCGCTGACAATTATATGACCTTGAACAGCTGGACTGACTCTGTTTACCATAGTAATAAGTGCCAAATTAACAATTCAGCAAAATGGTTCAATCACAGGGTATGTTCAACAAATGCAGAAGAGAGAGGACAGAAAGAAAGAAAGAAAACTTGAAGTTGTTATTAATGAGGCCGGCACAGCGACAATCTCACATGCAAAAATTAAGTTGAAGGGCAGAGTTTACAGATCTACATTGGCAACAGCGTGTTGCCATGTATGTGCGTGGTATGACAATAAAACAGGTCCAACTTGTAAAATAGTATACCAAACTTTACAATTTCCAAATGTTATATGCCCATGAATTTGTGGGCCAAAGCGCCCTACCTCACACATAAGAATAAATTCAGTGGCAGATCATTTGAGACCAACATCCAATCCTAACACACTGAGAACATCCATATTGAAGTGGTAGGAGGAGGAGGGAGGCAGTTTAACAATTTCTGCTGAAAGAGCAGATATTATTATTATTATTACTTATTTAACTATGTTCATTAAATCTCCTATTCTGGGGACCTTAAAATAAATGCATCACGATTAATATGTGCAATACAAAACAATAATAAAAAGGTGTACAACAACTCACAATAATAACACTCAATATCAGACATAAATAATTACACATACAATTTAAATTTTATTTGTTGGGTTTCCAACTAAACGTTGAACATCCTTCTCATATGAAAATGTAGATTTAAATGACCATCGCAGAGCCTGATTTCTGCTGGATGATCCTTAGACACCCATGATCAGCCATGTATTCCTGGTGACCGAATGTTGCATACACATTTCTAATGATGGGGGGAAAAACACCCAGTGCTTGCGTGACCATAAACCTATTTAAGGCACGTGATTGGTTATTTATGTGCCATAATCTAGCTGAAGAGTCATGGGAATTTACCACAAGAGGACAACGCAAGGTAGTGTGGGAGATGGAGTCCTTTTAATATATCAAATATATGTCATCACACAATTAATACAACAAATTGCCATAATACAATGTATTACAGGTTTCATGTGTCCATGAATTTGTAGGCCAAAGCGCCATAGACACTTTGGGCTCTGTCTGAAGGGTCTCCCCACCCAACGCCGAAAAATTGTGGTTATTTGGGATAAGTAGCGAATGTTTTTTCGAAGTGTGTTGGATCTGCATCTCCCAAGTGACATAATTTCCACATATGACATGCCTAGTTTGGCTGGATAGGTGGCCCCTTGGATGTGGAAACTATGGCCCTTGTAATTGAAGGGGTTAATAAATGAAGACACGTTAGTGCATTTGCTGGTACACTTGAAAACTCTTGATGTAAAATTGCGTTCCCTTTCTCCTTACAGAACAATAGGCTTTTCCCAGGTCCTCCATGGGAGAGATAATCTTTCGGACTGAGAGCTGGACATATGTGGATACTGAGATGACGACTAAACATGATACGGGCTAGTTCGCCTTTCGAGAACCTATATGATGTAATATTGAGGATGTAGTTCTCTGGATAAGTACTGTGCTGTACATGCTCCCATTGCAAAGTATGTGCTTGGTCCTGTGATACAGCACACAGTTCCCCTATGCAGAGCAAGCCAAAACTGCTGTTGTGAACATGGCCTTGTACATAACTTTCCCATTAACTGACAAGGATATGGTTGGCAGAGCTATTGTAATGACTTTAGGTAGCAAGTCTAAAGTTATAGGAAGCCTTGCATCTGTTGGCTGCTCCAGATTCTTAATGCCCTCCAAAGTCTTTTGTACCAAGAATGATGTGGCCATAGGTCAATGAACGTTTCTTATTTTGTGAAAAAAATGAAACTGCTGAGCAATGTGTCCTAATGGTATTACACCTGTAGTTCTTACTTCCAAGGAAGGCAATGAATAACGCCAAGCCAGTGGGTGACAATGGGAAAGTCAACTTAGTTTGTGTCAGAAACAAATAAAGATGTTGGTGAGTAAAGGCACAAGTCCTCCATGTGGACTTGGTCAATGAATGTGTCAACATTTCACTTATTTGATCTTCCACGCCTCTCACAGCAGTTCCTGTGGGATTGTTGCATCTGCTGTTTGAGCCAAGGGGCCAGAGTCTGGATAGCCTGAAAGTTAACACCATGGGAAACTTTATCAGCTACCACATTTGTGCACCCAATGATATGCCGTGCCTTGTAAATCACATTAAACCTCATAGATGTTGCTACATAATCCCTCATCAGGACCATCGTTGGTTTCTCTTTTGATGTAGGTTTGTTTATTGAAGGAACCAATGACATATTGTCAGGTCTTCTCAATATTCAGTTCTTGCAAAGTGCCAAACCCAAGATGGTTATATTGAAGGAATGCCATGAGGCTGGCCACTCTGCTCTAAACCACTGCATCCCCAAGACTGCACCACAACCCCAAGTTTGAGACGCATCTGTGAACAGCTACTGACATCCGTCTGTTGTTCAGAACCTGTCTGGAAAGAAAGTCTTATCTGAAATTGAACCCCAATACCCTTAACAAGCTCACAGGGCTTCCTTTGCTCTGACAAGCCAGCAGAGCTGAAAAGAGTATATAAAGCCCAATTAAAAGTAAAATACACCAAATCATTTTGAATAAAATAAACATTACCAAATAAACAGCCATAATAAAATGAAATAAAGAACACTATAATGAAGTGAAATAAATAAAGTCAAATGATAAGCAAAACAACTATTTTTGCTGGAATGATGTAAAACAACACACAAAAAAGATAGATAAATAAATAAACAAACAAACAAACAAACAAACAAACAAATAAATAAATAAATAGATAGATATTTTCCTTCTTTCTGATCTTGCTTGGTCTTTTCCCAATGCTGGTATTCTGTCTCTTTCTGTGTCTTGATCAAGTGTATTCTGCAGTGCACTTTGCATGGCTTTCTTGTCTTAAGGTGGATTTGGTTTGTTGCTTTGTATAAGCCGCGTGGCTGACTAACTTACTAATAGTTTTTTTTTTATGTTCCATCAGTCTCTTATTCCATTCTGCGTTTTCGTCGACACATCCAGAATAATAACATCCTGTGCAGGAATGAGATTTTTTCCATTGGCCATGTCTTAAAAAATGACCCATGCAGACCAATCCTTCTTGCTTGTGATGACCTATGACGTCATTGTAAAGCAATCCCTAGAAGCATATGTTGATTAGGACTACATGTACAACACTTGTTATGCTATTTCTACACTTCGTGCTCTGATTATAGAGACCTCTATATCTTTTTCATTCTATTTAAGAATTGTGGTAAAAGACATTTAGGTCAACACATTTTGGTAAACACAACTTTCAGGTCACCAAATTACTGAGCAACACAATCATTAGAGCAATAGTTTACTTGTTTACTTCCCCTGTATCTTGGTCTGTTTCATCTGGTTCGTAGTCTTGAATTAGTTGTTTTAACAAGTAGTTTCTTTTCTTTAGTGCGGCATACAGCCCATGTCAACATATAGGACAAACATGATGATTTGGAATTTAAAGCAGTGAATAACCCTAATATGGACTCTAATATTCCACTCAGGACAGCTTGACTCCCGTTATATTCACTGCTGTTGAAAAAACTTGCGAAAGAGGGATATCTGAAAAAAAAATGAAAACGATCGTTTCTGAAGTTTCTGGGTAAAAATTACTTAATTAATTAATCAATTATATATATATATATATATATATATATATATATATATATCCAGTGGATTTGATATGTTATATAAATAGCATAACAAATATGAAAACCTAGCAACTGTAACTAACATTTTATGCAATGCATGTGTCAGGCAAGATAATTCTTAAAGTTTAGAGTTTCTAGCATCAAATCGATTTTAACTACTACTAAATTTTGTTTGTGCCTGTCTCAAGTCAGGAGAGACATTTTCCTTCACACTGCATTTCGTGATCGTTGACTGATACATAAAACTATCATAAAGGTGTTGATATATGTACCTTGAACTTCTGATTTCATCAGGCTTTTTTGATGACTGCAGGGCTTTAAACATGGACAATTCTTGTACTGCAATCAAAAATTGGTTTGCATTTGACGATTTGGATTCAGCTTTATTTGTATCAAAAGCTTATAACCAATCTATTTTACTCCCTGGTACAAATCGGGTCATTCACATTAAAAACTTATTATCTGCACTTGGTTTACAGCAAGTGCAGAATGAGAAACAAGTACAAAGTCACTCGGCTACTGTATCAAAAACCTTCCATCCATTTACATCACCAATTGGTTACCTTACATCAACAGACGTATCAATAATGGTTCACGGGTATAAATTCCGGACAAACAAGTTCTTGAAACCGGATTTCATGATGGAGAAGCATCTAATGGGTATCAATTGTGATAAACGGCGCAAATTTACTAAATTGAAAATCAGTGCCCATTCCTTGCAAATCGAATTAGGTATATATTCAGCTCCAAAACACCGTCTGATATCCGTTATTGTAAATTATGTCATGCCTATAGTATTGGTAACCGTGTTGGGAATGAAATACATTTCATGTTAATGTGTAATAGTTATGATGATCTACGTAAAATTCTATTTGGCATAGTGTCGATTTTCATTAATTTCAATAACTTGACTGATATGAAAAAGTTTATCTTTCTTATATCTTACAACTGTGGTGATGTGGAAATACGTAATCCGTCCCTGGACTATGTAAACAATGCCTTAGTAAGACGGGCATGCCAGCTTACTATTATTTAAATGTTTTTATGAACAATAGCAATATGAATCTCCCTTGGTGTGGCACTTTTATTATTCATGTGCTATTTCAACATGTCTTAATTTCTATTGTGCTTTTATTGACTCTATGTGTTTGGCCTTTTTAGGTGCTTTTTATTTATTGTAATTATTGTGTTTAATACATATACATGACCCATGTTCAAATTTGTTTATAATTTATCAATAAAAGTCTGAAAATCTGAATCTGAATCTGTAGCTTTACACAGAAGGTCAGAACGAAGGTTCAAGGACTCAAGAACTCAAATGCCTTTACTTGACACCTGTATGACATAGAACAGATCAGACAGAATATTATAAGAGTTAGAAAAAAATACATTGACAAACAGTAGTTACAGTGCACAAAATACCACCAATATATATATATATATATATTCAGGATAACTCCAGTTGAGTAATATATAATTCTGCTATCACTGGCCCTACCTAGAAAACATAGGATCATTACATTAGCACCTGGTTGTGTATAATATAAACCCTGGTTCTCTGGGACTGAGGGAAAAAGTAACTCAGGCCATGGTGGGACTGAAAACAACAAAAACATAAATGAAATTTAAAATGTGCCATATTAAACTTTCGAATAATTTCTGTTACATATATAGCAATAATTTTCAACTGAGCATATTATGGAGCATTGATTCATCAACTACAATTTTACATACTGTGGAAATCCAGTGGAAGAGTGAGTAGAGACTTTGTCTGGTATATTTGAAGAAGTTGCTTTTATCAAATTATCAAAACTTTTCATTGAGGGAAATGGAAGATCATGTACTTGTTTTTTTATAGATATTTAAAGATAATTTGTTTGCTGCTAACCACTCATTTACCCTCTGCCATTCAGAATTTAAATTTTTGGGAAGAGTTTGGTCCGTTGACCCAGTAGAGAAATTGAAAGAAGAGAGAGACTGCAGTAATGTTGTGTCATCTACATAGAGAATTAAATCAAAGTTATCAAAAGCTGAGTACATATCATTCATGTAGATGAAAAACAAAAAGGGTCCAAAGATGGACCCTTCCGGTACTCCGGTAGTAATAGGTAATGTTGTAGAGCTTATACCATCATAATTGACAAATTGAGATCGACAGAAAGATAACTTTGAAACCAGTTTAATGTAATACCTCTTATACCATACTAATCCAGTTTTATTAGAAGTATTGTAGGATTTAACGTGTCGAATGCGTTTGCCAGGTCTAAAAACACACTATCTGTGTTTCACCAACATTAAGATCATTATAAATTCGGTCAAGAAATTCTAATGTAGCTGTTTCGATGGAATATAGTATTTGGAACCCATGCTAACTTTTGTAAAGTAAAAGATTAACTTAAGGTAATCATAATTTGGCTGTAAACAACTTTTTCAAAAAATTTTGAAATAACAGGGAGCAGGGAGATGGGTCCATGAATATGTATCAGGGTGCTATAATCTTTTATATATATATATATATATATATATATATATATATATATATATATATATATATATATATATATATATATATATGCATATATATATATACATATATACATATATATATATATACATATATATACATATATATATATATATATATATATATATATATATATATATATATATATATATATATATATATTTGCTATTTCCAATTTGTCAGGGTAAATACGAGTACTGAGAGATTGATTTATAATTAAGAACAAGGGCTTTGCTAGTGAAGCACTTGCGCCTTTATTTTAAGTTTCAAAGTTAAACGATCATACCCGGAGCTCGTCTTTTCTTTGAATTTATTCAGAATGTTCAGGACATCAGTATGTGTAATATGTGTGAAGGAAAACGAGTGTACAACTCTATCTTTAAGAAGTTGAGAAGGGAGGTTGGTTAGGCACCTGTGTTTGCCAGCCATTTTGGGACCTATATTAGTGATGAATGAATTGAAACGTTCAGCAATATCTTTTTTTTGGACACTTTATGTTTAGATTTTAAAGAAAGAAGGGAAGTCTTTCTTACTCTTTTTAGTATGGAGAACTGACTTTATTGTCTCCCAAGTCTTATTTGTGTCATTTTTGAATGTTGCAAATTGACTATTGTAAAACTCCGGCTCGCCCAGGTCAAGTGACTCATTTATACCTGACGGGTAGGACATATTTTGTGACCATTTCAATAGGTTTGCCGTCCATGCTAATCAACTTCTCTGACTTAGTTGGCAGGCACGATATTAATTTACTTTTGCTTGGATTAAATTGTACATCATATTCCGTAGTTGATGATTTACTGACATGTCACCATCCTTACCGCTATACTACCATATATTAAAATAGTATAAAGAACGCTAAAGTAAAATGACTGTTGCGTTATACTTATACAGAAAAACCTGTTTTGAGAGACCACCCATAGGGCAAGCCAAAAAGTGGTGACATAAGGCAGGTGGTCTCTCAATAGAGGTATAATAACATAGGAAAGTTGGCAAAAGGGACATAGTAAATATGGTCTGAAAAGGCAGGTGGTCTTTCATCACAGTGGTCTCTCAAAACAGGTTTCACTGTATATCATTGACTTCGTTTATTTTGTGCTACTCAAGCCCAAAAGTGTAGTCCAAACCGGCTGAATGCGCCCGCCACTCTCCAATGCATGCCTCGGCGTCCCTGGCTCACCCCTTGCATCACGGGGTACCAAATACCTGACTATGCTAATGACCATAGCTCAGTCTTTTGTGTCAACCCGTCAGCACAATCTTTGAATGTGAATCAGCTCATTCATGTGCTACTTCAACAGTTTTCTAGAGTGTTCAAACAAGCACTCAGTTGGACTTCAGCGGCAGCATAACTTTCCTCACATCGTAATTACTAGTCATGTATGTCCTAATTGGCTTTGTGCACAGTCTTGTATACGCCATATGTGCGAGTCACCTGTAAAAACATGGCTTTGTACCCACAATGATTTTCAGAATTAACCTCCCGGGCAAGCTTCATTAATTTCTCATTATTAGTTTCTTACTCGAGCTCTCAGAAAATTCCAGTTATAAAAATCATGAAAGTGAGTCACGATAAAAAAAAAAACATGCCACAAGGCTATCTGGATGTGGTGTCAGTTAATTAGGTGCAAGATAGGTTGTTCTGCAGTTTGTACTGTCCTGGTCAGCTCTGTCAAATTGTTGAATTTTTAACCACACAAACGTGAAATCTGAATAATTTCCTGCATCCAAATGCGACCAACTCCCTGGGGTAACTGCACTAAGTGTCCACTCTGCGAAGTATTTCAGCTAGGTTTACTGATGGTCAAGTTTACCGTATACTGTGGAATATGTATTGAAATGTAGCCTGTGGCTGCCTGATTGGTGTTAGCTATGTTACCCAAATAACTCCCCAAGATACCCAACTGAGCAATATACTTTTGTCAAATGCGTGATGCAAAGATTGTACGGCAAATAGAAGAATAAAGTAAGAAAAACCAATTTGCATCTTAATGTGTTGTTAAATGCTCACTATAGTGACATGTCGACCGTTGTGACAAACTTTCCCAGCTGTCTGTATATTTATAGGTTCTGACAAAAAATGAGGAAAATGCCTTTGTGACATGGCGATATTTTATTTTCAACTTTACGACCAGGATGTGGCATATAAAACAATAACAGTGAAACCACCAATTCAGGCTTACCTCATAACTCAGTATATCGTAATACCATACGTGAATGAAGAGTTACCATTATTTTCGTAAATTTCCATTTTACCCATGATGACGGCCGTCTTGGATTTGCACGATTAAAATCCAAGTAATCTAATTATTTTACACGAGCTTTCTTACAGAACCGTTGGTATATATTTCTGTGGACCACTTTCGAGAATTATCTCAATATTTTCGGATAAAGTATGTATAGTTCCTTAATTTTCAAGGACACGTTGCATACGGATGTACACATATGTCTGCAAACTGAAGAAAAAATAAGAAGTTGGCTAAATGTGAAAGTCGTTTCAAGGTAAAATTTATATTGGTATTTTATATTTTAAGATCATGACAAGCTCAATGCAGGTCAATAATCGCAATCAAGACTTGTCCCTTGAGGAGCGTTCACGTGCCATAGACGGCCTTTGAAAGTGGTTATATAATTATATACCACCTTTATAAAACATACTCACAGTAGAAACTTATTTTGCAAGCTCTCTGCTTTTGGCAACCATTTTCACTCGTATGTTATATACTTTTCGCTCGTGGTAAACAAAACATAACTTTGTACTGCGATGTTTTATGTCAATGACGTTGCAAATAAACCTGAAATTATCTTACAACTTGTTCATTACGTGGACAGGTAGTAAATAAAAAATTATGAAGTAATGTTGATGTCTAATTTATCAAAGGAAGAGATTGTTACTTTAAAACTTTTGGCATTTCATTGCCTTACTGAAATGAATCCCGGGAATATTGCGGAAATATGGCGGAAATATTGTGGAACTCGGAAATATTGTAGAAAATTCAGAAAATATTAGGGTTTGTTGCATATAATGCGGCAAAGGCGGAAACATAGTGGACCATGATGAATACATAGTGGAATAAGTGTGGTTAAACTTGACTGACCCCGGAAGTATTGTGGTAAATCTGGAAATACCGTGCATCTTGGGAACATTGTATATATTGTGGAAATAATGTATGACATTTGTTTTTTTGAAAATTGCAATGGCAGATATAATGTGGACAAAGATTTTTCTTCGTGAATCAAATAAACTTTATAGGGGAAACACAGTGGACATTTTTGGTCAAAGTTTCATGGCGCCAATATTGTGGACCCAGTGAGTTTGTACAATCTTTTAAAAGTTTATGCTGGGAACTCTGGATGCTCTCATATTATCTTAAGTTAAACCCGGAAACTTTGTCTCACTTTACAAATTTCCAAACTACAAACTGTGGGCAACGACTTTTTATTTTTTGAAGTCTTACCTAGGAATTCGATGGACCATGGATTTTCTGAGCTTAGCCTGGCAACTCTCTGCATTTCCTAGAAATCTCAAACTCTATGAAACTGGGAACTCAGAGAACAGTCTAACCCTGGGAACTTTGTGGGCTTATATACTTTCAAAATTGTGACACTGGGAAATCCAGGAACAACCAATATTTTTTTCTTAAAATCTAAACTGGGAACTATGTGAAAGAACAAGAAATGTCAATCTCCAAATCCCTGAAACTCCGCTGATATACCTTAAATTTTCTAAGTCTATACCGGGAACTCCGTGGCTTAATATCTTTGAAAATTTCAAAGTGTAGAGAAGAACATGGCTTTGAATTTAGCTTTGATTTTCCCTGCATGTCTTGAGTGCATTGTCACTTCCTGGTGCAATATTTAACATGCTGGATGACTCAGCGCCAATGCAAAATGAGTAAATAGTTTCTTTTTCACATGGTCTAATACATCCCACAACTTTAAGAATGTGTATATATTAATTATCTTAAAGTATCATGGATCAGAAAGGTATTTTTGATTTTTAACTTCTGGTCAGTGGAAGTTCTGTGTACACCCATATGTATAGTGCATTGCTATTTGTATGTAAAGATTGGAGGATGCATGCAGACTGCAAAGTAAATCAGTAACTGGCATGCACTACATGGTGTCCACGTGTATGCAAATCGATTCTTTAAGTGTTGTTTTGACAACTAGTGTATTTTACATTGATCAATATGTTGTCTAGCTCATCTGGAATTGTGGGTCTTATTTTGTTCCAACTGCCACTTCCTGTTAATCACTTTTGAAATTTGAATAGGATCAGTTGCTGGGAATACCGGCAATATTGTGGTCATCATACCGGGACTTATGTGGATGCACCGTGGAAATAGTATGGCAATGGTGGAAATTTCGTGGACCAAGATGACAATCAACAACAATGGGGTCCATGGACTGAAACCGGTAATATTGTGGTGAAACCGCAAATACCATGGCCAGGAACCCAGGAATGATGTCGTAATAATGTGGTTATTCACATATTAGGAATATTGTAATTAGAACTGATGCCGGAAACATAGCGGCCATTGTGAAGATATTGTGGACACACAGACACTGGGAATGCTGTGGTCAAAACTGATGCCGGGAATATTGTGGCCATTGTGGAAATGTCGTGGACATACAGATACCGGGGATATTGTGGTCATCGTGGAAATATTCTCGTCATATACATGACGGGACTACTGTGGGCATAACAGAAGCTGAGTTATGCAATTAATTCTACACATCGGGACTATCGTGGTCACTACTGCAGCTAGAAAGAGTGTGGTCATGTGCACCTCGCGAATATTGTAGAATTTCTGTAGTCATGTCTACACACCGGGAATTTTGTGGTGAAACTGAGGCTATGAGCATTGTGGCCACAATTGCATTTATAAGGTACCACATTATCCCCAGGGAAACTTCTATATTTTAAGATATATGCCTGGTTTTTCACTGTTTTCCCTAAGTCAATTGTGGAACATCTAAGAATTGCACATATTCCCGGGGTATTTCTTCTTGTCCTCTGACAAAGGCCATCATTTTTGTACGGGGATAACTCAGAACAAACTAATAGCACAGACACAGTCAGCAGAAAACAAATGAAAATAAAAAAAAAGCTTGAGGTACCTAACAACGAGAAGCAACTCTGACAAGTTGCTCCGTCCCGTGAATGTAAGAGACCCATGTTGAAATAGACTAACAGTTTCATTGTGTGATCATGAGTATTACATTTAATGGTCTTGATAAATGTTCAAAATGCCTTTATAGTCTGATGTAATGTTGATATTAGCATAATTGAATTATCTTAACAATTGAAAAACCTATCCCATAGAATGTAAAAGTTTAAACGTTATAGCCACAGAGTGAATGCCTGCCTCAATTATATCATTTGAATTATGTAGTGGACTACCATGCAACCTGATCTATATTTAAAAATGGTGCCAATATGCCTGCCAATAATGAGCACAAAGAAACTGCGGATTATCACTGAATCATTTGTACACTGAACTATTTATCTGCCACTGTTTGAGTTTGTTTCATTTTTGGACAGAAACGTTTGCCGTATTCTGTCTGCGCGTGGTTTTCCTTCAAGGTGGTCTTCACAGCAGTAGAACATAATGTCATTTAAAGCAGTGTCATCTCCAATCAACCCCTGCCTTGGATGAATCCTAGTTTTCAGTCCACAAACAGCTGCATGGAGTGGACAAGGCTCACTGAAGTCTGCATATGTGCCCCATTCTGCGCCATACCCTTCCATCTCGTAGAGATTTTCATCTGTGTCAAACCGTCGGCACTGAACGATAATGTTGTTGGCAGCTGTGTCATCTTGCAGTATCCGATACGGTTGAACCTTCAGCTTGAAACCAGTTATGAAGAATTGTGTGCCTTTAACATTCATACATTCTTTTTCTCCACTCCAAAGTCCCCATGGGCCCATACCAGAGGTAATGTCACCCTTCGCTGTTCCATTTATATCGGCGCACTTGAGGGAAATAGCATTCATAGCAGTATCATCTCCAAGTAAACCTTGCGGTGGTTCAATCTGTGGTAAAAATATGGTATTATAGGTGATTTTTTTTTTATCGTGTGGCACTGCATCGGAATGCAGCATGAAATAAATTTCATTGTACACAAACTATATGAAGTTGTGTGTCATATATATGTAATTATATTCTGTATTTAACTTTATACATAGGAATCCAAGTAGTCCGTGTACTTTGCCTTTGTAGAAACATGTTTAGATGATAATATAAGAAAATTAACGCTGGCTCTCGTACAAAAAGTACACTACATGTATTGCGTGGCAGCGTATATGCCGCATCCATACAAATAAGAAAAACGAAGGCTGTGTGTACAACCTGTTCTCAGTTGAATTTGATATGTTGAACTTTAAGCAACGTGGTGATCTACGCTTACTAAAATCCTGCCAAGGTGCTTTGTCACTGAGTTTTCAGTGGATATGGGCTACGGTGTTGAAGAAAATTACATGAACTTCGAAAGTTTGTGAAAAACTGGAAAATATTATTGGTGTCACTACATATCCCAGGTAGCTGGGACTTAGTCAAGATAAAACCCTTACCGAGTGTGAAAGTTTGCACAAAATACAGACGGTCGTTTGAGATATATAAAAATTACGAAACCACACACAAATAAAACAAAACCGTTAAAATTCAGCCACACCTGCATGTGATTGCATAAGGTCTGGAGGAATCCAAAGGCGCTTGCCTGCAGTTTTAAAGCTATAAGCCAATTTTTTTAATGAAATGTTTGACGCCTCCACCTCCTCTCGCCCCCTCCCCCCCCCAAAAAAAAACGGAAACAATTATACAAAATAAGAAAAAAAAACTCATTGGGCGTGACGAATCAAGAAACCCACCCACGTACATATACAAAAACGTTAAGGCAGACCTGGCTAATGGCTTGAAGGAAGCTACAAAAACATGAATAAAAACAGTATGCCTATGATTACCATGCTAACACATACGCTTACCGGTAATTACAATTGCTGAAAGCCGGAAAATATAAGTACAGCAACCTACTGTAAACCTTTGGTGGTGATTTTATCAACCTGCATTTCAAGCCATTTTGAAGAGAATTCAGCTTGCAGGTTTGGTAGAAAAATTCAAAAATTACAAACACACACAAAAGGTACTTCAAAATCTATAAAACTGTAGCACCACCAGTCGAACACATTAAGGTCTACAGGTGCCGAGAAGCACCCCTTTGCAGTATCAAAGCAACTGCAAACCAAATGGTTTCTGGTTAGACGTTTTGACAATAGGTTTCCAAATGTGAACAAAAATGGTCATTTAAACACTGTGATCTGTTTTACACAGTTGGTAGGGACCCAAACAAGTTCTGTCTCCATCAAGTTTGACGTTAATGTGGCCAGCTATATTACACTAGATAAAAATGTAAATGTAAATGCAAATGGACTGACCTCGGAAGCAAGATGAATAATGGACGATAGACAGACGGACAACATCCTACAACCAGAGCTCACAAGTCAGCTTAGATGAAAACCAGACCCGTTTCAAAACTCCCCCATCGTTGCATATGAATATAGTACAGGAGGCATGGATATGCTACAGTAATTTATATTCATTTACTCGGGATAAAATATGATAAAAGGCAAATAGCTGTACTAAAAATATTACTCTACAATCTACAGGAAAGTACATAGTCATGCCCTTTCTGTTTTCTCACACACACCACTACGACATGTACAATTAATAGGTATACGATTACGAGCACATTTATTACCTTCAGATTAAATCCTATTGCCCAGGAACCTTCCTCACAGTATTCTTCATGTGTCCATTTTCCCCATGTTTCGCCATTCACAACATTTATTTCCGATAAAACTTTTCTGCCAGGAAACATTTTTCTGTCTGGCTTTTTTGTAATAGAAGGTAGTTCCACAGATTGTACCTCAATGGGCAGCAATGCGGCAAGGACCAGCACGAGAAACACTTGGGAAAGCATTCTGCAAATGGAGGTATTCAGATTTACACGATTTACTGCAGACCTGTGCTGCTCTCCTCAGCTGCTCGGCAACAGAAACATACCTCCGCCATAATGAGGAAAATCAAATATGTGACACTGAATTTGCACTTAATACTATACAGGTTTCCCATTTATTGTTATACAGCTTTTAACATAGGATTCCAGGATTCGTATTACGTAGGTATCCTGTAATTCAAAATCAAATAAATGGGTTGTGCTACATTGATATACATTTGTAAATATATCGTATAATTTTCCCAACATTATTTCCCTAGGTACTCTAAATTTGTCACAGTTAAGTAGAAAATGTGTGACATCCTCAATACAACTACAAGTAATACAGATTCTTTGGTTTACTGGAGTTTTGCGTCTCCCTGTTTCTATATGGAAATTATATGCGCTAATACGAAGTCTGGTAATATTTTAAGTACTTGAAAATCCTTTATAACAGACATATGATGTTCAAATTTCAATTCCTTTTTAAATCTCAAGTAGCTTCTAGTGGATGCCATTACGCCTGAAATGTTACCCTGGCACTGCAAAAGCTCCCGAAATCTTGTTTTTATACATGTTAACTAGTTCGCACACCTTTTACGCAGGTAGACTGGTTTTAGTGACACATTTCAATAACACACGCATGCGTATGATACTATATTTGACCATGCCGAAAGACCATTTCTTCTACCACACAAATGATACGTTCTTAATGTGTTTAGTGTCAACAGTGTTTTACAACTTACTGAATAATTTTTCAAAAGCTTCTTGCTTTTTCAACTTGTTGCTTTTTGCATAGAAGTACTATGGCCCTTCCTGTTACATACACCTCCACTCTTCCAACACATGTTACGTGCGGCAGCCTAGGTAGCCGCACAGAATGCCAATAAATATGGATACATCCCATTAAACGTGTTACATTTATTATACAGACAACTGCCTTTTCTGAGAATGTTTATCAAAGTACAAGAATTAGAACCTACCACGCATGTTTGTCACCCATAAATTTATTGTTAAACAACACTAGAGAAGTGGACTGACACTGTACTTCAGCAAGACGGATTCAAGAGCAGTGTTCAAAACTTCGAACCTTTGGCAATATTAGTATCACGTTCAACGTAGCCTACTCCCCTTCTCGGATTAAGTGCAGTTTCAAAGTGTAGGGATAAGAACACCAACCAACACACACACTGACTGATATGCCCACCCCGCGTCACAGTAACCTGCAACTAGAGTCATTCATTTTAATAAGGCTTTTTACCTTTAGTGTTAAGTTTGAGCACCGTCAATCCAGGCGTTCTTCAGATGATGCCGAGTTAAAAGCTTATGGCTTGGACAGGGAGGGCTAAAAACATAGTTTATCCTAAACTATGCCCCGGGCCATAAATAATTTAAGTTCGCTCGACACATTATTATCGTTAAAATACTTAACAAAAATGGTAACTTTAAATAGCTAAACAGTACGTGTTTTTTAATCCTAAAAACCATAAACTAATATTGAAATTATATTTGTCAGCAGCTTAACTTTACATGTAATGTGTACAGAAACTTTACATACGATATCGATAGTTTTTCGTTGTGACATTCAGATAATTTGCGTGAGCTGATTTAATTCAGCAAGTTTTGAAATCAGCTTTCCACTAAGCATAAAAACAGCTTTTAATTTTGTTTCTATTTTGCCCTTTCTAATTTTTTAATATGGTGTCAAAAACGAAAAAAAATGAACACCAGAGAATGCTACTTTTCAAGACTCTAGGTCATGCAGCAAAAATACCAAATCAGAGAGAGCACTTCAGAGGTCCAAAGGCTGAAAACAGGATGACGTAAATCAAATTTGTTTTATTTAATACTTATTGAATATTTATGCCCACTTCGTGATCTGTTAAAAATAGACCTAGCCCAATAGCATTTAACGGACAGTCTAGTAAATTGACAAAGAATCAAAACTTTATCATATCGTCAAACTGAATTATTTCATTCTTCAAAATGTTAAAACCATTGTCAACAAAGTGTTTACTTTGACAGAGTCGGCTGTCTTAAATAATGGAAGAATCATTTATAATTAGCCCTTACCTGAATGACATCTAACTGTGAAAAAAAGAGTAATTGACGTGCCGCACAACAGTATGCTAACTCTCAGAAAGGAAGAACTGTGCTGACCAACAAATGTTACCTTTACAAATCTGTAATATAAGAGAAAGGATACCAAAAGCAGGTTACACAGACGTTTTGTTTCTCACGCGAGGCACATGCAGAAACATTTCCTCTAAAATCCATATCAATCGACAAATATCTGGACATGAATGACGTATGTAAGCCTAAATGCTGACCTTTAGGACCACACATGTTCTTGGATTCATAACATGAAAATGATGAATTCGAAAAGTCACATGTAACCTTGTTTTTTTTTTAACTTCTGTGAGATATTATAACATACATATTTAATTTTGACCAACCACATTATTTTTTGAGTTTCAATAACATAGGCCTACCCAATACGTATATCACATGAACAAATCAATTGTGACCAGTTAACAGTATTGAGACAATATTTGGCAAAACCATCTATATACAGTGGGTGTAAAACATTTTGCACCATCATTTTAATATTTTATTTCTAGGCCCCATCAGTATAATAGGCAATGATCTGCATGAATTGTGTTGGGTACAGGTCTCTTTGTGTACACACACGCTGAATTGTTTACATGTGCACGCAGTCATACTTTATCCTCAGAGAACAATAAACTCCCACCAACTCATGATTTCCAAAGTCGCAAAATCAGTGATGTAACCTGCCCATTCAAATGACACCTAAATCTTTGTTGTGATTCCATACTGTCCCCAGAACATGTTCTAATTTTGTCAAAATTCATAATGCCGTATTGCAAATTGACAAATGAACAACGTGGGTGGCTGTTGGTCGCGTAAGAGCAGGTGAGTCTGCCAGGCAAGTTGCACAGCAGTATGGCATACACCATACAGCAATATCTCGATTAGTACCGAGAGAAAATGAAACAGGCCATGCGAAGGACCGCCCTAGAAGTGGGAGACTAGTCTGCACCACCCCGCAGGAAGACAATTTTATTGCTACCACTGTAGCAAGGAATCGATTCACAACAGGTGAATTTTAATTTATCAATTTCCCCCCAAATCCATCAGTTTGAAAAATCGCTCTTATGGCATCCTCTCAAAAGTTCTGTTTACATCATTTTTAGCAAACCGTGTGCGTCAAGAGCGGTATACAGTAAGAGGTCCTGGCTTTACACGCGTCAGTCTCGGGACAGTACGGAACAAGACTGCGTTCCAGAAAACTCCATTTACGCAAAGCTGCAAACAGGCCCTATTTTACACGTTTGCATTGTCAGGCACGGTATCAGTTGGTAAGGCATCATCAACGCTTTTCTAGAGAACAGTGGCGTGACGTTCTGTTCACGGATGAGGCCCGTATCAGTCTAAAACAAAATCGGCAAGGATATGTATGGAGGAGAAGTGGTGAAAGGTACAGCCCTTGCTGCATCCAGCGATCAGACAGAAGCCAATGTCCCAGCATCATGTTTTGGGCTGGCATCAGCATCGATGGGCGAACAGATCTCCATATTGTCAGGGGCAATTTGAATGCTGTGCTATACCGTGACGAAATTTTGCCCTCTATCGTCTTACCATATGCAAGTGCTGTTGGAAATGATAACTTTGTCCTTCAAAACGATAACGCAAGGCCCCACAGAGCGAACATCATCAACCAATTCTTGGAGGAAGAAGGAACCGCAAGACCTGACTGGGCAGCAAAATCCCCAGATTTATCACCAACAGAGAATGTGTGACATATGCTCCGTCTGACAGTGAATGAGCGACTGAGACCACATTACAATATCCAAGATTTAGAGGGACTTTTGCAGCAAGAGTGGCACAATATCCCCCCAGCAAACCATTAGACGTGCGCTCAACACAATGCACAAACGCTGCACAGAGTGTATTCGTCATGAAGGTAGACACACACATTACTGACTTTCAAATGAATCCTTTAATGAAACGAAATTAAAATGAAACTGTATTCACAAATGTGTATCCATTTTTCACACTATAAGGAGAAGTGACAAAAACAGATTGCATGGTTCAGTTTGCGACTTTGATCTTTTGACACAGTCAACTGTCTATTGTTCTCTCCGGTAAACGCATGGCTGCACATGTGCATTTTTTATATCCAAGGAAAGTCAGTAGGTCACCATACTCTGTACCATGAAAAAAAGGATTGAAAATATTTTTTGGAAATATATATATATATATATATATATTTGTTGGGCGGTGCAAAACGTATTACACCCAAAATTGACAGTATTTTCTCAAATGTTAGAAACCTGACACATTACGTTGATACATTGACTCAGGGTTGGCAGTTAAATAGAGCTTAATTGTTTGAGGGGTAGGGGTCATCACAGAGTTTGTTTTACATTTCTGGTGCAGGATGTCCGTTGTTACAGTCCTTGTTGGGACTTCCCTTGGTTTGTACAGGTGGTCTAGTTGCAACTGTTTATTTTACTATTTTGTGAAAACACTACGGAGTAAAGGGTGCAGTGGAGTATTCGCCTGATTGTTCAAACTTAGTGGCCCTTATATATGCAGGTGACATTCTTGATATTGCTGACACTGTAGGCAGAATGCAACAGTGTAATAAAATGTTTTTGAAGAATTTTGTGATGATTGGGTGTTGAGTGCAGGTGTTAGAAAAACCAAAGTTATGGTGTGTAAGAATGGTGGTCCACTTCGCAAGAATGAAAAGTTTTATTCTAAAGGTGAAAGATTAGAAGCTGCATTCTATTATGAATACCTGGGTTTGCTGGTGTCAATTCGGTTAAAATGATCTGCGGCTCTTAAAAATCAAACTTCAAAAGCCAAAAGAGTTATGGCTCTTTTTAGACAATATTAAAAGAGATGCGCGACACTGTCACATGAAATTGCTATTCATATTTTGACCACATGATTGGACTATTATTGTTGTTTGTCTCTGAAGTATGGGACAAACAGTTTCTTGAAGTGGGGAAATTGTGCAAGTTATATTTTGTAAATACTTTTAGGATTATTATCGACCACCTCAAATGCCGGTGCATTAGGGAAATGTGGGAGGCAACCACTTATGGTGTATATGAAACGTTGCATTAAATTTTGGACAAGGTCTCGATGGAGCAGTACCGATATCGCGCACAATGTTATATTATTAAAAGAATTTGGATGAAGCAGGTAGAAAAACTTGGGCAAGTAGTGAAAAGGGTATTTTATTCAAGTAAATATATACAATGTAGTTTTGTCTGGACTTTACAAGAAGTGAGACACAGCAAGTTATTCCTAAGTGAATTTACTCAGAGACTGAAAGCCTCCGCATTACAGCCGTGGAGAGATGATGCCACCCAGAATAGCAACTTGCAAAAAAGAGCAAAATATATTAAAAAGGCACTAAAAAACTGTAACAGTACATGTCCTATATTTGCTTTGTTCTGTAATCTCTTCCCAACATATAAAAGGCACTTAACCCCAGATATTATTCTGAATGCTGGGATAATGCATGCATGCCAATGTAAATGGAAGTCAAATGCATCTGTTGTTTTCACAGCTGAAATGTCACTTAACTAGCTTACCAGAAACATCGATCAATAACAATTGCTGTCTTCACACCTAAAAGGTCACAAAACCAGCCTGCCATATTGTTTCATCACACATCAATGTGCTTATGCATACACATCACAAAATCTTAGAATGCAATATTTACTTGATAATATTTTAGTGAGTCAATGTGCTTTGCACACTTAGTACAGAAGTTCTTAAATCAAGGTATTCTTTTGTGATACTCCATGTAAACACAGCCATACAATTTATTCCTACATCAGTGAAATTTACTGCACACATGTATTAGGGATATATCTTCCTTAGTTCAAGTATATTCAATGCTTTCAGAGGCAGAGACCTCAGGTGTCCCTCTATGTGCAAACCGTGTATACACAAACCTTTCTGTTCAAAGTGATAATTCCAGAATGAAGGATCATAAACTTTATTTGGACTGCTTCAAATCATTTGTCCACAGCTGGGGCTCAATCCAATCTCAATCTGCAAAACGTATGTCTAGTGGTAATCTTGCTGAATGCATCATACGTGACGTGGGAGTGCGAAATTCAATATTTCAATGGGCATCACTCGTATTTTGGTGACTTTATTGATCACACTGTTGCAACGGTCTGTAAACTATGTGACCTTGAACAGCATTATATGCTACAGGTACCTGTAGACCTCCGCTGAACCAAATTGCAATGTGGTCCATCCAGTTTGGACAAAGCCATTTGTTCTCCGAGGAGAAACATCTGCCTGACCTGCCCTCTGATGTCAGCCAGACAAATTAAGATATAAACCTGAGATACATAGGCAATGGTTAGACATTTTATGCTGTCCTCTGCAGGAAGTTGCAACATGTAGTATTCTAATCTTCGCAGAGTGACTTTTTAAAAGTTGGCAGGAGCTGATTTGCTTCACAGCACAGGGCTTTTTGCTTTGTGACATGTCCATCCTACAGTCACCCTGGCTCAAAGCAAGGAAGAAAGATATAGATAGAATAAAAAGAGAAAGCGAGAAAGAGAAAAAAATGAAGAAATATAAAGAGACCATCAGAGAAAGGATGAAAATTTTACACATCATCAGGCTCAATGTACGTTAATTTTTTTCATTCATTCATTTTTATTTTTTGTGTATTTTCTATTTGTATTGAACATTTAAATTAAAGTTTCAAAAGTAGCTCACCAGGACCTTAGTGGTTATGCCTGCAATAAACTGTAATATATGGTAAACTTGATACTGATTGTTCCGAGGAAGTTGTTGGTTATCCAGTATATACCATAGTAGAAATCGGGGGGGGGGGGGGGGACGAGTTTATACAAGTTCCATTTTCCAGAAACTCATCTTTCTTACCGTAGTAACCTTTATGTAGATGATTAAAAATCATCATATTTGCTACAGAATCCACTCATGGGACTATTTTTCAAAGTTTTTAAATGCTCTACAAATCTTAGACTAACTCTCATTCTTTCTTCAAGTAATCCCTGTGCTGAAAAAGTCTGGTTAAGGGACTGCACTATCATCATCATCATCATCATCATCATCATCATCATCATCATCATCATCATCATCATCATCATCATCATCATCATCATCATCATCATCATCATCGTCGTCGTCGTCGTCGTCGTCGTCGTCGTCATCATCATCATCATCATCACTGTTTTATGTTTGTGATAGTGTTGCCTGTAAATACAGTTTATCCCTAATTGTGGTATTATGTCACGTCATAGTTAAAGTGTGTGTGTCGACACACACTTTTCTGTTTTTCTAGTAATTCTTTATTAAACTGTGTGTGTCAACGCACACTTTTCTGTTTTTCTAGGAATTCTTTATTTCTTTCTTTCTTTCTTTCTTTCTTCTTTCTTTCTTTCTTTCTTTCTTTCTTTCTTTCTTTCTTTCTTTCTTTCTTTCTTTCTTTCTTTACCCGCAAATTTGTCCGACATTTCATTTGAAAAGTATTACATGTAGAAACTCCAAACTTTGCACAATTATACTTCTATGGATAAAGTCTGGCCTTTTTATAATGAGAGGTCATTCTTTTGAAAATTATGCAAATGAGGGCTAATTAAAGTTTTACATCTTCAATATCTTATATACTATAGTAGATGTGGTCCCGAGTGTATAGGAGTTCGATCATAGCAAGGTAAAGGTCATCTCAAATGTCAAGGTCATGTCAAGGTCAAAGGTCATGTCAAGGTCAAAGGTCACTTTTAAGCCAAAATGTCATTTTTGAGGTCAAGGTTTACTTCAGGTAGAGGTCATCTCAAGGTCAAAGGTCATTTCAAGGTTAAAGGCCACTTTCCTTGGTGGCCTTCTTCGAGCCATAACTTGGTCAATTTTTATCTTATTTTGATCATGTTGGGCTCAAATTGTAGCTATTGTAACTCTGCATATTTTAAAATTGATGTGTGACCTCTAAAGGTCAAAGGTCAAGGTCATTTGAACCTTTGAAAATTTCATCCAGTCACAACTTGGCTATTTTCCATCCAATTCTAATCATGTTAGTCTCAATATGTAGGTATTGCAACACTGCACATTTTTATAAGAACACGTGACCTTGAAAGGGCAAAGGTCAAGGTCATTTGGCCCTTTAAAAGTTTCATCTTGCCATAACTTGGTAAATTTTCATCCGATTTGGTTCATGTTCATGTCAGTTTAACTTCTACTAGGGGGTTCCTGGCCATTGCGCATGTTATGAATCTAAAACAAAAGTTGTAGCAATTTGAATTATGCTATATAGCACCATTAGAAATTTTAAATCTTGAATAACTTCAAAGCTGTAATAGATAGAGATGCCATTCCAACTTCTACTCCTGTGTTATGGAATAGTTGTACATTGCCATACCAATATGCTTTGAAGACACACACACTGATTTGCTATGCAGCAAATCATCTTTTCTAGTTCTTTATTTCTTTCTTTCTTCTTTCTTTCTTTCTTTCTTTCTTTCTTTCTTTACAGGCAAATTTGTCCGACATTTCATTTGAAAAGTATTACATGTAGAAACTCTAAACTTGGCACAATTATACTTCTATAGATAAAGTCTGGTCTTTTTATAATGGGAGGTCATGCTTTCAAAATTATGCAAATGAGGGCTAATTAAAGTTTTAAATCTTCAACATCTTATATACTATGGTAGATGTGGTTCCGAGTGTATTGGAGTTTGATCATAGCAAGGTAAAGGTCATCTCAAATGCCAAGGTCATGTCAAGGTCAAAGGTCATGTCAAGGTCAAAGTTCAATTTTAAGCCAAAATGTCATTTTTGAGGTCAAGGTTTACTTCAGGTAGAGGTCATCTCAAGGTCAAAGGTCATTTCGAGGTCAAAAGCCACTTTCCATGGTAACTTTCTTCTGACCATTACTTGGTCAATTTTTTTCCAATTTTGATCATGTTGGGCTCAAATGGTAGCTATGGTAACACTACACATTTTGAATCTTACATGTGACCTTTAAAGGTCAAAGGTCAAGGTCATTTGGACCTTTGAAAGTTTCATCCAGTCATAACTTGGCCAATTTCCATCCAATTGTTATCAAGTTGGACTCAAATTGTAGGTATTGCAACACTGCACATTTTTATAAGCACATGTTACCTGAAAAGGGCAAAGGTCAAGGTCATTTGGCCCTTTAAAAGTTTCATCTTGCCATAACTTGGTCAATTTTCCTCCGATTTGGTTCATGTTTGGTTTAAATTTTGGGCATTTTAACACTGCGAAATCTATATGTGACCAACTTCTACTAGGGGGTTGTTAACCATTGCACAGCTAATGAATTAAAACTAAAAGTTGTAGCAATTTAAATTATGCTAAATAGCACCATTTGAAATTTTAAATCTTGAATAACTTCAAAGCTATAATAGATAGACATGCCATTCCAACTTGTACTCCTGTGTTAGGGAACAGTTGTACATTGCCCCACCAATATGCTTTGAAGACCCACACACTGATTTGCTATGCAGCAAATCATCTTTTCTAGTTTTCTTTTACATTTTCTGGCAAAAAAAATTAAATGCTGATGGACACATTTTTTCAGATTGAGCGCTTCTTTCTGTAAGATAATGGAATAAGGAGCATAAAACTCAAAATATTTGCCGAATGTCTATAATTGAATACAATATTACATGTGTGCAGTTCTAATTCACTGTTCACTTATCCTCTTTCAACTGTCTTTAAATAAATATATTTTCATTAATATATCATAGGCATCATTCAAGTAAAACATATATGTGCTAATTCTAGCAAAAAGGCAATGAATCACTATTATATTGACTGAACAGATGGTGCTAATCACAGATAGATCGAAAGATACTTTGAAAACTGCGCCACATTTGGATTTGTTAAACTGATGTATCTTTTGTTTTGAGATAAAAAGGTCAACTAAGTTTCATTGCACTTACATTACATTCTATTGTATGCCATAGGTGTTATTCAACAAATTGAAAGGTTCGAAACATACCCCAACTATTTTCTTCATTTTGAGCGAGATTAAAAGCATTTTTGAGAATATGTTTAAATGTTAAAATTAAATATTTTCATTTGACGTTTTGCAATTTTATTCATATATAGATGCCAAAATTACCAAAATAGTCCTGCCTTAGTAAAAAAAACCTTTGCTTAATGGGATCGTTGGGACTCCACTGAAATTTTACTGGACCAATAAAAATTTTATGTATGAAACTTATGTATACAAAATTTATATCATACACACACACACACACACACACACACACACACACACACATCTCTCTCTCTCTCTCTCTCTTTCTATATATATATATATATATGTGTGTGTGTGTATGTACGTATATATATATATGTATATTGTGCATCCATTGCATATATATATATATATATATATATATATATATATATATTGTGCATCCATTGCAGGACACATGTAAAACAGTTGCGAGAGCAAACTACCCTGGAAAAGACCATTATTCTATTGATACCTTTGTGCTATCTCAGAGCTAATGATACACTATAATTTCAAATGTAAATGGTATGAAGATTCATTATCATTTTATTTCTTGTCATTTAAACCAGAATGATCCTTTTTAACAAAACACTGAAGTCAAAATAGCTATTGTCTATATTTTGAGTTCTAAACCTCCACTTTCCATAAAAAGTCCACATGCCCATATGATTCCCATATTATGTGGCAAATTCGATATTTTTCCATATGAAAAAAGTCAAAGTTTACAGTTACATATTCTCCCAATATATTGTCCATAAAGGTTTGCTCTGTTAAATATCTATGGACAAATTACGGAAAATCAGTGCAATTCCACGTCTAAGGTGGAAGTCTGAAGTGTATGTTGCAATTGTTCATAGGATTCCAGTGGAGCTGTTATCTCACTGCAATCCCACTGTTCATAATGATCCTGGTGAGATTCTAGTGGAAACGCGAGTTTCCAGCGGAATCCGAGTGACCTTTAAATAAGGTGGAAAATGTGAGCCTTATTTTTGTCGAGGTCATATAAAGTTCATTTTGCATTAAGTAAATATGTTCTATTTGTGTGTCACCCAACAATTAATAATCATGCCAACTTAAATTTCATCAAATATAGTGCTAGATATCCAAAGACAGGGCACAGCTTTACAATTTGATACTATTTCCTCAAGGTGTCTGCAACTGTTTTTCTGGACTTGTTTCAACAACATGCCTTTGAGAGAGCATAATTTTTATTATTTACTGTCATATCTGCCATCAAATTGAAACAGTATCCCGATTGTAGGATAGGTCTAAAATAACATGCTTACACATGCAAAACGCACACATAAATTCATACACAAGTTTCATCAAATGGCCATGCTCCAGTGATTTGAGGTTTTTTTATTTAATTTATTTATTTATTTATTTATTTATTTATTTATTTATTTATTTATTTATTTATTTATTTATTTATTTATTTATTTATTCATTCATTCATTCATTCATTTATATATTTATTTATTAGGTTACTTGGTCACCTTTTTTGACAAATCTTAAAACTTCTTTTCTGAAACCGTTCACCCAATTGCTTTAACATCAGACAAGAAAACTCCTTTAGACTCCTAGTTCTCAATGTGTTCACCAGATAACGCTGCAATTTTTGTTTCATGATTTTTTTGGTGTTTTTTGCTATTTTCAACTTCTTCCCCAGAACCGCTACTCAGATTAAACTGAAACTTTGTGAATATGTTTCTTGTGAAAAGGTCAAACAAACTTGTTCACGAGGTGGCACTGCTGTGGATTCCTGATTTTTGATATTTTTTTTTCAATCTGGGTACTTATCAGTAAATGGATCTTTCGAATTGATTACTATGTAAGTCGATGGGCATTCTAATGATAATTCGTGATTTGGGCTTCTCTAAAGAAATGTCCATCATTTTGACTTCAAACTTAGTGGCAATGTACCTTTGGTTGGTCTCTACCAAATTTGTTCAAATGAATATGCTCCAGTGATTTTTGAATTTTTTAATGATTTTTTGTGTGTGTGGGATCTTTACAAAAGTTTTAATAGGGAAGCTTAGGATGGGAATTTCTTGCGATGTTTTTAACTTCAATAATTTTGGCCAGATTTGTGTCAAATTTGGTAGGAAAGTATCTTTGACAAGTGTCTACCTATATTTCCTATCCCAAGTTCACACAAAATCAAGTGTAATGAATCTTTAGGCCAGCTTAGCATGGGGTGTTCAGACAGCCGTCTTGTTAAAACTCACTAGCGCAATTTTATCTTTGGCTGCTTGAATTTGTGCCATCTCTTTTGTCTGTCAGTGAAATCATGTAGATAGAAATATGTCCTGGCCATGTGTGACTAACATCACTACGGATGTCATTTATATATTTTCAAAGTGCATGGTCTTCCTTTTTCTTCTCTTCAGCTCCATATTGGTACAAGTTACCATGAACTTGGCATATCCTTGATCCTGCAGATACATCCTGTTCATACATTTGTCACTGTGACAGATTATACTGTGTAACAAATTAATAAAATTTGCGCAAAATTATGGACATGTAATGTTGACGGTTACAAAGTAAATGAAGTACTTATTCCATACATGTGCACGTAAACTTTTACCTTCAGTTCAGGAAAATCTTGTTGGGATTTTCTGTTGATGGTGTTCTTTGCAGAATACTCTATCAGTTTGCTTTGTTAAGCATTGTTATTCAGTCATAAAATCACTAAAATCTATCAATCTTGTAGAGACTAAGCACACAGCAATGTGACCTTCCAATATGAGTGCCCTGACAAAGTCCAACCATCCTGTTGTGTGTGTACTGGGAATGAAGCTAGTCTAGAAGCCATGCCCTAACATGGAAGCTATCGAAAGGAAGCCAGCTATCAAGATGACGCCACCTGAAGTTAATAGGAAAGCACTCAACTAGAAGGAAGCCGTTTGGTAGCTTCCATTTTCCATTCACGAAGCTACCACCAGGGCTGAAGGTAGCTAGAGGCTGGTAAGAAGCTAGAAAGAAGCTACTTATGAGCTTCCAGTTTGGTATGGGTAAATCGCTATGGGGCCAGATGACCAATTTCTGTTTACTTAAGAATACACTTGGCTTTACCTTTGGAATTTAAAGGCAAATCTTCATGAAACTTGGCAGATAATTAGATATGCCACAAATATATAACGCTTGATCTTCGTTTGACCTTGAAATGGCCTGGGACACCAAATGTGGCTATAAACGGCTATTTTATTTGTAAACGATGGAGTCTGAGGATTATCATGAAACAAATTTGGTACATAACCAAAAATTAACTGATCTAGAACATTCTGGGTGACAAAAGTATTTTTCCTAAAAATAAGAAAACTTTCGAATTGCCTCAGTAAAATATGTCCACCATTAGATGCAGCTTAAAGAGTATGTGATTTGTAGAAAAGTTCACGTGAATTTGCTTTGTCTGAGTGAAATTATATCAATTTGAAATCATTGCCTGGCTTTCGATTTCTCAATTCAAAATGGCCGCCGCCAACAATGGGCTTATGGCCTAAAATTTAAAATGGACATAATTTCTTTAAAACATAAGACTTTGGGGCGATTTAAAAAAAATATCTCTACTTAATGAGCGCAATCTTTGTGTTTCACCTATTTTATGTGTGCCTGTTATGTCAAAATGCAATAAACTATAGCAAAATACTCCTTGTACATTATTTTTTTTTCAATTTAGGACTAATTTCGATTTCTTTTTACGAAGCGGTGTCCGCAAAATTTTACACTTGTTCTCTTCCGTTTTTGCGATTTCTTGTTATAAATGTGTCAAAAAGACAGAAAAGGGCAAAAACCCCGACTCATTTAGATCACTTAAGTGACGTTTTAGGTCACGTCAATGTCATCTCAAGGTCACTGCACGTGTCTATTTTTTTTCTACTGGTATGATCTATCAATACGCCAAGTTTCATCCAATATAGATTTCTCTACCATAGGTACCCAGCGTATCACCTAAATATGGCTATTCTGTTGCCCACTTTTAGCTTCATTTGCCACATCGTGATTTAAGTTAGATTGTTAAATCTGCAGGCATAAATGCCTACCTTCCAACCTGTGCAGTTCATCTCTTTCTAAAATGGAAGGAACAGTTAGGAATGATGTTAAATTGCAGAAGTCATGTGACTGCCTATCGCGGATGTAAAGCCGCTGTGGTGCGCCTCCAAACATTGAACTTATGGGAATGTGTTGCAGTAATGCAATGCATGATGCTGACTTCTAAGACTGCAGTAGTACTACAATGGCTCTGTCACAGAGTTCCATCAGCAGGAGTGGCAACCTGACTGTAGTATTTGCTAAAGCTCAGAAGTAGCGGCTATATAGCAACAACCTCTGTATATGTTAGCGTCAGTAAAAAAGGTTGTGATAGTGTAGCTTCTGTATAGCCACTCTACTCCTGCAACATCATCGCTGCCTTTCTATTTCTTGTGGGTATAGGCGCATCCAATAAAAACTGATTGAAAATTATACAAATGTCACTCTATGTTAATTTGTGCTATATCTACATACACAAGATTTCAATGTTCAACAGTGATATATGTCTCCAACATATATTATGACAGAGGTATCATTCCAGCTCCAGTACTAAATTTTTGCACTATATGGGCACATCCAATGAACTGTGACCTAAAAATGCCAGAGTTTAAATATTGCATCCAATATACAGGCGAACATTAAAATCTAGAACAATAATGAATATCTTCAAAACAGATTAACTTTTACAGATGGAGGTGTTACTCCAATTTGAATTGGAATGTTTGCGCTGAAGATACTTAAAATGAACAGAGGCTGGCAACTGTTTGGTTCTACTTTGTGTTAATTCTGGCCAATACACAAAACTGAAACTTTGAACAATGATCAATATCTTCCAACATTTTATCCGTATAGATATTCTCTATGAACTTCAGTTTGGCTTTCGCAAAAGTCACTCTGCTGATCAAGCCCTGACTGCTTTTATACAAAATTGTTAATGCTTTTGAAGATGATGAACTTACTATAGGATATTTTTTAGATTTGTGGAAAACGTTCGACACCATGGGCCATAGAATTTTGCTCAAAAAGTTGGAATATTATGGGATTCATTCAAGGGCCTTTCAATGGTTTAAAAGTTACTCTTACAACAGAAAACAACGGATACTTATCAACTCAAAAAACCATAGTATGTAGAGTCCCTCAAGGCTCAATACTTGGGGCTCTTCATTTCTTAATTTCTTTGAATGATTTACATTTAACAACTCCTTCATTACTTTATGTGTTCATTCATTCCAAACGTTAAAATGAATTCATATCCATTCGACGAAGCTCCAACTCTGAAATTTTTGGGTGTGGTATTAGATAACAAATTAACTTGGGAAAATCATATTTCACACGTGACAAATAAATTAGCCAAAAGCATAGGCATTTCATATCATGTAATATGTGTACTCAACACAAAAATGAAGAAGGTGCCATATTCTCCTTCTATTATCCCGCATATAACACATTGCAATATTGTATGGGGATCTACATATAAATCTAAGCTAAATCCAATAATTCTTCAAAGAAAAGCATTGAAACTTGAATTAAGTTTACCTCATCGTACCCGTTCTGAGCACCTTTTCAATAATGTAAATATATTGTCTTTTTTGAACATGAATTTTTTGCAAGTGTCTTTATTTAGGTGTAAATATTATTCACCAATGGTATTCCTCCCAATTATTTTCAACTGCTTTACAGAAAAAAACACATGATCATGGTTATGACTTAAGAAACATTTCACAGTTAGTCCTACCTCAAGCAAAGAAAGGTGTGTTGAGATTACCAGAAGATCTCAAGTTAATTATAAGGGACAATTTTTCATTCAAATCATTTTGCAAACAACTTTTAATTTCAGATAGATTCAAGGGTTTACAACGGCGTATTTACCAATAATCCAATAATGAAAAATAATTCTTTATAAATCATGATATTTTCTTGTATTTGATCTTTGTATATTTGTTTACATGCACTTGTAATTTTGTTATTAAGGGAATCTTATATGACATATATATATATATATATATATATATATATATAAAATGCGTTTTACTCTATGGTTTGATTGCGAACATTGGTTGTATAATTTTATTGTGGAAAAAGAACCTGAAAACAAGAGGTCCATTCAAACTTAAATTTATGTGTTTGCACTATGCTAGCATCCAATCAAAGAGTGAATGATAATTGCAACATGCCTCATTCATGCAAATACGCAAAATTGAAATGTTGAGTGAATATGAGAATCTGATGATTTATTCCAGCTTCAAATCGCATATGTTTGTGCTATGGGTACATCCAATAAATTGTGACCGAAAACTGTCCGATTTCATTAATTGCGAATTTTGGCTAACTAGCAAAATTGAAGTCTTGAAAAAATGATGAATATCTTGAACACTTTTATAGAGAGAGGCTATTCCATTTTGAATGTAAATGTTTGTTCCGATGTTGCATCCTAAAAAGTGGCTGAAAAACTGTTGATTTTTAATCTATGCAAATGGCACCTAATATACAAAGCTAAAGTGCTGATTAGTGATCAATATCTTCAAAACCATTACGGATAAAGATGCCAATCCAACCTTCCATATTTCTGTTATGCACACACCAAAGAAACAGTCAATTGTTATAGGGGCAATACACAAGATTTCAATGTTAAATAATTACAGAACCATTAGATTTCAGATTCCCTTTATTCTTGACCAATCAATACATATGTAAAAATATACACAGTTAACTAAATAACATCAGAGATGTCGCTATCTGGGAGGCTCCGTGAATTTTGTGATGAAATTTTAAAATCTTGTGGTTTTTGACAGATGTTAACCACCTCCCTGAATTTAACCACTTCATTTCTTTTTTTATTCATATTCATTATTTTCTCTGTAAAAGATATGTTTTCTTGCAATATGTTGTGAAATACAAAAGTAAGGTCATTCGTAAAAGAAATCATTAGTAAGAAGTGAATTTGACATATCTGTATATTTACATCACGCATTTGGTTTTGTCGCAATGTTTTTTATTATCCGGGCTTCAGGTTGAAAAGCATGCGGCGACAAGTGTGCATAACACAGCGCCCTCTATGTTAGGTCAGACGTCGACGATGATTTTGCCTGTTCAAATTGGAGCATATATATGACGTCACTCTGGAAACCCCAACACGAGCGGGTACTTGACCACATGTGGTCGTGAGTAAATCTGGAGCGGAATGCGGAGACAAACGTCAAGTCCAAACTTCAACGGATACAAACATGGAAGCGCATTGAAGAGAAGGTTGCTGATGAAATTCGCAGAACTTTAAAGCTGAGATTTATCGAATCACAGGTAAGAAGTTTCGTCTGCAAACGAACTGGCGTGTTACACGATTGTATAATACGGTATAACCATAACTAAACTAAAGCAAAGGGCTTGGCCCTCACGCAGTCAGTGTGTTGATGTGCATGTATCGCATCATATGTTTTGTGTTGTGAGTACATGTAGTTTGGAACCACCCTTCTCTAGTCTCTATGTCATGGCAGATGTCAATAAAGACATTTCATTCATTCTAGAGAAAGATGCTCAAACTCGTTCTGTGCCACCTTTCGGGGATGTTTGCCGTCCGAAAAGCAGATATATTCCTTGAATTTATTAACGGACAGGCGTAAAATAAGCTGATATATTCCTTGAATTTATTTACGGACAGGCGTAAAATATTTGATCGACTGATTGCTTGGGTTTGTTGAGGTTCACAGAACATACAGGTACATTATATTCATTGGAAGAAGAAAAAAAAGGGGCCAAACCTTATTTCCAAATTGGTACACACTACCATTTATGTTTGCTTGCTTTGAAGTTTGAACTTAGACTTAGTCTAATGAACAGGATTCAAATTCAACAGCAGGTGTCGAGTGCTGTAGTCATGGACAGTATCTTACACGTGATGTAAATGTAATTGTGTATATCTTGTGTTTTATCAGGTATTTATTCTCGTATCATACTGGTGTACTCATTGAACCCATGTATCGGCCTACAAGAAAGATTCATATTTGTATTAGTATTATCTGTATGACAAGAGACAGTCACTGTTTTGTTTGCAGCGATTGTTTACAAACGCAGACGTAATTTTGTTAAACGACAAGGACGTCCAGGACTCAGGACCATGTCCTCATAGCTGTGGTCGATGATTAATTGTGGTTATCGATTTTGACATTTTTTTGTTTTGTTTTTTGAGGAAAGATAAAACTAGACTTTACTTCGTCCAGTTGTGACAAATCAGTGCGGCTTGTTTAGTGAAGACAACAAGGCTGTCAAGTGCCCGCAATGAGGTCAGCGAATTATCAGTGCAGAGGCGAGTGATAGGGACAGTTTTCACATGTCAACTTAAGGCCAGCAAAAAGTGATCAGCTCTGAAGGTTTTGAATCTGTCATTTTTCATTTGCCAGTCCCTTTGAAATACACTTCCCGCAAAAGTCCTGCACATATAGATGTCGGTCTTTTACACGTTGGGTTGCAACGTGGCTGCAAAGCACTCCACCCCCCCACCCCTTTAAATAACGGTTCAAAAAAGATTGCTTCATTTTATCTTTTATTCAGTGTTGAATAATTGACTAAGTCTTCAGTTCGCCCCAGTGCAATCTTGTTACGTTGGGCAGCATAATAATAATATCCATCAGTTCGTATTTCTCTGCCTTATCATTTTTGCTGATCTATAATCCATCCAGTCGACATCCAATATTCACATTTTAAAGTGTCTCTCCAGAACTGTATGTAAGATCTGCTTCAAACTGGGTGGGTCTCTATCAATGTGATCAAATGCTTGCATTCAGCAATTTTGGATTTTTTTTTTTTTTTTTTAATGTTCCAAAAAATTGCTCCTGAAAACTGCCATATTATTTATTGTACCTTATGCGGGTCTCCACTAAGTTGTTCAAATGGTCACTGTCCAATGATTTTTGGACTTCTATATTTTTTGCAAATTTCTTGGCAAAATAATTTTCCAAAACCACACAGCCAATTTCTATGCAATTGCATAGGAACACTTCTGAGGACCCTATACCTTAATTTGTTCAACAGTGGTGCTGTTATTTTTAGCTCAGCTGTGCTTATGTTATGACTAGGCATCCATTGTCCTTTCATCCGTCCATTGTCCACAGTTCACATGTTTAATTTCTCCATGACCACTGACCAGATTCACTTCAAACTTGGTGGGAATATACTGTGGGTGGGTCTATGCCAACTTGATTCAAATGGTCACACTCCGGTGATTTTTATCAATATCTTTTGTATCATTCCATTTTTTTTTTTTTAAATCTTAAAAACGTCTTTTCCGAAAATGTCAAGCCAATTATTGCGTCTTAATTGCACAGGGGACACTTCTGGAGACCAAGAGACATTAATTTGTTGAAGAGGTGGTGCTGTGAGTGTTCTTTTTTTCCAATTTTTGTCTGTTAAAGCTATTTTCAGCTTCTCCAAAACTGTTGCTCAGAATGTGCTGAAACTTGGTGGGAATGTAGCTTGTGAAATGGGTGAACAAAGCAAGTCTATTACTTCCAAATTGCATAAGAACACTTCTAGGGAACTAGAGACCTTAATTTGTTCAAGAGGTGGTGCTGCAATTTTTTTCAA
This sequence comes from Hermodice carunculata, assembly GCA_964020975.1. Taxonomy (NCBI): domain Eukaryota; kingdom Metazoa; phylum Annelida; class Polychaeta; order Eunicida; family Amphinomidae; genus Hermodice; species Hermodice carunculata. Next base: position 38,146,809 of record OZ026626.1, read on the forward strand.
TTTTTCTGTTTTTAACCAATAGATGTGAACAACTTCTCAAAAACAGTTTGTCAGATTGTGCTGAAAGTTGGTGGAAACGTAATGTGTGGAAGGGGTAAACAAAGCTGTCCACTAGGTGGTGATATGGAATTCTGGTTATTAATGAATTTTCAATTTGTCTAATTGTCAGTGATGTGATTTACCCTCCTAAAGTCTGAAATCCTTCCCAATGGTCTTTCTGGGACCCTTCTTTTTGCCTAAAAAGCAGTATATTTCCCTGTTATAAAAACAAATTTCAGTCATTTTGCACAAAACCAGTCCCTGTCTTGAAAGGGCAATCACATGCCTGAATTGTTGGTTTTAAAATGCATACCCTTTACACTCCTATTGACCACTATACAAATCATTGGGTATTGCAATAAAAATTAACATTTTTTACTTCTTCAAAACCGTCACCCATATTCACTTCAAACTTGGAGGGAATGTACCACGGGAAGGTCTTTATGAATTTTTGTCAAACAGTCACTGATGATTTTGGACTTTTCAACATTTTTTTCTTTAAGCAAAACCTTCCCGAAAACGGCAAAGCCAATTGCTTTGAAATTGCGTAGCCACTTCTGGGGAACTTTGGACCTTAAAGCCAAAGGAAAGGTAGCCTTTTTCTTTACGTGTTTCAAAAGAGATCACCTCCAGCAACATTTTAATGTGGTCAAAAGAAAAAAAAAAAAATTATCTTTATTTAATAGCTGAAACAAGCAATTCAAGTTGCTGATATCACTGTTCTGCCTGGAAGCTTCTTCAATGACATATTGAATGCCCAAAGAAAGCAGAAATGACATATTGACCTGTCAAGCTCATCAATACCACTCGCTGACCATGTGCCTTGACCAGCTAATTTGTGTGAATCTTGTTGGACTTGGTCAAGTTGTTAAGTTACCCCGGTAAAAGTTTTATTTCTTATCCATCATTATGAATGATGATTTAGAGGGATATGGGGTTCAGCTTGAATTTTCAAGAGATGAGGGCAGTTCCAGTGAGGAAGGTGCTTCGGACTCTTTAACTTGAACGGGAACAGAGGAGTGAGCGCCCGACATACTGTCTACGGACCATAGGGCAGTGTTTCCATTATGAACTTTTTCAAGAAGGGAAATTAATGGGAAAAAACTAGATTTTCACCAGTGTTACATGTAAATAAACAAGACTTGTCACCTCAAAAATTTTCTCTGAGGGTATTTCAGGTTTTGAAAGGGTAATATACCCCAGTTGGGGGATAAAGGAAATACAGATAGATGTATTATACTGGATGTATGGTACATCTCTGTACTGACTTACAGGGTAAAGCCTGTCTTTTGAAATTTTGAAAACAAATTCTAAATTTACCCGAATCTCTGGCGAATAAAATATAACTTTTGTTACCTATCTTACCATAGATCTAAGTTAAAAAGAAACAGGGTACGTGCACGTGATCTCCACTAAATTTGTTCATTATATGGTAGTTCTGTCATTTTCTGATTTTATAAGAAATTGTCAAAATTTGGAAAAATTGGTAAAAAGATGTATACCTTTTTTATTTTAACAACAATAATGATGGCCTCAAACTAAAGTAACCTTGGTCACTCGTGCGTGAATGTAAGGTGAGCACAGGACTGTCAGAGTCCTCTTGTTCGCTAATTTTTAAATCTGTTATGAATAGATGTTGCTGCATGTCTGTAGATGAAATCTGTGTCTGATTTTTTAAACAAGGGCTTTGTTCAAATTTTAATGATGAAATGAATGTTTTAGGAAAATAATGTGGTGGATACGTAAATTTATATAGATCTGTAATAAAAAAGAATGAGGTGTATATTTGATTTTACAGTTAGTATTCTTCACTACAAGTATTTCTGTTTTCAATGAGAAAAGAATCTTTATTGGTGTTAGAGCTATTTCTCGATGTTCCCTCCAAAGATGGGTAGGTTAATGTTTTTTGAATGATCAGTCAATATTTCAATTTGCAACACTTTTGAAGACTGACAACAATTTAAGATCGATGTATAGAAATGTCTAGTTTACAAAAATTGTTTAGCACAATCCACCCATCCTCCCCGACACACACAGAGGCCCCGCTTTATCAGTTCCCAGCAAGCCATTTAACCTGTGCTAGGCACCCAGTATTATATTTTGGCCATTGTATATAATGATTATATTATATTATTACTAGATATACGTTATGTGTCGTGTTTCTAGTATTTTGATTGTTTAACATTTAATTTAGGAGAAATTCCAACCTGTTAAATGACAATACAAGTTTTATTTTTGTGCATACATGAAAAAATCTGACTAATAAATATTTAGCATATCTTACACACACACACACATATATATATACGATGTATACTTACTTGTAGAGTGTCCTCTCTCCATTTTGCCAGTATACATGTACTCACTGTGGTACTAGGAGCAACCCTGTATCTTAACCCTTAAAGTGCTATAGTCGTTTTCTAATGACTGTTAAAAAAGTAATGGTTAAAAGATTCAAATTCTTCATGAAGATACCTTTCATTTAATACCAGCAAGCCTAGTCTAAAGCAAAAATATAGTCTTAGTTAACAGCTTTCCTTGGGGCACTTTGCACACATTGCATGCAAAATGCCCCAAAGAAAGTTGTTGACTTGGTCTTCAATCAGCACTATAAGGGTTAAGGGCCCACCTGTTGCCAGGGACCAATTTCTCTGTTCCTATGAGAGGTCCCTTGAGACAGGTTCCACTGCACTGTTGAATGTTGCATTAAAACCACCTCAGAAATGAGACAACCGCCAAACAAAATATAAGACCATTATGGCAATTAATTTCATACATTGTTTGTAAGCATTTATAGAATTGAGACCACTTCCAGAGAAAAATCACTTTTCGGTGCAATAAGAGATTGTCTGAATTTTGGGTTTCCACTGCTGTTATATCATTATTGGGTTTTATTTTTCTGTTATAAAAATGCCAATTAATTGCTGTAAATTAATTAAAATGTCATGTGATGTGCTGCCACCATGTCTGTTACTACAGGCAAAATATTTAAAGCTGTCAGGTCAGAGCATGTAGCAAGGATCACAATACAAAATAGCATGCAATATCATAGTTGCCAGCTTTACCAACCTCACTGTTCAGCGTTCTTTTAAGATATGTACACATTCATGCAGCATATATCAGAATGCTGGAAATGTTTCCTTGAACCTAACAAATTTGCACAGAAAATAAAATCATTGTAAATTCATTGATGTGCATACATTAATAATAGACACAATACAGCTGTTTCCTAATATCATTACTTCTAAGGTACATGTATGTAGGTCATTTTGTTGACACTTGCACATGTTTATGTAAACTGCCACAAGTATAAAAATTGGATAGCAAAAGAAAATATGGTTTAACCATAATATGAGAATACATATACATGTATATCTGTATCAAATAAATGTTACAAACACAAACATCTCATATATAATCATAAATTGGGCTAAGCCTCTCATATGTAATCATAAATTTGGATAAGCCTGACCTGCCACTGATGAGTAATTTATGTCTGTTTTTAACATGGTAAATGTCAGGGGGTTTTTTTGTTTCTGGACAAAGTAGAATGTTAATATGGTAGTCCATTCTGTGTTGGAGATCTTGCCTGCTTCAGATCCAAAAGTGGTCGTATAAGGCAGGCAGTCTTTCTGTGGAGGTTTATAACATGGAATAAGGCACAGTGGGAGCTGCCAAATGTGGTCCTAAAAGGAATATGGTCTCATTAAGGTGTGGTCTCCCTGAAGTATGTGGTCATTCAAAGGCAAGACTGTTGTATTTTGTTCTAAGGACAATCTGATTATACTTCGAGGAACCTTCTCCCTGTTAAAGCAGCTAAAACTGGCTGGTGGTCAAATGCCGTCTGCTTCAGTGTTCTCAACTAATTTCTTCAGTAATGAAAAACAATTTGACTGAGAATTGTAGATGAGGTCTATGAAGATCACATGCCCCAGGTCAACAGCTTTCCTTGACTTGGGTTGAGCACCCAACCCATGCAAAGGAAAGCTGTTGACTCAGTCTTAATTCAAGAGGAAAAGGGTTGACAGATGGATGAAGAAATTGGGCAATACAGAGTTATGAATAGGATATGAAGAGTACATAGCCACACGTGTTATCAGCCACAGGCCTTGACATAAGAAAATTGGTGGCCAGCTGAAAAAAGCTCGCCTTTAATACATGTAATTCTAGATGAGCTGTAGGTGAGCTATTTCAATAGTCAGAGTACTTAAATGCAAGATTGAGGTGTGCTTTTAGGAGCTCAACTGAATTATTTTAAGCGAGCTTTTAAGGTGAGTGAAAAATCACACTCATCAAACGTGAAGGCCTGCAGCCAGCACTTGGCAAAAATATTGTGATAATAATATTTTGTATCAATGCTGGCTGGTAAGGAACATATATGGTTCCAAGCATAAATTTGAAAGAGCAGACATGACAAATATTTTTAGGCCTCTTGTCGTGGCAACCAAAATGTGCAGTATCTTTAGGGATGGTTCAACATTTTCATCATTTTTGAATTAGTACTGACAGTACACAAAGGGGGGGGGGGGGGGGTTAAATGGGTCTGCACACTTTCACAGAATATGAAAATAATGGTTAATTTTTGGTCTGTTTTGTGCAATTTTGCATTTCTTTTTTGGAAAATCATCACTTTTGAAATACTTATTTTGGGGAGGGAGGGCAGCCATGGAATTTAGTACCCTAAGTACGACTTCAAAAATGATGATAATGTTGAACTATCCCTTAGCCAACTTGGCAACTAGAAAGTATATCTTTAGCCTATCCCAGCATCTGTTGCACCGAGAATAGGAAGATGAAAACCGAGTTTGAACTTGTTTATGATCTGTGTCTGTATTGCCTTCTCGTAAGGGGAAATGGATTGTACAGTGGTACCTGCTCTAAAGACCACCTCCAATTTAAGACTGTATATCTTTTTAAGACCACTCTTTCAAGACCCTCTGCTGTATTTACATGTAAAGTATACCGTTAAGACCACCTGCAGTATGAGACCACTTTTTGTTGGCTGTAGGGGTGGTCTTAAATAGCAGGTACCACTGTGATGTATTTCGCAGACATTGTCTTGAAGTTTTAGCTGAACTGCAACTTCAAAGTTCTGTATTGCAAATTCAACACTTTCTACTGACAGTGACAAAAATGAATCCATAAAAAAATGCATGGACACACATGTGTGGTCTCTCCGGTCTGGTTCTTACCCAGGAGGGAACTTTGAAAATATATGTATTAAACTGTTTGCTCTCAACACAAGGTATAAAATTGAAACTTTGATGATGTAATTGAGCAGAAGAAAAAAGGTATTGTCAGGGCAACCAGAAATAAAAATAAGTTGGAAGCTTCATAGGAACACAATCATTAAGAAAGGTGAGATTTTTTTCCCTTTTTTTATGGTGGACAGAGGAAGGAAGCAGCAGCACTTGGCCAATCCATGATGTACATGGATACATTTCCTAGTCCACAGTGCACACACACAGTGTAGGGCCTGTATTTTTCCGTTTTTAACCGAAACGGAACGGAATAATGAATTTTTGTCACCTCTGAAACGGAATTTGCTGTTTTGCCTCAATGTATTTTACATACAAAGAGAACTACTGCAACAGAATTTGGAAATTTATGGCTGGTGAAACGGAATTTCTAGTTTTTTGAAACGGAAAAATACAGGCCCAACACACACGCTCTCCAGATACACACATCTCCAACTGTGTAGTGGATGCTCCCCATTTTAACATGTTTCATACACAGGGCTTGACATTAAAGCCTGTCCACATGTCCAGGGGAGGAAAATAAATCAGCATGCTCTGGTCCAACAGCCTGATTGTAATCCATACCTGACTGACCGGGCAGGTACTTTTTAAGTAAAAAGTTGCAGGCAAATGACATTTTTTAATCAAACTACTATGTGAGTATTTCTCCTTTGATCTTTGCAAATTAGGTCAAGATTCAATCATTAATTTGACTGAGACAGAAAAGTGACAAGTTTGTGTGGTATTTAACTGAGCAACACAGTGTCACACAATCATATACAACTGTTGTTAATTTCCACCTCACAGCCTATCGACTTTCACAGGGGATGGGTAAAACCATAACTGGACAGGCAAAGCTTGTCCCCTACCTGCCCTATGGGACAGGTGAGAAAAAAGTTAATGTCTATCTCTGATACGTGTCTCATTGTGTCCATGGGTCCGTTAGGTCATGGATCAAATAGTCACATACATGGATGAGATGGTTATCTGCACAAAAATCATGAAAAAGTAAAGAAACTTTGAAAGATTGTAATTTATATTCAATAAAATAATCTTTAAGGTTAGTTTACTGGCCTCTAAGGTGGGGTAAGCCCACACACATATTTTCAATTCTGGTCATAGAATAGAAGGTTTTACATATTGTAAGAGATAGGATTGTCTGTATGTTTACAGACTTTTATTGTGATTGGAATCTAAGTGTTGACGATCTAAACAGTGGGTACAGGTGCCTCAGGGACCTGACGCAAAGTCCAGCAGGTAAACCACCTGCAGTAAAGAGAGGTTTCTGCGTACAAACAGAGATTGGGCATGAGGCACTACTGTGAAAGCGAACACTTGTTGCAAAAAGAATTTATTTTGTTCTGCTCTCTCTCTCTCTCTCTCTCTCTCTCTCTCTCTCCCTCTCTCTCTCTCTTTCTCTCTCTCTCTCTCTCTCTCTCTCCTCTCTCTCTCTCTCTCTCTCTCTCTCTCTCTCTCTCTCTCTCTCTCTCTCTCTCTCTCTCTCGTAATATTCTTGCCGTTGGTAGTACCATGGGAGTTATGCAAGTTTGTCTTGGCCATGTGCCTGTTTGTTCTTGTGATTTTCCTTTTTTTCCCTAACTCATACGCCAGGCCATTGTCAATATAATCTCTTTGTTGACATATCAATTTGGTTTCAACTTTTCCATTTTTAACTCTTAAACATTGCTCAATGGAGGTCAGGACTGACAAGGAAGCAGAGGGAGTTGGTTTGTTGGCAACAAGGCCATATTATTGTATCACCACTGCTCTAGACCAGGTCTTTGGCACCCCAAATGGTTACCCAATATAGCTGGTCTAACATTTTTGTGAAAAAGATGCTGTGAATTCATTTAATTTTCACACCATGTAGCTGTGTTCTTATTTTCGCTTATTTCACTGATGCTTCAAAACCATGAAAATAAGAACCCAGTGAAATATATTTATTAAACATGGCATTGATAGGAATTATAACAAAAATAGTGAATTTAAGGTTTCAGTGAAAGGTCCAAAATGCAAAAAAGGGTGAAAATTAATGCCCATTAAAATAAATGTATTCACAGTATAAGACATACATGTGTGGAAATTATAACTGTTAGAAGTTTTAAAACTCTGGGTTTTCCAGCTATAGATGACCTTTGTAGCACCCACCCCTTTGTTAAGATGGCTTTTGCAGCAGGGACCTGTCTGTGGTGATGAACCAGTTGAAACACTCTATTATGACTAGTAGCTGTTGTTGTTGATAGCAGTTGGACAGTCACAGGGGAGGAACAGATATGGACCCCACTCAACAAACAGATTGTCATCAAGCATAGCAGGTATTTGTGGAGCCAGTATCTTAGCCACAAAGTACCACATCTTTGTCCATTGTGGCAAATACAGGCATCTAGGTGGGGTAGATTTCAACAGGTCACACATAGACACACATGAGTGGAAAAGGGTTTGAGGTAATTACTACATTGTGGCTGCAACGTGACTTTGATGCCACCCGTTTTTACCTCAGGCCATGTGTCCTGCACAAAGAATTGTTTTCATGGTTTGCAGTATGGGACAGCTAATAATTGTTCATTTCGGTTGGAAAATAGTAAATTTTCCCCTTATTCAGGCTGTTTTGACAACTGTGATTCAGTAGTCGTTCATGCATTCTGAATATTTGACACAAGTTTGCATGTGTAGGATAAACATGATTAATGAAGTGTATCCTCGCTTGTCCGGTGGTGATGTTCATGTCTTCTCACCTGGTTGACACCCAAGTAAAGATCTTGGCTGAAGGACTTTCCCATAAAACACAGGCAGTAAAATGTATGCCACCACTGTGAATCCACTTAATTTTCCTGTATGATTATTGATACATGTTTCACTGATCATACTGATGGCACAAAAGCATGTGGGAAAAAAAACATGATGAATAATACTTTAAGATTTGTTCAAAAAGATTTTATTTTTAAAGAAATATGTCCCAAATAGAGATATAAACACTGGCATTGAATGCTGTAAGTTCAAATCTGAATATTTATTACATATGATCATATATGAAAAGCAGTATATATTGGCCTTCTCTTACATTTGTAGTTTATTTGGGTGGTGTTACATGAATACAAGGGGGACCATGTACATATCTGCTATAGTTTAGAAAGACTTCTGTAGTGGAAGTCCCCCCCCCCCCCAAAAAAAAAAGCGAGAAAATAGCTGCTGTCAGTATCAGTAAAACCTCTCTAACCGAACACCATTTCCCGGTCCCCAATATATACTTTCAATGCTGTCAAACCTCCCTATACCAAATACCTCACTATACTGAACACTTTTTTCCAGTCCCAAGGGTGTTCGGTATAGAGAGGTTCACTGTATATATATATATATATATATATATATATATATATATATATCGTTTGTCAAAGGTCAAGTCTGTGTTTTTTCCAGAGTATAAAGTAGCAAGGGTTGTAAACAAGGGCGTCCAGATAGGAAAGCTTCGGAAGTTGCTTTTTTGTCAGGTATAATTATTTTACTTCCTGGGGGTTTCCTTCCATTTACTTTTGTTGAAAGCCGTGAGTTGCATTGAGGTCTTCAACAACCCCAAGGCATATCCACACACCATGTGCTGATTTGTGGACGCCTTTGACTCATCGTCTAGTAACTTTGGTATTGCCAAGATGTCGCAACTTTTAAAAGCTCCATAAATATAAACCAGTTGTAGGGACCTCTCTGACCATCTCCTGATTATCTGTGCCAATGCTAATTAACCCTTAAAGTACTATTAATCACTACTAAAGTCGTTTTCTCATTACTGTTAAACATAGAATGGTTAAAAGATTCAAATTCCTCATGAAGATACCTTTTATTCAAATACCAGCAAGCCTAGTCTAAAGCAAAAAGTAGTCTTAGTCAACAGCTTTCCTGGGGGCACTTTGCGCACAATGCGCGCAAAGTGCCCCCAGGAAAGCTGTTGACTAAATCTGAAATCAGCACTTTAAGTGTTAATGATTCTTGCTTTTGACTAAACAGTTGCTACAGGACTGTGTATTAAACGGCTGAAATGCTTGAAAATGAATTCTTAAAGGACTAGGACTGAATCTTTCTAAGCAAGTATGCCTGCAGTTCCAATTGTTGGGTACAGATTGTTGAAGTCTAAATGTGCCCCTCTTGGCAGTCAATGTCCAGAAATCTTGACTTGGGCATGTCAGTATTATTATAAGATCTTTCAAATGTTATGTGTGCTGCATCCAGTTCAGAAGGTTATGTTGATCCATGGTCATAAAAATGTATGGTCAGAGGGGTGAAAATGTTGATATTGAAATGCAGTACATGGTACCTACAATTCAAGATATGCCAGGAAAGGCCACCTGCCTTCTGCAGCCGCATTTTCATGGATACTGTATATAGTTTTAATTTTATTGTTGCAAGTTTACCTGCAATTTAAGACCACCCCTGTATGTGAAGACTTTTGCCTGACACAAGAAGTGGTCTGAAAAAGCAGGTTTTGTATTTTGTTTGATATGTGCATTGGTATCCACGTTGCACTGTTCATGGAGTAAACATGTGAAAGAGAGAACACACGGGGTCAAAGTTCAAGTGTCTCTGTCATCGGCATGCAGAGTTTTATTTGACGCTTGATGTAGGGGTCAGGTGCTATTTGTTTTGAAGTCAGTGACCTGTCTGTGGTGTCTTTGCAAGTGGCAGCTATTCTGTGTTACCACACAACCACAATCATGACAGTAAAGCTGTAACTGAACATGAATGTGTCTGGAATGGCTTAAATGTGACTGTTATATTCAGGTAAGAAATTGAGTCAATGCTTTTGAGATCGTGTAAGTAAGTACCAAGACACAATACATACATTTTGTGATTGCATAAGTGTGGCTGCCGGTGTAGTATGGTGGGACTAATCCCTGGTGTTCATTTGGGTTTAACCCCTGGACTTCGAGTGCACAATGAACGATATACATGTATGTCATATATGGCCACTTGGAATATACACGTAGATATGGGTCAAATTAGGAAAATCATGCAATGTACTGCTCCAGCGTCTGTTATAGATGCATTTTTCGCGAAAATTGTGGATCTGAGAGCTGTTATGATGACACACCCCAATTCAAAAGCTTTCCTTGGCATTGGTGGGGTTCAACCCCCACCAGGGACAGACACCTTAGTATTAGAAGATATACGTGCACAGAGGGTAGGAGTTCTGATCACTTTATAATATTGCCACTGGTTTGTATACAGATCTTGTGAAACTGTGCGTGCATCCATTGGGAAAGTCCAACATCAAATTTGGGACTAGGTAGTAGTGCAGGACACAAATTTTCATTTGAGGAGGGTCTGACGAAGAATTTTGCTTGTTGGCTAAAGGTCCACAAAGAATATTTTCCTGTAAAAAAAAAAAAAAAAAAAAATCATGTTGCTTGGAACAACAGATGTCTTGAGCATGTTCAGGGAAGATAAGTTGAAAAGTCCATATCACATGAACCTTCCAAAGAAGTGACCCAGGAAACTTTTTTAACCCTTTCCCAGTTCTGATCGAGTCAGAAAGAGTCCACAGCATTCGGCAGCATGAATTTGGTGCAGTGTGCTCTTCCCTCACTGAGGACAACTTGATCCAGGGCATACATCATGGGCCTGATCTGCAATTTTTGCCAAAAGTGTTTTTAAGTGAACATTGAGAAATATAAGTGAAAAGTTGCGGCTGATAACAATTTACATCCACATGTTTTGGGTGCTTTGAATGTGGAAGGGTTAATGATGGCCTGAGGGCCTGGTCTGGCCGCTCCATATGATCTTTTTAAAGTGTAGACAAGCATAAATGGTTAATGTGTCAAGGCACAAATACATGTACAGTTAAACTGGATCTTGAAAGATGATCCCCAGGATGACCAAATTATGGTCAGTCAAGACTAGTGGTGTCTCATAGGAAGTGTCCAAAAAATGAAAAGTATTAGGCAAATTATTTTGAAAATGTAGTCTTTGAAGGCTGGTGATCTGCTGTTGGAGTGTCACTGTACTGTTCAGTCATTTTAAAAAGTTCAGGGCCAGGATTTCGCCAAATTTTGCAAGAATCTATTTGGATTTTTGTCAATTAGTTTTCTTTTTCAAAGAAAGACAAGTTTAGGAGAATCTTTACGAGAATGGATTCTCGGATTCTCGCCGCAATTCTGGCCCAGAATATCAGATTTTGTATAATGATAACGTTGATATTATTACAGCAGAGTTCCCACTTTTATGAATTTCAACTGAATTCAGATTTTTAAAAAATTTTATGCATGCTTGGGTTCCAGAAGAAAACTGTTTCCATTTTTGTCGAAGCATCTCTAGTTTGGTTAAAGAAGAGAGGGGTACAGAAATTTCAAGTATTTTGCCCACATTAGATGAGATCTGTAAAGGTCAGTAGCATGGATCTATGACTTTAACCATGTTAACATAACTAGGAAGTGCAGTGTGTTTGAAAGGTTGGTGAGCAAAGCACAGCTGGTTTCCTTGTTCATTATTCAAATGTTTTTCCTTTTTTTTCTTTTTTTGGGGGGTGGGGGGGGGGCACAATTATTTTTTAGTTTGGCTTCAGTGACATCAGGGGAAATGGATCAAAATTCCTGCCAGTTATACATTCATATTCACTATATGTCTGGACAAGAAAAAAAAAAGTATTTGTTTTGGCATATCATTTTCATTTAAGGTATAGTTTAATATTAAATCAGACCTTCTAATTAAACAAACTGCTTTTCTGTGTGTATTCATGGATGTAACAAGTACAAACAAAACTTTTGTGTCTTTGTGTGCACGTTCTTCCCTGAAACGAAGGAAAACTTTTCTGTGTGTAAGTGACATTATTGGAATTGTTGTTCAGAATACTTGTCATTGCTAAACAAATATGTACAATTTAATTGTATAGGATTTGCATGCCTGTAACAGTTTTGATAGGGGTCAGCCAAAATCATCAACATTTTGAAAGCACACACAGAGTACTTTTTCTTTTAGCTCCCTCCTTCCCCCCAAACTGAAGTACTCTTTTGTTGTTTTCAAGGACAGACAAAGACACCAAAAACTATTGCTATCATTTACAAAAACTTGAGAGTGTTATCTAGACTATCTGCCCCGTCACACAAAAACTTCCATATAGATACAGGGGGAGAGAAAAAAACTTGTTTGGAAGACTTAACTTACTAATATGGTTTCACACTCTTTGCTTGAAACAGAAATAAAATTGGTGTCCTTGTTACATCCTTGACTATAGTTGGTCAGTTATTCTTAGGATTTTCATGTTCACTTATATGTCTGCATTAATTTCCAGATCTGCACATCTTTTATTTTAAATACAACTAAAAATACGCAGTGAAATAAGCATCAATGTGTGTAAAAATCAGTAAAAGCAGGACCATTGGTGTTCTTAGATCCTAGTGGAGAACCCCTCGATTAGTAACACTATTTGTACTATTGGTCAATCCAGTTTGAAATAAATATGTTTAAACTAGACTTGGGTCAGAGTGATTAGTTTTTACTAATTTACACATGAGGAACTACATGTATGTCTTCATGTATAAAAATTAACGTTGTACTGTCAAATGAATGAGGTCTTCACTTGCAAGAATATACCTACATAATTCAGTTTGAAAAATCAGGAAATAAAGCACCAGGACAGAAAATAAATTATGTGACAGTAAATTATTAATCCTACATATTTGTGTGTGTATATATATATATATATATATATATATATATATATATATATATATATATATATATATATATATATATATACATGTATATTATACATATATTTATGTACATGTATACATAGATACAGTGAAACCTGTTTTGAGAGACCACTTTGATGAAAGACCAGCAGCTTTTCAGACCATGTTTATTTTGTCCGTTTTGCTATCTTTCCCATGTTATTGTACCTCTATTGAGAGACCACCTGTCTTATGTGGCCACTTTTTGGCTTGCTGTAGGAGTGCTCTTTCAAAACAGGTTTCACTATGTATGTATATGTATATATATATATATATATATATATACATATATATGTATACATATATGTATATATATATGTATACATATATGTATATATATGTATATATATATACATATATATATACATATATGTATACATATGTATGTATATATATACATACATATATATATATATATGTATATATATATATATATACATACATACATACATACATACATACATACATACATACATATATATATATATATATATTTAGTTCTTCACTGTAGGCTGTCCCATGAAACAATACACCTACGTGACTTTATATAAAGGGAAGAGCCCAATCCAAAATAGCAGTTGGCAGGACAAATTGAACTGACATGAGTGAAAAAGCATGGGCTGCCATTCAGAGCCCACAAGGTCTATTGTGTTTGCTCTGCATCCTGCACTTGTTACCTACCCAAGGAGAAACAGCGACATGAAATCTGTGGTGTTGTGATCCTTTTAGCCCATCACAAATAAATGTAATTCTGGTTTGCTGAATGGCCAAATTATCACAACAAGCACAAGGAGGGTAATTTGGTAGCCACAACCTCATTCATGGATTATGTGTGAGTCATGTTTGTTATGTGCCAGCTTTTCAGTCATTTTGGAACTCATTTAAAAAAAAAAAAGTGACTGCCAACAGGAGACAAATGCCCCATCAACACTAAAACAGGTAAGATGTCAGCAGTTTAAGGGTGTTTCTTTTATTAATTATTTCTTAGAGCATTAGAGTTAACAATGAACAGAGGTAGACCAGTTCTACCCTATGAATGTGGAATGCAAACAACTTCAAGAGAAAACAGTCTTTTTTGCTGTCTTTGACTCATGAAGATCCGCCTTTGATATTAGTCTCTTGGTTCTATTTTTGGTGAAAAGATATCTTTAGCTGAAAACATATTACTCAGCACTTGATAAATATAAAAAAAAAAGCGAAAGGACTTAAAAAAAGAAAGAATAAAAGAAAAATAAAAAGGCTCAGCCTGAATGGTGTGCTCACAGACATTCTGTTGATTTGGCTGGGTCATCATGTTTACATGATTCTCTGTATTCTAAGATCTACCAGTCATACTGACTGACCTGTATGTTGGTCCTGCTATTGAAGGACTGGTCCCGAGAGGGAGTACCGTTAATACACTGTCCTGACAGACCATACAGAACTCACATATTCCACCTTGCTTGCCATATTCAGGGACCAATTAGCCAAATGCTGAGATTTCATGAAATTGGCTTAAGAAATTTGTAAATGGCTAAAATATTCAAAAACGAATAATATTATTATGGGGCCATGACAGAATCTTAATTAACACATTCCTGGTCAGAGTGCAGTGGAGTTAACAGCTTAATTTCCTTACCATGGGATGCGTGCAAGGAAGGCTATTGACCTAGTGCGTGCCACCGTGAATGTTTTTCTTACAGATCACAATAAAAAAATGTTTACTACTGATGAGAAATTTTAAAATGTGATGGCAGATAACAATTTACATGTGGGTGTTTGTGGGTGATTTGAATTGGAAAGGTTAATTATGTCTGTGTTTCTAATTTTGAAATCTGGATTGAGTCCTTGGCACTGGTAGTGTGGCTGTGGAGACCACAGTGTGATGCTGCCAACAGGAGCCACTGTTTACAGTGTGTTGATTGACATGATTTGTACTTGCAGTTTTATGTGCTACATGTATGTCCATGTTTAGTTTGTACAGCTTCCAGTCACGTAATTGCCACAAGGGCTACTTGACTGTAATATAGTTGTATAACGTGAGCCTAGGAAGGATATAAAATTTGCTGATAATGCTTTATGACAGACCTTTCCTGTTATTACAGTAGTCCCACAGTAACCTCAGTTTGAGTACAGTATTCCCCTTTTGATAAAGCCACCCAAAGTCCACCACAAGTGTGGCCTTTTAACAGGGGTGGCCTTTCTTGAGGGGGAACCAAACTAAAAACACCATACTTGCTGCCTCTTGTCACAGGGGTGTTTTTTGAGGAAGGCCATTGTGATATGAACACAAGTGTGGAATTTATCCTTTGGAATACCTTTTGGCTTGTAGGGATGATGTCAACCTGATACGTAAATTCATTTGTTGCTCTGAGAGAGAGAGAGAGAGTACCATTTCCTCAGTCATTTTAAGAGAGAATTTTTTTCCGCTGATGTCATTCCTGTCCAATGAACTAAAAAAAAAAATAACGCTGACAAAATGTTTATAAACATTCATTAAATAGCATTATGTACAGAGTGTGGGCAAGTCCATTTTAGGCATTACAGCCATAAAACCCTAAATTGATACATGTACGTTCAATGTTAAATGATGCGAGATATTGTAGTGCCAGTCAAAAGCTACAAGTGAACTTTCCTTGTCTTCCTGGCTACCTTTCTGAAAGTTAGGTACACAGTAATTACAAAGAAAGACCTTTCTGAATAGGCATATTCTTACACGGGGCTTGACATAAGTGCTAGCCCTATTGTCAAGGACAAGTTCTTATTTGGTTAGGACAGGTAGAAAGTCCAGAGTTCTAAGCAGATTTAATCCAGTACTTGGACTAAATTGGGGCAGCAGTGACATTCAAACAAGAATGGAAAAACCTTGTCAAGCCCTGTTATGAGAAAGCTTGCGGAATACTTATAAGTCCGTTCCAATAAAAAAAAAAAAAAAAATGCTCATGACAAAGAAAAGTACCAACAGGTGCTCAGTTATTTACTTGTGGACCTATACAGTGGTCCCCCTCTTATAAGGCCACCCCAAATGCAGCCAAAAAGTGGCCTTATAAGAGGGGTGGCCTCTCTTGAGGGGGAGAATATAATGGAAATGCCATACTTTCTGCACAAGAATGCTTGCCTTTCAAGAGGGGTGGCCTCTGGTGAGAGGGGCCTTATAAGAGGGGGACCACTGTATATGTATATAGGTTGAGTAATTCTGATTATCTAGCCTTGCCTTGGCTCATAGTAGCCTACATTAGTGACACTAGTCTTTGTGACTCATTCAAGTTGTGGTCTCCATATCATCATGTGTGGCAGCACATGAGAAAGAATTATCTTAAAATTCAAGGTAGCAATTCTATAAAATCTACATAAAATTGTCAAATTTCTTATCCACCAGATATTATTGTTAACTTTGTAAGGCATATCCTGGTTGTAAGGTAAAAAAAAAAGGCTTAATCATGCATTTCAAGTGAGAATTTATGAGAGATTTTATTGATTGTAATAGCAGTGGCAGCTCTGTGCATGAAAGGGTTAAAAAGAAGCACTTCCAAGTAATCCTCACCTTATCAAACATACAGGAGTGGTACACGGGTCCCCCTATCACAAGGCCACCCCAAGTGCACCAGAATTGTGGCCCTGTAAGAGGGGTGGCCTCTCATCAGGAGAAAATAAAATGAAAATACCATACCATGGAGAAGTGGCCTCTGTAGAGGGGTGGCCTGTCACCAGGGGGTCTTGTAAGAGGGCGACCACTGTATATACATACGGTGAAAACTTGTTATAATGGCACCATCTGCTCCCTATGAAATGTGTCCAATAACTGAATATGTCAGATAAATGAATAGAATAACAAAGAAAATGAACTTTTTCCCATGAAAATTTGTGTCATTGTATTGAGTATGTCGGGTATATCTGAGTGTTGTTATAATGAGGTTTCAGTGTACATGTGTTTATGTATGCAAGGTTTCTGTGTATGGATTGATCAGGTGAGTTTTAACCCAAGTACTGCTGAATTGTTTTTTTAACCTGTGTTTTGGACCGTATAAATAGGTCCCCCTTCCCCCCCCCCCCCCCGAGCACTAGGGTTAAAAGGTTTTTCAAGATATTTGTGGTGTTTCCACTTACATCTAAGATCCGGTATATTTAGGATCTTTCCTGTGTCTCTAAGATGTTTAACTTACTGTGCAACCTGTCTTGAAAGACCACCCCAGGCATAGTGTTAGTCCAGAGGGGTGACCATGTGTCTCTTAGCACACCCAAAAATCATGATTTTTACCAAGGAAAGAACAGGGTCTGGACACATAAATTTGAAATTCTGGCTAACACCCTGACCCCTGGAGATGACCAAATTGTGGTCCCTCAAGACAGGAGATCTCATATGAGGTAAACATTAAATGAAAGACTCTTAAGTAGAGTATGTTTGAAAGGTGGTCTTTCAAGGCAGGTAGTCTGAGTAGAGTGGCTTCTGAAGAGAGGTGTCACTGTAATTTATAAATTAAAATTTTGAAAATAATAGGTGGAATATAAAACATTCAGGTGTGTCCTGTATGACCTGTTACACATTTGTAGACATGTAGTTTGATGTGATAAATTTGAAAAATTTGTAAAAGTATCTGTAGAGGAAATTATTCCTCGGCTGTGTTCTCCTGTATGCTACTGTTACTTCAGGTGGAGGGTCCTCGTAGCTGGTTTTCAAATCAAACATTAAAGCAAGCATGTTGAAAAGTTGAATACGTTTATATGGTGCATATTGTGCGTAAGTGAATATTGCACAGTTACTATCAGGTTATCATGGTAACAGATTACCTGTGTACCATGGGAACAACATTAAAACTGGGCCTCATAGAAACTTGAAAGGGTACGGTGCTTATACCTTCTACATGGTCAGTCGCGCAGGAAGTTAGTTGTTACTGGCCAATTGCTGCGAACAATTCTCAGAATCTGGTTGATATAAATCTGTTGGCTACCAATAAACCATTTTTGTGCAAAAGTTACATTTCACCATTTCCCAAGGGTCTTCTGATTCTTTTCCTTCTCAGAAAAAAAAAGAAAAAGCAAAATTAAAGCAGGACATCACAGTGTCTATAACTACTTGTGCTGGCATGCTTCTTAGGAAATGAAGCGATTAAAAAAAGACAAACAAAAAAAGTGGAGCAGGCTAGAAGGGGGCGGGGGGGTGGGTGTCCAGTACATGCAATGGCTTATACTCTGTCGTAAGTTGTGGTGCAGTGATAATGCTAACAGGGTTCACGACAAAATTGTAGATCTATGATAACTGAATTTCAAACAGAGCCATTATCAAAGATCACAGTGGGGTAATATTTCACAGGCTGCTGTTACTGTTTGTTGGTCACTTTAACCATACCCTGTTTATTTGAAAAACAAACATATTTGTCAGGCTTCGAGGTATTTCTGGCAAGACTTGTGAGTCATCCCTAATCATTGGGATATCTTCAGACGTCATGAAGGTGCACATTCAGATACTTGAGCAACTTTATGAATGTAATCCGCATGTCAGGTAGGTTTATCAGATTGCTTAAGGAGCTGACTGCTGCTGGTTTATCAACGTTTTGATCCAGGTGATATATGTGTGTCTGTTGAGCTGAACGGTTCAAACAATATTGTAGCATTGACATCTCAGGTAAATTTACCAGTTACGGTGGTTTTATGTTTATTAAGAGGCTGTCTTAACTTATTAATGTATATATATGTATATATATATATAAACTCATTACTAATCCAAATAAGATTGAGTTGTTTATTTCCCCGGTCCAATGGGTGGGTGCATTATGATGCAAACATGCTGTGAAAAGCTGTTGTAGTGGGAATGTGTCATTGTGACAGCAAGTCTTATCTATAGTTCTCCACAAAATGTGTTCTATCCACACAAAAACTTGAAAGTGAAAACATTAATGTAAATAAAATCGTATGTACTTTTTGTGTGACTTGAGCGAGAAAGGGTTAAAAAGGCCGCTGCAGACTTTGAACTTGTTACTGGTGTACCTGTACTTTGTGCTGGCAAGAAATTTTGTTTTGATTGGTGTTCCATGTATCTGGACATGCTGTAGGTATAGCATGTACCTGTACATTCAGTCTTGTAGCATGTCTAGGTACATGCTGTAGGTATAATAATATCTATGTATGCAGTAGATGTAGCATACACAGTGGTCCCCCTCTTTAACCCTTGGGCAGACATTTTGCCCTTCCAAACCATGATGGACTTGACCTACAAGTGCAGGTGTTGGAATTCATCCAAACACCTCCCCTCCTTGAGCGCACAAAACTTCTGCACTTGGAGAGGGAGAGACACTGGATTCACCAATTGCGTTCCATAGAGCCTTTCGGCCTCAACTTCATGGGGAGATGAGCTTACTCACTCTGTCTAATGCTAAAATTTTGTATCGAGCTCATCCCAACATGCATTCAAGTGCCTTTATTCTCACATCGGTGTTAATAAAGTCAACAGGGATTTTAAGTTTTTTACCACAGCAGGACAAAGAATTTTCCTGCCAGCCCCTGTGATAGGGCATCAGGTGCAAAAGTATGCAGTTCACCTGGTAAACAGCTCCATACTTTTACACTGGTTTACCTTTAACCAGTATATTCAGTTTCCAAATTAGGAATTTGAACAGTTCAAACATTTGTTTGAAATTCCGAGTTACGTGGTAACGAGAATGAAACCAGGCCTTTGGCCTAGAACACGCATATGCATAGACGTGCACAATGTAGCCACGTAATTGTTACCCCTCACTATAAATACGGTAGCATTTTCAAATCCCAACCAGTGCCTGATGAGACCTATCTAAGGTTGAAACGATCGAGTCGCACAGCTGTTACTGCCTTGGCTACTTGCCTTGTCACTTTTGCCCCCTCTTATAAGGCCACCCCGAATGCAGGCAGATAGTGACCTTACAAGAGGGGTGGCCTCTCTTGAGGGGGAGAATATAATGGAATTACCAGACTTTCTGCACAAGAATGCCGGCCTTTCAAGAGGGATGGCCTCTGGTGAGAGGGGCCTTTTAAGAGGGGGCCACTGTATTAGTATATGCTGAAGGTATAGCATGTTCACGACTGTATGCTGTGGGTATAGTATGTACTCATGGTACTTGTATACTGTGAGTATACTGTGTACCTGTTCATGCTATAGATGTAGCATATACATGCAGTACATGCCTGTATGCTGTACGTGTAACTTGTACATGCTATATGTATATGTGTAATAGTATGAACCTGTGCATATAGGTGCATTAACCATTTTCGGCTAGGTGGTTGGTGGTGAAGGTTTCTGGTTCGAGATCCGGCCGTTCTGTGGTCACAAAACATAAATTTTTGGTACTCTTTTGTTGCTGGTGGACTTACATATGTACCGTCCCCAATCTGAGACAACTCCAAACACAGTACTTGTACTGCATTAAAGACAGTGAACTGGGCCGTGTTGATTATGGGATGCAGGCATACCTGCTTCCATTAAACCATATTTTTGAAGGAATGGGGACTTGGTACAGTTGGTAGGTGCGTTTCCCATTTTCGGCTAGGTGGTTGGTGCCGGAGGTTGCTGGTTCGAGACACGGGTGTTCCGTCATGAAAGCTAGGAATAGCATGTGTCTGTACATGCAGTCAGTTTAGCATACATGTATGAGTACATGTATTCAGGTTTACACCTAAACACAGTCATACATGTAGACTCAGTTTTAGTTTACACAGATACCTGGTGTCCTATACCTGCTGTGAGGACCATTTCTTGTGAGAGGCCACATGTTTGTCTGATTTTGCCCTTTGCTTGCAGTGGCATGGCTCTGCACACTCTGAAGGCAGTGTGTCGGTGTCCAGACTGACCGAAAGGGTACCCTAGCTTTGACCCATAAATTTACCTTAGCGTTGCAAGACCACCTGCAACATAAGACCACTTTCCACTCACAGTATGTGGACACAGCCTCACACATTAGGCAGTACTAAGTACTTCTATGGCATGGTATGATTCCACATACCAGGTATACATAGCGTTATAAAAATCAGGATGTAGAGATAAGGATGTGGAGAGCTTTGCCAGTGACTGTAGATCATCAGATCTGACAACTTTTCTGATTTTCACATTCCAGATCAGTGTGACAATGTAAGGTACATGTACATGTGACCCATTTTGCATCATTGTATTTATTATGTTGTGATTGTCACATGGTGATGTCATGGATAATGATGTGGTAAGCTACAGCATTCATTCTGATACATGTTCTTCCTTTTATGGGTCCTTATGTCTAGCTCTTTGGAATTGAATGACCAGTACGCTCAGGTTCATTACAGTAGTCCCTCCTTTGAGAGACCGCCCCTAGTGCCACCCAAAAGGTGGTCACATAAAGCAGGTGGTCCCTCAAAGCAGGTATAAATAGCATGAAAAGTACTACAGAAAGACCTGACAACTGTGGTCTCTCAAAGGAGGTGGTCTCCCAAAGGAGTGGTCTTTCAAAGGAGGGACTACTGTATCTAATTAACCCCCTGGAGCCCACAGCTTCCTATCTGCACTGTGGGTCCATTACATATGAAAGCTGTTTTGCTGACAGATTGTTTGCATCATTTTTTTATGAAAATGAAAAAAGTACAATATACTTAACACATTGGACCATTAAATATTTTCTGGCCTTGTTGTTTAGTCTGGGTGAAATATTGCCCTCCTTGTGCATTTAATGGAATGTCAAGTGGAATGTTAAATGTGAAATTTGTGGAAAGTGTGAATGTCAGGGCCTAAAATAGTTTGCCCTTGCATAGGGTATGTATATTGGATATATATAATGCCACTGTACAGAATTGCAAATGCTTTATTGTTGATTAAAGTGCCCATTTTCATTTTATAGTAAGATCATTTGTTATTATTTTTGTTACTTAGAGGCCATTGATGGCTGAATGCTGCACACTGCCATAACCGTTAGTTATATCCATACACTGGCAACAAAGAGAAATGTACAGAATCATTCAAAAGAGGTCTTTCTTACACATCTTTAAACTTATGTTGGTTTAAAGTGAATGTGGGGTTGATAAAATACATGCAAACTGAAACATTTCTGAGTTTTGATGGTCTTCATGCTTTTGAAGATAGTCCCTTGGCAATGGCGTGTTAATAGAATTTCGAAGGGGTTGTAGAAGGGGGGTTCATCAGGTTATCTGATAGGTGGGTCTGACAGTACAGATCATTATGTTTATTCAGCATATATGTGCATGTTCATATTTAGAAATTAGATATTTCACATTTAGTAGTCAATTTTTGTCAGGTTTTTCATTCAAGGTTAATTATCAATACTTTTTGCATGTTTGAAATACATATATACTAATGAGCCCCTCGCACTAATATTAGTACGTCCTATTACACAGGCCTGGCCATGCATTTACCTCAATTTTGACTACACATAGCCGCTATATGACCACATTTGTGATTTTATACAACATGCAACGTTAACAACAGACATGTTGACACCGAATTATGTGTAGGACGTGCGAGTGAAAGTTAATAGCTCAGTCCTGGTGAATAACATCAGTAATAAAACTGGTGGACTTTCTTTGAAAACAAATTTGGAAAATTGGGTTATGGCATTCGGTTTTGCACAATTTCATTGTTTGTTTGAAATATATACCAGTCATGTTTGTTTACTGTACATGCTCTTTGCCGCCTATTGTTCAAACACATTGCATGTACTATTACATATGTGCGAAACACAGGTTGCCGAGTCTTCCAAGATAATTAGCCATGTGCTTGGATAAATAATGATGCCCATATGGGGTTAAGAACCAGGCCAGAGTGACCAAATCTATGGAGCAGTGTTTTTTTTTTTCACCATTTATGTAATATTAAAGTATAATGTTTTATTAACACTTTCCAGTCTGAGTCAACAGCTTTCCTCGGGGCACTTTCCGCGCAATGCGCGGAAAGTGCCCCGAGGAAAGCTGTTGACTACCCGCTAGTGGTAGATATGACATGTTGGTATTCGTAAGAAACGTCTTTCCATGAGGAATTAAAATATGAAATCGTTATATAAATATTTTATAACCTGTGTGAGTCCGCATATATGCGGACTCAGACTGGAAAGTGTTAAATGCCTTTCGCACTCAAAAGTGGTGTAGTTCATCTTGTGTAAATTCATTGATAAGTTTTTTGGCATTGATCAGCAGAGCATGCAGCCAAACATTTCTTATGACTGCTTGATTCCAGTTTACAACTTAATTGGTCTACTGTTTTTGTTTTGTTTTGTTTTTTTTTTCCCTTGTTTTCTGGTCATTTTCATGTATCACTAAACTATACTTTATAACCATTTGTCATATGGCTGGTAGGAATTAGCCAATCATAAGGCTCAAAAAGTATTGATTATATTCCATAACCATTGATTATGAAAAAGATTGTATTATGAAACTTGATAAATGCATCTTTTTTTGGGCTGACCTTCACCC
Organism: Hermodice carunculata; assembly: GCA_964020975.1. Lineage (NCBI taxonomy): Eukaryota > Metazoa > Annelida > Polychaeta > Eunicida > Amphinomidae > Hermodice > Hermodice carunculata. The sequence goes on from OZ026626.1 coordinate 38,170,198, forward strand.
TCAATAATCGCAAAGAGGGCCCGCAAAAAGAGTGAATTAAGTAAAACCTATAACTCACTCTTTCCGAATTAACCCTTTCAATGTCTAACAATAAAATTTGAAATGATTTACCTGAATTTCCATGATAAAAACTTTCCATTCAAGTACCAGCAAGTACCAGAGATGATTATGGCTATTACAACTGTCTCGTGGCTTCACCACTCGACAGCTATAAGCCATAATCATCTCCTTTCATGTTATAACTCTCACATAATCATTGCCTCTGCCCCCATAAGCTACCTTGCTACTTTTGTAACTCAAAATATGCTGAAGTAAATATTTATAAGTTCTTACAACTGTTTATACTTGTACTGGGTTGATAAATATCCAAAACTAGTCTGTGTGCATGTATTAGGTCTAAGCCAATAAAATTAAAACAAATTGTCACACATGTATTATTACCACTTTTAAAATGGACAGCATAAAGAGACCAATTGGGCATGTGCATACAGGTGGAGTCTCACTCATTAACAAATCCAGTTTCTTTCATTGGTCAAAAAGTCATGTGACACAGGCAATAAAATATATGCAAACTGAAACACCTCCCGAATATGTATTTTATTGTGTGAATACATAATAGGTGGTAGGTTGAAACTACATGTACATGTATGTACAGCATAAATTTTCTTCCTAAGTCAAGCCATCCTTCCTGTAAGAAACCATTCCTATTGAAGTATATAAAAAGAAGTTTATTGGAAAAGCATGAGAATTGTGACAATCCAATGCTCAGGTGACCTTTGATGCAAAGACTGAAGCGGTCCTGTGACCTTCAGAATAATATCAAGGCCACCCTTCAGTAAGATCATCATCACATATATTGCAGTATAATTTTTGTGTTGGATGAAAGGACAGTTGAGCACAGGGTTGTTACCGTCCCCTTGCTTGTTCTATAAACTACATACATGTGTATATAAAAGCTTAAATCACAAGTTTGCATAAAAATGGGCAGGAATTGCAGCTAGCATTTGCCCACATGAATCTAAAATGTGTTTTTGTATATGTTGTATAAGGATAGTTAAAATAAAAAATCAGAAGGGTTAAAGAGCCCCCCCCCGCCCTCATTTATGGGGCCCCAGGGTTATGACAGGTCCCAGTCATGCTTGGGTACGTACATCAGATGTACTAAAGAAGTCGCGCCCACCATCTATCATGCCCTGCAGTCCTCACTTTGTCACTTTATTGTGCGTTTTTTTCACTAGCGTGGGGACATGTGGAATTATGTGAAGTACGTCTGCATTACTGACACTCTCTATTGATGATTTGCAAAAAGTTTGTGACTTTACAGCTACCGTTGTGCACTTCATCAGGCACAAACAGTATACCACACTAGCATGTGGATGTTGACATTTCCGGACATGTCGCCATCTGAACATGGCTTTTCATTCGTTGTACATGTTTCCCTTCTAAATTTGGGCCAGAATACATGACCTCTATGTTCAACACACTTGTGGGCCTAAAAATTTGTTTCCAAAACTTAAGCTACAGTGGTAACATCTTTCAGGTCTTTTTCTCTCTGTCTAAACTTTACAAAGATAAGTCCTCTGTGTTTTACCATAACAGTTGAAATGAGGTGAAACTTAAGGGGTGGGAAGTGTATGTCAGAAGTTTTTCACTGCATATTTTTGCTTATGGTTGATATGTAATTATATAATGAGCTACTGGTATACAGTAGTCCCTCTCTTATAAGACCACCCAACAGACACTAGAAAAAAGGCCTTATTAGAGGGATGGCCTCTCTGGATGGTTAAAATACAATGAAAATGCCATACGTTTTGCATGGAGAAGTGACATTTGTAGAGGGGGTGGCCTCTCTTCAGGAGGGGGCTTATAAGAGGGGGACCACTGTAATTATAGCATATCTCATAACCAATCTTCTGAAAAATGTTGGTTTTTCCTATTGGACATAACACAGTCTGACTTAGGGTGAAAGAAACAGGGCCCTGGTCGTCAGTAGAAGTGCACAATATGAATAGTGCAGTGTTATTGTTCTGTCTTCAAAGGCAATAAAACCTTCAAATGGCTGTTGGGACTATTTATGCGTTCTCTAGAAAAATATTCTTTACATGAATGATCTACATGTATGCATTTATAGCAGATTGCAAAGTAAACCATGAAATTGTTGATGTCAGGTAAAACCTAATTTTTACAAACTCTGTGTGTATTTGCATTCACAGTTGTATACTAAATCACATATACACATATCGCCCTTCCCTCCAGCACACAGGGCTTCACATTGAGAAAGTGGCACATCTCCAGCATAAAAAGAGTCAGGAAGCAGGGAAGGTATAAAAATCTTCCGACATGGTTACAAAGAATATGTGTCTATGTGTGGGTGTTTTAACTGCTAGCCAATGCAAACATGACAAATTCCAAAGGAAAAATAGACCAGAAAGGCCAAATTTTCATTTTCTGGAGATGCAGCTTTTTACTTGTGTATGGCAGTGCCCATGTGTATGTGGGGTGAGGTTGAGGTGGGAGTAGTACCAGCCATTAGCCAGGTGCCAGGTTTTGCTGTTTTGTTTCCAAGTTGAAGGTATCATCTGATTTCTTATTTTGCATGCAATGCTGAGCAGTAATCCTCAAAACTGTGGTGGAAGGGGGCAGTGGGCAGCAGCTAATGGCAGAAAAGCAATTAAGAGGACCTGCCACTGGGCACTGCATGCAGTGTTGCCAACCGTTCAGGATTTCCTGGGAGACTCCCAGAATTTTATGCTGAAAATTTTTGAAAAAGTGTGCATTTTTGACAATTTTGTGTCACCTCCCTGAATTTTATCAATATATATTTGGCTTCTATATTTCATATTAATTTATCGGTCTCCCATAATTTACTTTTTATCTCAGATTATAAGTTTGGCAGGTTGGCAACACTGTGCATGCTGTATGTCTGCAGCTGTCGAGTACTGATCCCCAAATGGTCCTTGCTTGCACCTCAGTGGCACTGCTGCTGTGCACCCTCAAATGCCACTGTCTGCTACCAGATCCTAAGCACTGCTAAATGATGCTGTTTGCCACTGAAAATATAACATCTGTCATTGAAAGCATGTCCTAGTGATCTGTAGTTCAAGGTCCAAGTTGACTGTGACAAATTGTTCAAGGTCACACTATATGAGCGTACATTGTGGATCTCAAGATTTTCCATTAACAATGTGATTTCTGTTTATTTTTCAGGATACTAGAAATGGATGCTCCAGTTGAAAATAAACAACCAGGTCTGGGGCCAAGAACTAAACCTCGTCGGCGAAATTCTGTGAAATGTACATTAAAGACAAAATCTGGCCCGAAAGGAATACCAGCAGTGAAAAAGAAGCCACCAGATGGCATTGCATTTATCCTTAATCCAGATGTATATACAGTGGATCAGGAAAACAACAAAAATGAACTTGGTAGCATTTTGCCCACACAACAGCAAAACAATGTACTAATGGAACATGTCTCCAGTCAGAAAACTATTAAGATGTTGAATGACTATGATGTCCAGATTGTCACCGGCAAGTCTGCCAGTGGGTCTGTCTCTATGATATCAACAAAACCAGCAGTATCACCAATTAAACCCAAAATAGCACCACGCCCAGTGCCCCCTGGTGACAAAAAGGAGTACAGTGTTAGTACAGTGACTGCTTCACAGGGAAGAATGCCAAAGTTAAAAAGTCCAGGATTTGAAATTCAGAAACTTACCAGCAACTACAAGCCTGTCAAACCGAAGCCAGTGTTAAATAAATCTAGTCCCAAAAACTTCACAGATGTCCCTGAAAAGACAGTGTCCACTGAGAAAGAAACTACAACAAAAATTTCAAACACAGACAAAAAGTGCATTGAACCAAAAAGCAGTGTGGCAGATATGGCTGCCATATTTGGTGGCATCAAACCAAAAGTTGTCTCAAAGCCCAAAGTCGATGGGTCTGTGTTTGCACCCGTTAAAAGCCCTCCAAATGTTTTTCAAAAGTCAGACAAGAGGTCTTCCAAATTAAGGGATAGTGGTACAACTGGTGCGTCAAGTGACTCAGAATTTTCCATTGGTGCTAAGTTGAAAGATGCAAACGTTACTGATGAATCATGTGCCAAAACGGTTGCAGGGGGTGAGAAAAGTGAAGCTAAGTCTAACATAGATATTAAACTTACAGAAAGTAAAACAAGTAAAAAGAAAGTGCCACCTATACCTTTTGCAAAGCCACAAAAGCCACCTCGGGCATTTTTGTACAATCCCAACTCACTTCGGAGTCCTACATCTAAGTTGCACTATGCTGTAAGCGATATAAAAATAGACAATGCTGACAATGAAGTTGTCCCGGGGCCGGAGCCTCAGCCCAAGGTCTTGACCCAGTCCTTAAGGCCTCAGAAGACAGATCACGATACAGGCTTAGAGGGGCTTGACGTTGAAACCTCAGGCACAGGAAGTGATAAAGAATGCGACCCTAGCGAGGACTACGATGACGTTGAATTAGTATTTGACAGTGGGAAACCAAAGATTAAACTTGCGCAGACCAAAGGAAGCAGTGATGCTAAAAAAAGACATCCCAAGGAGGGTTATGAAGATGTGGCATTAGCACTTGATAATGAGGTCCCTCTTATTAAAATTGGAGGGCTTGTACGTGAAGGGTCGGGATCATCACAAAGCAGTTCTACTGGCGAGGAGTCAACCAGCTATATTTTAAACAGCAGTGCATGTAAGTATGTCATGGCTGTGGAGTAACAGACAATATTATTATAGTTTGGTTCTGAAATGAGAATAGTTACTCAGAATTTTACACAAATATACAAACTGTAACATAAATGTACAACAAATTCTTGGTGAGTTTTTTAGAAAAAGATTTTAAAACATGCAGTAGCATTATAAGTATGGCACTTTTCCTCTCCTCAGGTTCAATTAAGTAAAATAGTGTCTGTGAAAAGTATTAAAAATATTCAACAGCACTAAAAATATAATTTTTTCTTGTCCAAAACTAGTGTTCAAAACATGTTGGACCTTCATTTATGTGGAAGACTTGCCAATTCATGTGTTGTTTTTGTTGCAAGGCTGGTCTAGTTTTGACATTTTTATTTGCCCCCTTAGTACTTTTCATATACATGTGTGTGCAGACTTGCAATTTTTGTACCCTGACATTGGGATTTGTTTACATGTGCATACTTCAGATTGTTGTCATGGTAACCATACAAAATCATTTTCTTGCATGAAAAAAGTTTTAGGGTACATCTTGAAGTGAATTATGACAGGGCTTTGATTAGAAGTGTGTGACACATTTACAATTAATTGATATTTTGAAAATTAAATACCTGATAAACAATAATTAACATGCATTTATGTGCAAATTTATATTGAAAATACAAGAGAAGTTGCCATGGTGACAGTATAATAAAACCCATAATTCCATGATATTTTGCTACATGTATATTAACTTAATAAAAGTGCCAATGCTTTAATCTGTTTTGCTTCAAAATATCATTTGAACCCAATGCAACTTTCAATTTCCAATATATGGGACAAATCTATAATGCCTTTAATTTTAGTAATTGTGTTACATGTATATTTCAGTTATTATATATAATGAGCTACATAATAGCTCTTAATAAGGAAGATCAAAAATGCTTACCCGGGCTCCAGGAAGAAAGTAAAAATAATCACCATAATCACAATGTTTTACAATGTTTTGGAGTCAGAATGTAGGTCCCAATTAAGTTGCAGGTGAATTTTAAATGCCTTGGGGCATTGACCCCTTGACCCCTGGAATGAAGACTGTGTGGACAGCTTTGCCTGGGGCAGCACTGGGGTTAAAACACCCATCACTAGGAGGAAAGTGTTAAACCTGCGTGTGGTGTTTTGATAGAGCTTCTCTGCAGTTCTCATTCTAGTTTTTTATTACATGGTCAGTAGAAAATCATTGATAGAGACATTTTAACTCCAGCTAGATTTTGTTGGTTTGAGGGGAAAAGGGTTATTTCAGGACACAGAGAGTTGCAGGTGTGCGTGACCACAGGCCAACATTCACATCTTGACTTTGCCCATCCGGATGGTTAGGGCAACTTGCACATGTATGTGTTTTTGGCCCATTAGTGTGGTTCAGTGTAGTTGCGAAATGTATGAGTAATTTGCATGTCAAGGGTTCATAATTCAAATGAAAAAGCACCTGTAATCATGTATGTGGTCGTTGAACATGTGTTTGTTATAAGGGGATTGACATTTATGTGGTTAAGGGAAACTCAATTGTTCAGAACAAGTTTTTTTTTTTTTTTTTTTTTTTCGGGTTGGGACAAGTAAAAATTTGAGTTGTATACGAATTATTGCAATATATCAACCCAGTATTTGTCCTAGCTTGAGGGACATGGGGATCAGGCAAGTAGTGAACAGCATCTGTGAAGGCCTGGTACAACATAGTGTTGTCTGTTGCTTAGAATATATATATTATTTTGTTTGGCTCCCTGCCCTTTTTATTTTTCCATATTTAAGCCAGTAATCATCCTTTTGTCCTAAAAATTCAACATAATTTCAACTAATTGAGAAAATAACTATCCAGTGCCCAAGAGTATAAGATACAAATTTCAGAACTACATGAATTTCCATAAAAAACAACAGAAAATGACGTTTTTTTTTGTTTTTTTATTTGAATGCTACTTTTAGGTGCCCATTTTGATTGTCATTGTTGTTCACTTGAAAGTGCCTTTTTAGATGAAAGATGCCCTATTCTTTTGAAAAGCTGGTGACGATACTGTAACAGCAAGTTACTGAGTTCCCAGGACTGAGAAATACCTCATTTATAAAAACCAAATCATGATGCATGTGATAAAAGTATCCTTAATGTTGAGTTGATGAAATGGTCAACGTTCCAATGTAAATTAAACAGCAAAGGCATGTATAGCATGTATAGGTATTAGTTCAACCAATGGCAGCTGCCCCTCCCCCCCCCCCCCCCCCCCCAAGAAAAGAGTGTGTAGAATATGACAGGGGTTCATATATGCATTGTCTGATGCCTAACATGTTTTTCTTTTGTTTGTTTTTTCTTTTTTTCAAGAAATAAAATAAGTTTAACTGATTCCATACTGTGGTCACAGGCCTTGGCAAGTGGTTCTGGTACTGCCTTGCAAGTCATACTGCAGCTGCTCTGGTCGCAACTGCAGCATGACTTGCCAGGCAGTGCTAGAACCACTGATCTAAGACTATAGGCATGATAGTACTTGAACGAAAGCTCTTTTCAAGTAAAATTTAAATATGCAATTGTCGTTATAAATCTATGTAGATATACTAGAATATCAGGGACTGGTATGGAATGAGTTAAAGCAATGTTCATGGCTTGTAAGATGATTTAAATGGAATGGTTGTATATATTGTATAACTTACACAATTACTTTATGGACAGTTTGTAAACTTTAATGAAGTTTAAAAAAAAAAAAAACTGTTTTGCCTTTCTACATGTTGCCAGGTGAATCAGAAGATGGTTGGGTGGATGACCTCAGTGAATCGGACAGTATTGGTCCCCAGGATGCAGCAATAGCCAATCAAACATTATTAGTCATTAAGGCAAGGTATGTACGCAGTTCGTAGTGTTACCACTTTGCTTATTGAGTATATTATAAAGGGAGTATTTGTGCTAACAGTTCCCCTTTATGGGCAGTACATGACATTTTCACCCAGCAGCAGGTTTTGTTCATCATCCAGTTGTCTCCACCTGCAACAGTTGGATATCCCAAGGGGGGGGGAGGGGGGATTTATATATCACCACCACTGGGGAAATTCTCCATTGCCATTGCTGAAAAATGAAGGCTAAGATTGAGCAATTTTTTATTGTGATTTGGGCATTGGGTTGCAGCATGATAGTGACCTCGCTTTCAGACCTCGCAAGCGGTTTTAAGGGTTCCTCTTCTGCGAGGTCTTCCTGCATGTAACTTGCCTCGCACTCAAGCACTCAGCTCCCTTCGAAACATAGGCCTACCTCGTGGAGCCACACGATAGTATTCAAACTGGTACCCTAACAAAGAATTAGTAAATTTATGTGTTTCTGATGGCAGTACAATCCGTGAGTTATTGGAACACATGGCAAAAACTAATAGTGCAGAACAACTATTGACCAGAAGCGATTTAAACGATTTATCCATAAAGAAAAAAAAATATTGTATGACGTTGCACTGACAGTGAGGGCAACAGCGTTTTAAGCGGAACCAGATAATTAAAGGTTCCAAAGGTGCATGCGCAAGAAAGGTACTTTTCATGCATGTAAAGTGTCTCACACTCCAGACGGAAGAGCTAAGTCTGAATCATTGCTTGGGAGATGACGTGATTCAAGCTAGCTATAGCTTTTGGGTGCATCAAGCCTTCAAGGTGTCTTGAAGTGGTAGATTCGTGAAAGCTAGCTCGCTTTCACGGGTGAGGTCTCGGTCAAGCAGCAAAGACATTTGCTGTTTTGAGTGCTGAATTATCGTGATTATAATGGTTATTGCAACATTAAAAAAAAAAATCAGGTTAGCAGGAGTCCCACTTTGATTTATGTATCTGTTGATTTCTGGTGGAAGCTTTGATTTAGTTTCAGAGCTGGTCTATTGTATTTACTGGTATCCATAATTAAGAGAGCAAAAAAAGGTAAATGTGCTCATAATTTTTCTTTTTATTTTGCAAGGATTGGTGTAATTTAGGTTTGTGATATTTTTGCAGAACCTCATTTTCTTAGGACAAACCCCTTTGACTCCAAACTCCATATGGCCATGAAGTCATTGCAGTACGTGTGGTGACCCTTTCAGTGCCAAATTTTGGATTGAGTCAACAGCTTTTCTCTGTGTGCATTGGGTGCAATGTGCCCAATGCGTGCTGAGAAAAGCTGTTGACCTGGGGTATTCTGTCTATAGGCATCCTGGTATTTGAATGGAAGGGCTGTTTAGGAGGAATATGGATCTGGGATCCTAATGGTAATTCAGGCTAGCTTGACTGAAGTAGACCAACTTAAGGCGTGATTGGCACCGAAAGAGTTAAATCTAGATACATGTACATGCAGCAGATGGTCTCATGAAGCAGCGGGTATGGAACACTTGTGTCCTGACATGAGGTGCACTGTCTCATACACAATTGGCAGAAAAGTGGCAGGCTTTATAGTTCTAGTACCTCATTCAGTATTCTGAAGGCAGAACTTTATCTTTATGTTATCTCGGCCAACTATTTGAAGTCAATAAATAATCTGATAAATATTCCTGTGCCTGTGAGTCAAACTCTGATGTCCATACCCAGACTGGCTGGTTTAGATGGCATGGGCATTCCCCACTGACCCATATCCTTATGCTGATTATATTTTTAGTGTTTGTGCACCATAGGGGATACACAGTCAATGAACATATCCAACCATGCTTCAATAGCCGAAACAGGTTGGAAAAGAGGATGGTTTTGTTACACTCAGCACATACAGTGCCAGAGGGTATTGTCTTCCCCTGCATCCTCTGTCTATCAATCTGTCTTGTGGAGGTTACTGCAATATCTTAAAAAAATATTCACTGTAGCTGTACAGAATTTTTGTCACAGAGGGAGCTTATGATGGACCAGGTTCCTAATGAAAACAAGCGTCCTCTGATTATTTTTAAACTTTTTAAGAAACTTTTAATGTATTTAGCTTTGAAAGCTGCTTTATGAGGGAGCACACACAACATGACAAGTAAGTTTCCTTTGAGCTTAATACCCCAGGCCCCGCACTCAACACCAAAACCTGTGCGTCATTGTTCCAAATTTCAGGGGTAAAGGGGGGGGGGAGGGGGTAATTTTTTGGCTTGGGCACAGTCCGCTAAATTGTAAATTGGGTGTCTTACAAGGCCCAAGTCCACAAAATCTTAACATTAATTAAGGTATGTTTTGTACATTCTCCATGTTTTCATCAAATAGGGGGTGTGGAAGTGAAGGAGCTGCCACTTTCTATGTATCTACCTGATTAAAAGTATTGAAAGGAAAACACTCATTAGGAAGTGGTTTCAGTAATAATAAGCTTAACCTAAATGTAAATGGAATGTTCAACATGAATATGGAGTTTTTCCAGGTACATATATGGACCAATACATTTGTATCTTTGAAATAAAAAATTGGTAACTTATTTATGACCAAAATCTCCTTGTTATCAAAATATGGGGGTAAAATTGAGGGAAAACTCCTTGAAATGGGGGTGCAATGCAATTTATGGAAGTATCATGTGTTACCACTTTTATGGAGAGTGCGGGGTCCGGGCTTAATACTTAATCCGGTTGTACTTACTGCTGTGAAGACTGCATGCAACTTTCTTTTTCAATAATCTGTCAGGAATGGTCCCGTATCATAGGTGTTGTAGAACTGCTTACTGTTTCTCTTCAAGAATAATAAAGCAACGAGTCAACAATTTTCTTGGCACCAAAAATGTGTCGAGGGGAAAGCTATTTTCTGAGTCTGCAGAGGGTTAAAGTACCATATTATCTCTTGTAAGTGCCCCTGCCCTGTTAAGTGCCCCTCCACTTTCTCATCCATAAATTTATGAGATTTTCCCAGATTTTGTTCCATTTTAGATAATTTATGCACAAATATTGTTCCAAAAATCCAAATATAGGTATATATGTTATACTCTCTTAAGATAAATTTCCTAAACTTGTGTCCTGGGTGCTTAAAAAGGATAATATGGTAGTTGCAATGGATTAGTACACTGTTTTGTCATAGCTACAATGTATATTAGCTGAGTACCAAACCAAAACTTGTTAAGGCAAACAAAAAAATCTCCTGTTTTCTGTCACATGAAAAAATTATGCAGGGTTTTGTGGGTAGGCCTAAAGAAATCATTGCTCGTTTATGCTGTAAGTTCTTGTGTACATAAATTGGGATGAAGCAGAATTAACAGCACTTCAGGATATATCTGGGAAGGATTATTCAATTTATAGTGGACATTCAGTGTATATATACATGTATTTCTGAGATATTTAATTGATTTTATGAAAAATTAACAAAACTGTAATTTGGAGTCAACAGCTTTCCTCAGGGCATTTTGCACGCATTCTTGCAGCCCTAAGTCCCCATGTTTTGAGGCTATAAAAAATGGGGACTTAGGGCTGCAGGAAACTAAAGTTTTTTTTTGCTTGGGCCTAACCACAAAGTAGTGCAATATGTCAGGCCAGGCTGCCCAGGTGTACTTGAAGTTGCACGTCTGACATACAGGGCAACTGATCAACTGATCGTGGAGCATATATGGGTGACTGGCCCACTATTTGCATATGGACACTCCTGTATATTACAGGAGAGGCCACAGGAAGTGACCGGCAGATATGTTGATATAACTGGAGGCTTGTGGAGTTGACCCAGCAAGCATCAACAAAATACAACAAAATGATTGCCCTGAATTTTTAAACTGTTTGTGAATTACTGGCCATCTGGTGTGTAATAAGCATTGTAACTCGAGTTTCATTTCATTGTAACATACTTGGTTGAGATAGGGACCTGCTTTGTGAGTATACTTGTGCACTATTTGACTTGGCCGTGTTGACAGACTTGGCATGCAGAATGTGGGGCACAAACATGTCAGTGAGAAATACAATGTACCTGATACTCATACAGCCAGCGAAAACAGTTGTCCAAATCGTAAGTGTAAACATCCATGGCAAATTTAGATAAGGGCAAGAAATGAGTTACTTAAATTGTTTAAGTTCTTCTTTCGCAAAGTTTGGATTTCAAAGCACACGTCTGTGCAGATATATCTGAGAATGCTGGACGTTTGGCTTGATTTTGTGCAAATGGCATTTATTTTTTTCAGTTTGTAGAATTGTGTGACATTAACTCACCTGGAATCATGAAGTGGGACTAATTATGTGACATTTAGTATTCATGTTGGAAATGGGAACCACTAGCTGCATGTTGAATGTACAACATCCAGGCCCCTGTATCACTGATAAACATTAAACGGACAGGTATATGATTAGTAGCTGGGGTAGCAGATAACAGTAGGTGTTGATTATTTTCTTTGTTCTATCATGTGGGTATAGTGGGAAACCCACTGTTCTTAACAGCATTACACCTATAATGCATACGTGTATCATAGAATAGTTAAAAGCTATTCTTGGACCCCCCCCCCCCCTCAACCACCCATTGTACTAGAGTGGTCTTTTCATCTACCAGGGGTGTGGAGCTCTTCTGCCATAAAACAGTTGTCTCCAACATGTTTGATCATCCTGAGGAGCTATATATAGACAGGTTTCACTGTATGCTCTGTTGTAATCATACAGAGTGGGACTACAGTGGTCCCCCTCTTATAAGGCCACCCCAAATGCACTGGAAAATTGGCTTTTTAAGAGTGGTGGCCTCTCTTGAAGGGTAATTTACGATGAAAATGTCATACTTCCTACATGGAGAAGTGGCCTTTGTATAGGGGGGTGGCCTCTCTTGGGGGGGGGGGGGGGGGGCTTATAAGAGTGGACCACTGTAATAATCATGAATAATTTGTTGGATATATGATCATCCTGAGGACTGGTAAAGCAAGATAGGTTTCACTCTGTGTTGGAATTTTGACAGCTTGACAGATTGTCATAGCTTTATTGAATATAAACATCTGGCATCCTGCTACCTTTCATTCTGTAAAGTGAAAAAGAGGAAATATAAAAGTGAACCTCATCCTGGTGAGTTTACACATATTGCAGACATTGAGAGTTAATATATAATGTAGAAAAACACTGTACATTTATATATATATATATATATATATATATATATATATATATATCTATATATATATATATATTTATATATATATATATATATATATATATATATATATATATGTGTGTGTTTATACACATAGTAGGAAAAAACTAGACATTTTGCATGTAAGTTTAATACACAGGGTAGGCATTGTGTTGGTCAGTTTATAATACACACAGTAGACATCATGGATATTGTGCTTATCAGTTTATACACACAGTAGACATTGTGTCGGTCAGTTTATACACAGGGTAGACATTGTGTCGGTCAGTTTATACACAGGGTAGACATTGTGCCAGTCACTTGATACACAGGGTAGATATTGTGCTGGTCAGTTTATACACAGGGTAGACATTGTGCTGGTCAGTTTATACACAGGGTAGACATTGTGCTGGTCAGTTTATACACAGGGTAGATATTGTGCTGGTCAGTTTATACACAGGGTAGATATTGTGCTGGTCAGTTTATACACAGGGTAGACATTGTGTGGGTCAGTTTATACACAGGGTAGACATTGTGCTGGTTAGTTTATACACAGGGTAGACATTGTGTGGGTCAGTTTATACACAGGGTAGACATTGTGCTGGTCAGTTTATACACATTGACATGGTAGATATTGTGCCAGTCACTTGATACACAGGGTAGACATTGTGCTGGTCAGTTTATACACAGGGTAGATATTGTGCTGGTCAGTTTATACACAGGGTAGACATTTTGTGGGTCAGTTTATACACAGGGTAGACATTGTGCTGGTCAGTTTATACACAGGGTAGACATTGTGCTGGTCAGTTTATACACATTGACATGGTAGATATTGTGCCAGTCACTTGATACACAGGGTAGACATTGTGCTGGTCAGTTTATACACAGGGTAGATATTGTGCTGGTCAGTTTATACACAGGGTAGACATTGTGTGGGTCAGTTTATACACAGGGTAGACATTGTGCTGGTCAGTTTATACACAGGGTAGACATTGTGCTGGTCTGTTTATATACAGGGTAGACATTGTGCCAGTCACTTTATACACAGGGTAGACATTGTGCCAGTCACTTTATACACAGGGTAGACATTGTGCCAGTCACTTTACACACAGGGTAGACATTGTGCTGGTCTGTTTATATACAGGGTAGACATTGTGCCAGTCACTTTATACACAGGGTAGACATTGTGCCAGTCACTTTATACACAGGGTAGACATTGTGCCAGTCACTTTACACACAGGGTAGACATTGTGCTGGTCTGTTTATATACAGGGTAGACATTGTGCCAGTCACTTTATACACAGGGTAGACATTGTGCCAGTCACTTTACACACAGGGTAGACATTGTGCTGGTCTGTTTATATACAGGGTAGACATTGTGCCAGTCACTTTATACACAGGGTAGACATTGTGCCAGTCACTTTACACACAGGGTAGACATTGTGCTGGTCTGTTTATACACAGGGTAGACATTGTGCCAGTCACTTTATACACAGGGTAGACATTGTGCTGGTCTGTTTATACACAGGGTAGATATTGTGCCAGTCACTTGATACACAGGGTAGACATTGTGCTGGTCAGTTTATACACAAAGTACTCAGACACTGGCCAGTCAGTTTATACAATTTTTCAATGTTGTTCCCAGCTTTTCAGGAGGACAGGGCACCTTTCATCGAAAAGGGCACTTTTAAAGCACACAATGACAATCAAAAAGGGCACACAAAAATAATGATCCAAAAAGCATACCTTTTTTGTTGTTTTCATGGAAATAGTTCTGATTTTGCATCTTATACTCATGGTCAATAGATTAATTGATAAGCTGTTTTCCCAATTAGTTTAAATTATATTGAAATTTTCTGAGGAAATAAATGTAAAGGCCCATATATCAAAAAACACAGGAGAAAATAACAGGAAGCTAAGGGAAAAGGGCAGGGAACAAAACAAAGGGGCAGGGTAAATCTCCCCTCTATTTTAAGCTACAGATAACACTGTTTTTAATTTATCTTGGCCCAAGTAAAAATCGAGTAAGTATTGCAACATGGTATCATTGCAAGTGATACAGACAAAGCAATTGATGAAGAGTTAATTTTAACTGGCTACTACAAAAACCAGTAGAACTAGTCCTATTCTGAGCAGAATCACAAGTTACTGAGGACAGCGCACTGACTGTATATGCCTGCCAGTCATTAGCCTTGGGTCACGTCCATGCTCATTATGCCAGTGTTGTCATTTTTAGGGCACAGTGACTATTCATCAGTGTAATTACTAGTTGTGTGTGTGATGATATTTCATGGCATAGCTGGGGAACATATTTGCATGAACATCGTGTTACAGACAGTTGGTGCTGGGGCCGGAGTGTACTGTATGCCTCAGATGTCCATGACCTTAAGTTGCTGGAAAAGAAAATTTTGTTTTCACATGAAAAAACACTGATTGTGGTGATGAGACAACATTGGGGCTGGAAACAGTCACTTCCTCATGTACTTTATCAGTCATGTTGCTTCTCTGAATAGTGTAAATCATCAATGTTGTTTTAACCTTATGCATCCTGTACTAAGATTGAGGTCAGTACCCTCCCTTAAGGTGTGTAAACATTTGTCAGAGAGGTTGAGTGGTCACTTGTTCCTGTAGCCTCCCCCCCCCCCCCCCCACAGACATCAAAGCTTGCTGGAGAGGTACAAGCTGCCTTTTATTCTTTGACATGCCAGATCACAGCCTGCTGAGCGCAGCTGATTCTACAGGTCATGTGACTGGTGACTTACGTTTAAATATCATGTCCAGGTGTTGCCTGCTAACATGAGTCTCAGGCCATGTTTGTATCTGACTGTCCCAGTCCAAATGTCCCCTGTAGGTCTGCCTAGCAGGCAAATGCAGGTGGAAATGTTCAGGTTAACCTGTAACGTTCCCTGGCGGTTGCTAACTGGTTTGAACTCTTGTGCATGTCGGGCCCCCACTGGTCTGTACTGAGTGCAATTCTGCTGCAGATAAATGACAGAGCTACTTGACTTGTCCAAGTTTATATAAAAATCCTATGGCAAGAAGTTACCTTCGCATTCATGCAGAGATGTTTTTTCCCCCCTTGTTTCTGACACAACATGTCATAAAAGGCTGTTCTTTGTAGTTATTTATGACAAAGACTTAGGTGAGGATGACGATTGACAGATGGATAAGTTTCTGTCAATGTTAATGATGTGAAGCACGATACAGCACTTGGTAACCAGTTTTTGTCCCAAAAGTTCAAAAGTGGCAAGATAGAGACAGTAGTGTTATACTTGTGTCTGTGCCGTGATGCATGTATTTTTGCCCTGGTGGACTATTTTTAAACTACTATTTGAGTACACAGTTAGCAAATTTTGATTAGTTAGTGTAGAGTTATGGAGAATTCTAAGCCCATGGATTGTAGTGGTTGTATTGAAGTTGAAAATGTGAACAGTGGACGCTGGAGTCTTGATTTGTACCCTCAGTTGAAGCCAATTGAAGTGCTCTTGCTATATGATATATGTAGTCTGAAAGCGAGTACACAAGCTTGTATCAGGATGTCTTTTGATGTTTTGGCAATTTTTCAGGGCTCGCCCCATGGGGGGGGGGGGGGGCTTTTTGTTTTCTGGTTGTCTGTCCATCCGGATATCCATCCATCTAGATGTGCACATGCTTGTTACTGCTATATCCACAGTTCTAATGCCTCCATATATTTTGCTCAAATTTGGCAAAATGCTTATCTTACCTGGCAAAAAGATGCACTAATTAGATTTTGATGTCACCATGACCTAATTTGAGCAAATGGCAGCCTAATTACATGCTTGTTAGAGCTTGGTGAACCCTTCAGTCAATGCTTTGTGTCAAAGGTTTGTCTATAGTTTTGCTTAATTAATTTGTATATGTTTCGCCTGAATATTATTGCCTGCCATGGACATGGTAAACAAAGAGGATGCAGTGGTTTCGAATGGGGCAAAGCTTCACTGCTCAAGGCTGTATAACCGGGGCTTGGAATGGCCTCTGTGGATCACTTTTGATAGCACATGCATGGACCTGTTTTAATGCTCTGTGACATAAGACTCCAGCGTCCACTGTTCATAGTTTCAACTTCTTATCTGAAGCAGTCAGTGAGATTAACTTCAAACCTAGGCCCAATGTTCCTCTAGTGGGTCTGCACCAAGTATGTCTAAGTGGTCGTGCTCCAATGATTTTTGTATCTTTTATTTTTTTTTGGGGGGGGGATCTGAAAAAAAAAAGAATTAAATCTTCTCAAAAGCAGCTCATACAATTGCTTAAATAGCGCACACGGACACTCCTAGGGACCTTTAGTTGTTGATTTGTTCAGGAGGTGGCACTGCATTTTTATTGCTATTTTTAGCTCTGCTGACCTAAAGTCTCAGAGCTTATAGCATCACTAATGTATGTCCATCCATCATTCTTTAAGTCTGTAAACTGTTGGGTTGTGAGCAGGATAACTTTCAAAGTTCTGATTTTAGCCCAATTTAACTTTCATCTAGGTCCTTTTTAATATTGGGGGTACCACCTACAATACAGTTTAGCCCATCTAAAACTTAGCAGCCAAATGCCCTTTTTTGGTTGCAAAGTGTTGTACTGGGGTTTGTAAAGGTTCTCAAAGGTTTGCAAAAGGTTGACAAAGGGTATGTAAAAGGTTAACAAAAGGTTAACAAAAGGTTTCAGATGGTTGAAATGGTTGCAAACCATTTCAAGCCATTTTTCTACATTTTAATCAATAAAGTTGAGAAAGTGTGTGAAATGGTTGTTAACCATTAGAGAAAGGTTTAAAAGTGTTCAAATAATCTGGATGACCTTGATCTTCTGTACCAAGGTCATTGAGGACATAAAGTTAAGGAGTCACTCATTGTTGTCTTGGCACATGCAACAATATCTATCACAGGGATTTGCACAAATAAGCTGTGATTACATGTGGAGTGCCATCTGGTGGACATATTATACACTGAATTAACATAAGCTTTATATGTTCAGAAGCCACCTGAGGACTCACAGCTTTGAAATGAAGAGGTGCAATATAGCAATGGTGCCAGCAGAGCATTGGGTCCATGGGTCTCTTGTAAATTAAAATAAAATTAAAATAATTGAAATAGTTAAATAAAAAATCCAGCAGTAAATTTACATTTAGACAAATATTTCATTTCAGAAAGTATATACTTTTGATAGTTTTGCATGAAAAACAAATGCTATAACTAGAAAAGAAGATTTGCTTCACAGCAGATCTGTCTGAGTACCTTCAAAATGAGAACAATTTGAAATGCTACACTATGCCATTGTTCAACATAATCCAAATTTTGTGTATGATGCTAATTTTCATAAGTTAGAATGCTACAATTTTGGTTGTTGGTTCATTGGATGTGGCATGTCACAAATTTAAAAAGTGAAGTTGCAATGACACTACTATCTGTAATAGTTTTGAAGTTACTCAAGACTTTAATTTTGTGTATTTGCCTAATTTGCTTAAATTTAAAGCCTACAACTTTGCTTTATGGATCATTGATTGTGGTTATGTCACGTACCTACAAATTAAATTTGGAATGGCACCTCTGTATAATAGTTTTGAAGTTATTCAAGATTTAAATTTATTGTATTCACTTATTTGCATCAATTAAAATTGTACAATTTTGTATCATGGGTCATTGGATGCAGCTACATCACAAGCCCATAAATTGAAGTTGGAATGGCATCTCTATCTATAATAGTTTTGAAGCTATTCAAGATTTAAATTTTGCATATTCACCTAATTTGCATTAATTAAAATCCTATAACTTTGGTTCATGGTCCGTTGGATGTGGGTTGGCCACAAACCGATAAATTGAACTTGGAATGGCATCTGTGTCTGTAATAGTTTTGGAGAAATTCAACTTAAAAATTTTTCAGTGGCCCGTATTAGCAGAAGTTGAAATTCTACAGCTTCATTTACTGCCCATTATATTGGCATGTGTCACAAACTTATATGTGCCCATTTAAATTTTGTGTCTATCTGCAATAGTTTGGAAGATATGGAGCTTTTAAAATTTCGATAGGCTGTAATTTGTATAATTTTAAACATGTCAATTATTCCAAATCGGAGAGTCAACTTCCCTACCAGCTCTGTTACTATGCCATGTTTAAACATTGTAGCTTGCACAGTGTCTGAGAAGAGCTCCAGATAAATTATGTGGCAAGGAGGATGAGGAGGAAGAAATATTTCTACAAAATGTTCTAGCTCCTTAAGTACATTTAATCATATATACCTGCCCAAAAGACCACCTGTCTTGAGAGACCAGCATGTGATCATCCCAAGGGGTGAGACTTTCAAGCCAGATTTCACTGTGACACAGATCAGGCGAGAAAGATGTTTGTCAGAAGTGTTGTAATCAATATATACATGTATTGACTGACACTGACACAAGTGGATTGAATTAGAACATGTCTGGTTGAACATGCAGCATGCCAAACTTTGCGATGTGCCACAGATGTTAAGTTGTCTAAAATTATGGGTGAAAAATAGTGAGTGTACAGCCATAACCACAGAAATCTAACATAAATGAATGTCAAATACAAGTGGTTCAGTTATCAGAATTAACCATGTCGAGTATACAGTTGGAAATATACCTGCTGTGGCAGGATGGCTGTGGTAGAGCTATGTAGACTTATTTTGTTAGCCCACATGCTCTTATCAAACTGCTAAGCACGTAAAGTATGAGATTGCTAGAAATTTCCACGAAAACATGATTAATCTTCTTTATGTATACTGCTGATATAACAATATAAATAAAAAGTCTAAATCACTTTTAAAATGTATTATCATACCTGTCAAGTCTCCCCCATAAGGTGGGAGTCTCCCACTTTTTCACACAAATTTTTTTTATGTACATGCAAAAATTTGCAAATTTGGCAGAATCTCCCCCATGAAAATTTAGTATTTTCC
This sequence comes from Hermodice carunculata, assembly GCA_964020975.1. Lineage (NCBI taxonomy): Eukaryota > Metazoa > Annelida > Polychaeta > Eunicida > Amphinomidae > Hermodice > Hermodice carunculata. The sequence goes on from OZ026626.1 coordinate 38,189,805, forward strand.
ATTAAACTTTTTGTTAAAATACAAATCTCCCCCATAGATTTTTCAAATTTACAAAAATCTCCCTATTTTGAGGTGTGAAATGTTGCCAGATATGTATAATTATGATTAATAAATACCAGAGGGCTCCGTATTAAGATTTCCCATAATTGCAAGCTGTATGTTTGGCCGTGGGATGGTACCATTGATTCCTCGAAAAAATTGTTTTGTGATGCATGCATATAATTTTTTATTTTATCATGACTGGAAAAGTTTCAAGAATTGAAAGACCAGAATATTTATGTTAGTCGTGAAGTGAAGCTCATACATAAAGATTCTTTTTTTTGTGTACCATGCACTTGGGCAAAATATATGCTGCAAACTGTGCCGGAATTATCAGCCATGCTCAACAAAAGCATTAACCCTTAAAGTGCTAATCACTGCTATAGTTGTTTTCTCATTACCATTAAACATATAATGGTTAAAAGATTCAAAGTCCTCATGAAGATACCTTTCATTCAAATACCAGCAAGCCTAGTTCAAAGTAAAAATTAGTCTCAGTCAACAGCTTTCCTTGGGGCACTTTATGTAAGTGTACTGGGGAAAGCTGTTGACTCAATCTGAAAGAGCTTCAAGTGTTAAGTACCTCTTTTTCTTAATTGATGGAGTTGTATGTTTATATAGTGGTCCCCCTCTAATAAAGCCACCCCAAATGCAATAAAAAAGTGGCCACAGTAGAGGGATGTCCTCTCCTGAAGGGACAATACAATGCAAATACCACTTCTGTGTTATGGGGGAGTGACGTTTGTGGAGAGGGTCTACTCTCCTGAGGGGGACTTAAGTAGAGAGGAACCACTGTATACATGTAGATATATAGGGCCAATGCTTTTCCATTTTTTCCAAAACTGAAGCGGAATTGTGAATTTTTTTTCATCCTTGAAAGAGAATTTGATATTTTTTCTTATTTGAATTAGATATAAATATATAGCAGTGAAACAGAATTTGAACAATTTTTGTTGATGAAGTAGAATTCCTTTTTTTTTTTGAAACGGAAAATCACTGGCCATAGATATCTAAGTAATTGTCAGTATGAACTAAGATATTTTTTTTGGGACAGATACATTGATGTCTGAAGCTTGTGACATTGTAGGTCTGGTTTTTGTCATCTTGATTCTCCCTTACACAGAGGGTAACCTGTTCACAATATGTACCTTTTCATGGTATCTGAGTGCGGCATTAATATTATTGCTACTTTCCTTTCTTGTCAGGACATCATTCAAGAGAAAAAGTGCCGACGTTAATACCATGAGGAGACGGACTGCTCCCAAACCAAGATTCTGGTCTAATCCAGAACGCCAGCCCAGCACACCTGATGGATACGAAATTGTTGAACCTGTTGTGAGTGGTTTTTCCATCAAAAAGAGAAAAGAAAAATGTTATGTTTAAAATATTATAAAATGTATTGTATGATGCATTTGCATCAAATGAAATTTGCTACTGATATCAAAACCATTCATTTTCATCCCCACCCTTTAATACCTCATACCTATCGCTCACCACCATTGGGCTATTAGCTCAAGTATGTTTGTTATTGTTTTTGCTGAGGGTGTCATGGTTTGGCTGGACAGGGTTCATACAGGTCCTTGAAACCCCTGGAAGTACTTTAATTTGCTGTATGCTTTTTCAAGGCCTTGAAAACCTTGAAAGTCCAGGTTTTTGCAGTAAAGTTCTTGAATTTTAGACATGTTAAATATTATGTAATAATCCTTCCACCAACAGTTAGGTTGTCCCTGGTCAATATACCTTTCCGTAACATGGGTCAGGTGCTTAAGGGTCAAACTTTTTGAGGTCTTTCTTTTTGACAAAATACATAAAGGTATGGTTCAACATTATCATCATTTTTCATTCAGTTAGTACTTAGGGTACTAAATTTCATGACCCCCCCCCCCCCAGCTTAGTACTTAGAATGATGACTTGAATAATAAGTACTTTATGTTCTTCCAAGAAAAAATACCAAAATACCACAAAATTTGGGTTTCAACTGACCATCATTTTCCACTATCTGTAGAAGTGTACAAGTCCACTTACCCCCCCCCCCCATGTACTGAAAGTAATAATTCAAAAATGATTAAATTGTTGAACCATCCCTAATGCTAATGCACCTTAATTTCCCTGTGATGCTTATAAATTAAGTTTTTGATGATAAAATAAAAAGGGAAAATATTATAAACTTAAATTGACCTCCCTAATCAAAATTATTTTCAACATGTTCAAAGTGCCTGAAAAACTAAACATTAAAATTTAGGTTCACAACACATAGTAAATGGTCTGAGATTTGTGTTCAATATTTACAGCCTGTGATACCCAGTGCAGACTGGGAGACGGATAGTGACCCTGATGACGGCTATGAGACGATCGAGGAGCCCACTGCCCCAGTACCGAAGATGCCAAGGTCACCCACCAGAGGTCAAGGTTGGAAGCCATTGCCAAAATTGCCAGTTGGACCATCACCAACACCCAGGGAGAAGTCAAAGGGCCTGTCAAACAAACAGTCGTCTCATCCGGGAAGAAAAGTAATTACAAGTTGTTCATTGGGGCTGGGATAGTTTATTGGTGCATCATGATTCTTATGCATACAGTGGTCCCCTTCTTACCAGGCTACCCCAAGGGCGTAAGGAATGTTGCTTCAGTAGAGGCGTGGCCTGTCACAAGGAGGAAAACGGAATGCAAATACTGTTCTTGCTGCATGGAGAGGTTGTCTCTTTCGAGGGAATGGCCTACCACCAGGGGGCCTTATCAGTCTGTGCGAAAAGTTTTTTTCTTTTATCGGCCATTTTGCTCAAATTTCGATAGTCCCAATACTTTAACATGTAACTTGCTAACATTTTCTATTGGTCTGGGGAATTTTTTATCGGTAAAAACCGATAAACTGATACTTTTTGCATGGACTGCCTCATGAGAGGGGGACCACAATATATGTAGTCAGAAATGTATCATGTTGCTGTTTACTCTATGTAACAAATGGAAATCTTTGAGCATGTAGTTTTATTACCTTTGGTACACAAAGTGTCAGAGGGTATTGTCGTTCCCTGCTTCGTCCATCTGTCTTGTCGACATTATCGCAATATATCAAAAAAAATTCACCGTAGCTTTACCAAACGTTTATCAGAGATGAAACTTATAATGGACCAGGTTCCTATTAAAAACCAGCTTCCTCTGACTATTTTTAAACTTATGAAACTTTTGAAGTTTTTATTTGAAGGCCATCTTAGTGGTGTACAAGTGGACAATCGTGTTACCATAATATCTCGTGAAGGATTCATCACAGCTTCGTCAAATTTTTGGCGCAGTTACACCATATTATGGCATCTTTGAAGTCTCAAACAAAAATTGAAGAAATGAGGAAAAAAGATTGTGGGCGCTGAGAGTAATCCGTTCTCTGAACGCTTTTTATGCGAGTACTTCCTCAGAGTTCACAAGTAAGATTATGACAGGTCTTTGTGTAAAATTTGCACAATAGAATGTGCATTTTTGGGGTCCACATAGGACAATGTGCATTAATTTTACATTTAGATCTAGAACATCACAATATGGTACATGTATGTATATGTCATATGGGGTATATCACATAAATTGTGATACACATTGAACTGTAGGTAAGATTATTATCATCCACACCAATTGTCAAGCGCTAAAACTTCAACAAAGTAATGCTTGATATAATCAGTTTATAGTAGGTTTTTCATTAGCCACAGTGGTCACGTGCCTTGTTATAGTCAGTTTTTAAGGAATGTTACAAAAGTTTTGACTGCTTGCCAAGCTTTAAAATTGGATTACAAAAAATAGAATCTATGTACAAATTGACTCTGGACTTTTTGTGTAGATGTATGGTAGAAATGCACCCAAACATGCCAAAGAGTTATCTGGGCAGCTCTACATCGTTGTAAGATTGTTTAAAGTCTCATCCTGGTAACAAATGTGTACAAGCATTGCGTATAATCTATTTTTAGCAAGCTCTACCGCTGCCCTCATCAGCCATCAAAACCAAACCATCACAGAACACTTCGGGACAGGGTGATGTTGATGGTGACAGTCCACCTTTACCACCACCTCGATTAGAGAGTGCCTCAGATGTTCCACCTCCTCGTCCACCAAAAGATTATTCTCGAAGGGTCAAAGAACTGTTAGTACCACCTTGCCCTCCAAGATCATCCTCCACATCATCCTTGTCCTTACCTGAACAATCTGCACCACAAGCGCCACCTAGGAGCCATAAACCAAACAAATCCAGTTCTGAAAAGGAAAACGAAAGACCCATTAGTGAAGACTGTGACAGCCAGGCTACTGCAGGATCAAATAGAGGGCCAGGAAACAGGGGAATAAATGGGGACAGTAAGAGTGTACCGAAGCTTCCACCAAGGAAATGTCAAATGACATGCGTTGGACCAACTCCTGAAAGGTGAGTGGAGGCTGAATCTTGTGCTTCAGCTTAATCCTGTCTCCCTTGGGTAAAGTAACCCAGCAAATGTCACAAACAGATTGACTCTGGTTGGTAAAACTGCCTCATGTTAACTTGAACCAGATGGAGCTGTTGACAGAGGTACAGGGGTCGCCCCCTCCCCACTATTAGGCCACCCCAAATGCACCAGAAAGGTGGCCTTATAAGAGGGTTGGCCTCTCTTGAGGGGTAAAATACAATGAAAATGCCATACTTGCTGCATGGAGAAGTGGCCTTTGTAGAGGGAGTGGCTTCTCCTCAGGGAGGCCTTATAAGAGGGGGACCACTGTACTTAATGACATGGGGACCTCTTGGCAGTGTCACATGTGACCTTGTCTCAAAACAAATTACCAGCAAGAGTCTCATGTTCTTCTTTTCCCTCAGGAGTAAGAACAATAACAGGTCAGCAGCTTGTCTCAGTGCTGTCTAGTCACTTTGCCCACAGCGGGCCAATGGAACCTGCTGACCTGGTCTTCACATGGTTTGCCAAAAGCTTCAAGCAGACATTGTATGTTAGGGTGCTCTAAAATTGCACTGAGCAAGTCTCAAGAGTACTCTGATGAAAAGACATTCTACTGGAGATTAAGGCTTCCTGTGGTTCGTAATATTGAATGGCAGGTGAAAAGATTAGAAGTGCATGGGTGAAAAAACTGGTCAATTTTCTATTTCTTATGACAGTAACATGCTCGGCACGCTGCTTTTGTTTACAAATGGTGACAGTGTCTGGTTATGTGTAATGCTTACAGATAATATTGCTCAAACTGTTGAAGTGGTTCAATGTGAAATTGGATGCATCTCAGTATTTGACATAGTATATTACATGAAAATTTCAGGGGCGGGCAGCTACATGTATTTCTGTTGTGGTAAGTTTGTGTTATTTCATTCTTAACATTTTTTCAGTACTCAGCAGAAAGTTGTCAAAAGAGCAAAGTCGGAGGCAGTACTAGATGTTCGTAAACTGGCAAGCATCCATGAGCGCCCTCCAGCGCCCCTTCCACGCCTACATGGAGACTCCCCCGGTGGATCCATTAACCTTCTTCAGCAAGTGCCACCACCCCCTGATGACATTGATGAAAAAGGTAAAATTTGTACCATGTTGGTCCTAATAAGGACACCTGCTCTAATAAGGGTCCCCCCAAGTCTTTGGAATTTGAATGATCAAAGATTAGACCAAAAAAATTCTACATATATTTGATGAATTTGATTTCTAAGTTGAAGGCTCTTTATATCGTAATTTGGAAGAAAGTCCTTTAAAGAATTTTTTACTGTCTTAGATTTGTTTTGACTGAAATGGAGGCACAGATTCACATACCCTTGTGAATTTCCACAAAAAAAAAACTACATACATATATTTTAAACTCTGGGAACAGTCCAGCATGTTTTCCTAGGCCCCCACATGGGCAAGGACACACCTGACTGCAGGTTGTCCCATATGGTAAAACTAACAAAAAATTTCTACACCAACCCATTCTGGACCCAATTTATTTTATGGGAACCAGAATTAACAGTGCTGTTGGTGTGTAAACAGGAACTCATGTGTAACGTAACGACAACGGCACCCTGCTTCCCTAGTGGGTACCGGTAGTTTTTTGACAGCTCCGGACGAGAAAAAACAGAGTTTCAAAACTGGTTGAATCTTGTTGTCTTGGCTTTACAGCTACTTGTCCACTTTTGCTCAAATTTTTTAAATATGTATATCCATTTATATTGCAGAAAGATAGATAAGCATGCAATAGTGCACAAGATTGGTAATGTTTCTATATTATGCCTTTCCATTAGCCCCCCCTCCCCCCACCCCCCCCGCAAAAAAAAAAAAAAAAAAAACCTTCTGAGCCATGTAGGATTATCTGTATATCACAATATGTTCAGTCTAATTCTCTGTATTTTTGTTTTTGCATAATTTGCAGATACATGTAGCACAATATTGTGAATAAAAAAACATTGAAATGGCATGTTATTGTAGGTTTAGTAGGAACTGGACTGGAAGCACAACATTGAGAATTGAATGCACAAATTGTTGAAAGTAGAAACTGCCCTTGATCAAATGCTCATCTATAAAACGTGTGTTTTATATAGCAGGCAGTGGTTACATACTACCAGACCATGCAGATAGCCACCTGGTGCTGACAAAAGAAGGCTACATTCCAATGGAAGACGTGGAGGGGACAGAAGCCTACAATGCTAAACGTTCCAGGTATGGCTCAACTCCAACAAGTACATTACTGGGCCAGCACTAGCAATTTTACAACTGTAGCCAGTTTGGCTAAAGTAACAAGAACCTCTTTAACCAAATGCTGAGTATATTAGCCAAATAGTGAGCAGATTGTACATATTCAAATTATGCACACTAAATCTGAAAAGTCAAATAAAACACAATGAACATGTTTAATAAATTATGAAATATCATCAGCGAATTTGCCCAAAGATTACAAAACTTTGTTAGCTAAATCAGCCTCTTGGCCGCAGGTTTTTTAGCTAATAGATAGTGCAAGCTTGCAAGCCTAGCAGTATTATGTAACATGTATTGAAACTGAAAAACATTCCTTTATCTGATAGAAAACTATTGCCCTTTATGTTAATTTATGCTCCTTTGAGCTTGCTGCTATAGCCCCATGACAATCAGTGGTTGCATGGGACACCATTTCCGGTGGACAAGCAGTAGCCAATCAGTGAGGCTGGATTTGTTTATCCACCAGGTGGTTCCACTTGTAAGGAGCTAAATACCAAGCAAAAGTTACCAGTGCTGCAATGTGCAACACATATCCTCTAATGGCTCTTGGGATTCAGGGGCATGGTTTCCTCGTCATCACAAGTGGCAAATTACATGACTGGTTGACTATTAAAAGGAGAGTCAATATTAAGGCATGGTACCCCTCAGATAACCATGCTTGCTAGCTCAGCCATGTCACATGAACTGTGCCCTCATAAATCAAGTATTGGACAGTTGCCATTCCTGGAGCCATACATTTCCTCTTTTTCAGTTTATTATGACACTGAGTTTTTTCATTTTTTCCTGTATGAAATATAAATAGGATGAGCTTTAGTCCAATATTAGTGCAGTGCTCAAAACAAGGGCCATTTTTACCCCGTGGCCTTCTGGGCCGGAGGTGTGTTGTCATCTATATGCATCCGTCCGTTATTATGAATATGGGTCGTGTTTTTCTAATAAGTGTATCATACTAGAGACGTCCATGCAATGTTAAGGCCATATCTCCAAAAATACTCACTTTACAGAGACCAAATTTTTATCACGGGGCTATTGGGGTGCTTCAGGTGCCTGTCAAAAAGTAGGTCACTAGGTCACAGTTCTACATTAAAGAAAAAAGCAGCATTAACACAATGTCTAAAAAATATTGATTGCAGCTTCATTAATTATTTGTGAGAGTTGGTCCTAAGAATGCCTCCGTAGCCTATCGAAAACTAGGTCACTAGGTCACAGTTCTACATTAAAGAAAAAAGCAGCATTAACACAATATCTAAAAAATATTGATTGTAGCTTCATTAATTATTTGTGAGAGTTGGTCCTAAGAATGCCTCCGTAGCCTATCGAAAACTAGGTCACTGGGTCAAATATTTAGGTCACAGTGCTGCATTGAAGAAAAATGGCCTTGCCATGATATCTCTGCTCATTGCATTTGCACCAAAACTTTGTCATTAGGTCAAACAGAAGTAACCTTGACCAACCCAAGGATATTGTCATCACCTACGCATCCTTCGGTCTGTCTGTCCGTCCATCCTGGCCGAGGAGTTTTCAGTCACTGACCGGGTTTTAGTTAATACTACTCAGTACCTGGCGATCTTTTAACATGATCAAGTTATTGTAAGGCATGATCAACTTGTCCCATTGATGAAACCCTTAGCATTTTGTGTTGAAATGAAAATTTCAAACACCTTAGATTCAAACATTGTTACAGTACTTTATCAGCATGTAAGAAGTTAAATTGGCAAAATACTTTAACACTTGCTGTTGCCAAGGCAACAATGTGTCTCATAAACTTCATTGTGCTTGTATATGTGCACAATTTTTATTGTATAAAAGGTGTGCAAGTACAAAATATTTAAATTTTAAATGGTTCGCATATTTCTGTTGAAGATTTGGACAAAATTTCATTTTGGAACTTCTTTATGGACAAGAAAAGAAAAGAAATGCTCACTGTGGCACAGATTTATTGCATTTACCTGCATGCTTTTACGTGTTTGTGTAAGTTTGGGCATGTGGTTCTGGACACTGAAAAGTTATTATTGTTAAGTTGTCTGTGAAAGTGTTTTGTGTTACATGTATGTATAAAAACATATAGAAGAGGCATTGATAAGATTCTCGAGATTATAATATTTTGTTAAGAAGAAATTGCCATTCCCAAATTAGGTAATTAACATATGGGACATGATCTGGATGTGAATCTGAAGTTCAAAACAAAATCATTCATTGCATGTATTTCTGTTTTGTCAAGTTGTTTAACTTAACCTTTGAATTTTTTTTTTTTCAGCCACCCCCCAAGAAAGCAGAGTGCTGCATACATTGATCCTAAAGACATCGACTCTCATCCTGACCCCAGCACTCCAGAGCCATTTAGGGACTTGTGGTCCATCACTGACTTTGGATATCCCAGGACTAGCTACTGTAGTAATGCTTCTGATGGCAGCGCCCCCTATCTAATGTTGGTGAGCAACTTCTGGATAATAAGATGGTCCCGTCATGCTGATGGGAGTGGCTTTTTCAAGACAGGGATGACTGTAGGACTTGGGTTAGCGTAGCGCCAACATGTTCTTAAAGGTCTTACTTGCAGAGCCTAGTCCACTCCTTTCACTTGTAACTTTAAAACTGCATTAAAATATTTATTTTGGTGTTTCAGAGAGGTCGCCAGAATTACAAATGCTGGCCATCGCTGAAATCAAATTGACTCTTTTGGGGGCTCAGTAGTTGCCAGTGTTAGCTAGCAGCAGCCAATATTAGCCCCTGGTGGCCAATATCAGCCCCTGGTAGCCAGCACTAGCCACTGACGGCTGTTTTTTTTCCACATTTCTAACAGTGGTAGCCACCGATTAATGGTTGCCAATTCCAGTTTATGCTATTTGGTGCTTTTAACCCACAGAGTGGATGCAATGCAAGTAAAATGGGAAATTAGCGGAGCTGAATATTATTCTTCATACTCATGTACACAAGGTCATCTGTCATATACTGGCATTGTAATGAAACCATGACCATACAATATTATTTTTTATACTCAAGGACAAACTGGAGTACCTCATTGTGATTAATGTATGTCATTTTTTGTTTGGCAAAGACGTGTGTATGTATTTGACAAACACAACTCTGTCACAGGGAACTGCAATAATTATAGTTTCATAACCAAAAAATTGTCTTTTTTTTGTATATCTTCTTAAGGTGTCACATGACTACCTATCCATATTTGGAAGGATCACAGATTAAGAAAATCCTTTTGAATCCATTCCGCTGTGACAACAATGCCACAGTGATGCACGTAGCTGTTTCACGTTATTACACCAACTTGTATTACGTGGCAATGGCAAAAACACACATGCATATATATAGTGGGCCACCTAATGGTCTCCGTCATTGCCTGATAAGATCAATTTAGATCAAAAGCAGTCGCAATCTGTCCTCCAGCTTTCAAGGCACTAGTCTTGTCATCTACGCTTTTTATGTACCTGTTTCAAAAAAAGTTAAATGACATAACTGATGGCTTGTTTAGAGTACATGTACCATAAAAATCAATATTACCCAATCATGTAGAGTTTGAACTTGTCACTTAAATGTACTTGTGCATGCAACAAGGAAGTTGAGACTATGCATTAATTTAATAAATACATCATGTGCATGTAATTTTTTTGTGCTTGTACCTTTATGAACCAGTTGAACAAAATACATTAATAAAAGCAGTGGTCATTATCAGGGTTTTCCAAACAAACACGCCATATAGAACATTATTGATCACAAGAAGTAAAGTTTCACGGAATATAATAACCCGAGGATGGGTTATGCTAGAAAAATTTGCATAACCCTTTTTGTTTTGGTGCATGTGGCCAGTGACAGTGATTATATTGCATTATTTCTATAACACCCACAACATGACAGCTCTGGTTGTTGCAATAAACCCTGTCTTAAGATCTTGGGTGCCCCATCATAAGCACTGAACCCCTGTGTTTTGAGAGACTACTTCATTTGTACTTTGCAAAGGCCTAAACCAAGTTCTTCCTAGGATAGTTTATCTGCGCACAGTTGCCACAAGAGAGCAGAGATCACAAAAATGGTCCATGTTAGCGGCTTTCCCCGGTGCGTTTTTGCCATAATTCACCCAAAGGGCCCATAGGAGAGTTGTTGACTGAGTCAATACTTGGAACGGAAGGGGTTAACATAAGTCTTAGTGGGACTTACAACTTACGCACCTGTGCTATGGCAATGATAACTCATTCCATACCAGTTCCTGATTTTTCCGTATATTTACCTAGATTTAAGACGACGATTGCATATTTAAATTCTTCATGAAAGAATTTTCATTCAAGTACCAACATGCCTATAGTCTTAAGTCAATGGTTCTGGCACTGCCTGGCAAGTCATGCTGCAGGTGCCGCAAGGGCAGCTGCAGCATGACTTGCCAGGCAGTGCCAGAACCACTGACCAATGCCTGTCGCCATAGTATGGAAAGAGTTAAATATACCTTTGTTTGACATCGAGGTTTTCTTTCAGGATGATGGCTATCGCTTGGGTGGAGAAAGTGGAGACTACGAGGGACAGCTTACGAGGGACTCACACTACTGTTCCTTATTCAGTGACGAGCCACTTTATCAGATATACCAGCAGGATGTAGTATGCAGAGAGTCCTGGAGGAAAAAAGTACATACAGACTCCGGTAAGAAATTATATAGTCCATGTACCTATTCTCGATAGCTCCTATTGTCAATACAGCGGGGCTCTTGAAACTTCTACAAATATCGCTTGCCATACAACTTTTTGGTGCAAAATTGATTGCATGCTTTAGTGTAGCATTACTTATAGAAGTAGTATTGACTATGTGTTTCTAAGTTTCTGATTTGAGCAGTTAAATGCTAGCCTGCTCCTTTCTAGCTAAGAGATACACAGATAATCCAAATAACACAAAATATGTTAACTTTATCATCATGAAATCCTGCAGTGTGCATTGCACTTGAACAGGCATTTTGTTATAAACTACATGTATTCAGCATTATATTTGGCAGCCATTCAAACATTTTTTTTTTTTTTTGGTGACGTTTTTGGTCCCAATAGCCACATTAGAAAAACTAATTTACGTGGTGGTCTGTAAACTGTTGCTGTGTACAGTAAACAGTTCACATTTTCAAGTTCGGCCCACACAATCCTCGGGACATATTCAGTGATATTGGGTGTATGACAATCTTGGTTGAGTTATTTATTGGTGGCGCCACCTACAGCATTATGTAATACATGGGTAAAATGTAAAAATCTTGCCTTCACTCAGGCATGCTGATTTTTTTTTTTTTAAATTATAATGAAATTTAGTGGAAATGTGGAGATTAAGTCCTTGATTGCAAATGATCATAGTGGCACCACATGTATTTGGATGGAATTTATGAGTCAAAATGTGTTGAAAGATAATTCCATGTCAAAAAATATTTGTACTAGAGATGCCAAATTTATTGCATATGTAGATCATGTCCAATGCTAATATCGTATGCAATGTCAGTGACATTTACCTATTTTGAGCTCGGCTGACTTGTCAGTCAGCTGAGCTTATAGGATGGTCTTTTGTCCATTGTCCATCCATCTGTCCTCAATTCACATTTGCGACTTCTTCTCCAAAACCATCAGCCAGATTTATTTCAAACTTGGTGGGGATCTACCTTGGGTGGGTTTCAACCAGGTTTTTTTCAAGTGGTCCTGCTTCAGTAAATTTTGGATTTTTTATGACTTTTTTGGTTCTTTTTTGGTCAAATCTTAAATTTAAATCTTCTCCAAAACCACTAACCCAATTGCTTTCATATCACACATCAACACTCCTAGACACTCCTAATTCTTGATTTGTTCACCAGGTGCTGTTGCAATTTTGCTGAATTTTTTATGCTTTTTTTTTTGGTGTCTTTTCGCTATTTTCGACTTCTTCTCCAGAACTGTCTCTCAGAGTAAGCACAAGCTTTATGGATTTGTTTCTTGTGAAAGGGTCAATCAAAGATGTTCACTAAGTGGCACTGCTGTGGTTTCCTGATTTTTAATGATTTTTTCAAGTCGGGTACTTATCGGTAAATGCACCTTTCCTATTGATTATTATGCAAGGAAATGGGCATTCTATTGCTATTTCACATTTTGGATTTCTCTAAAGAAACTGTTACTCAGATTGACTTCAAACTTGGGGATATACCTTATGTGGCTCTCTACCAAGTTTGTTTGAGTGGTTACGCACCATTGATTTTTGGATTTTTTAGGACTTTTTTTGGAAAATCTTTAAAAAACTTTTTAATAACCAAGTTTAACATGGGAAATTTTTGTAATGGTTATAACTTAACTAAATATATACTTCTGGCCAGATTTGTGTCAAACTTGGTAGGGATGTAACTTTTAGAAGCATCTACCTAATTTGTGCAAGTGTTCAAAGTTTAAAGAGATTTTGTGATTGCAGGCTGTATACATGCAGCTTGGAGATCAATGGCAAAGAGAATTGAATCTCCAAATCAAAATTGCACTTTTAAATACATTGTACATTAAACTCTACTTGGTGACCTAACTTTTGAGTCATCAAGAGTCAATTTTTATAGCATTTAGCACTTGGCCAAGTTTATTGTTTTTCTTAAATAATTCGAAAGGTTATTACCTGACGTAAATGTACAGACCATGTATGGTAAAGCTGAATTTGGGGCACACAGTTTGAAAATTAACACATTTGAAGTCCAAGTGGAAGCTGAAGTTCATGGCCACTTGGAATATAGGGGTCACAATTTGAAAGGTTTTTGAAGACGATGCAATAATTTTATTATTATTATTATTATTATTATTATTATTATTATTATTATTATTATTATTATTACCTCAGCTGACTTGTCAGTCAGCTGAGGTTTTTTGAGGGTCTGTCGTCCGTCCGTCCGTCGTCCACAATTCACCTTTTCGACTTCTTCTCAAAAACCGTCGGCCAGATTCACTTCAAACTTGGTGGAGATGTGCCTTGGGTGGGTCTCTACCAAGTTTGTTCAAATGGCCACAGTCCAGTGATTTTGGATTTTTTTTATGAATTTTTTAATTCTTTTTTGGGTAAATCTTAAAAAATCTTCTTCTCTGAAATCGCTCACTCAATTGCTTTGATATCACACAGGAGCACTCCCTAGGACTCCTAGTTCTTAATTTGTTCACCTGGTGGCGCTGCAATTTTTCCTAATTTTTTATGAATTTTTGTGTGTTGTAGCTATTTTCATCTTCTTCTCCAGAACCGTCACTCAGTTTAAGCTGAAACATGGTGGATGTGTTCCTTGTAGAAGGGTCAAACAAAGTTGTACACTATGTGGGAATGCTGCGGATTCCTGATTTTTAACGATTTTTTCAATTCTGGTACTTGTCGGTCAATGCAGCTTTCCTATTGATTACTATGGAAGTCAATGGGCATTCTAATGCTAATTCACATTTTCGACTTCTTCTCCAAAACCATCATCCAGATTAACTTCAAACTTGGTGGCAATGTACGTTGGGTGGGTTTCTACCAATTTTGTTCAAATGTTCATGCTCCAGTGATTTTTTGATTTTTAATGAATTTTTTTGTTCTTTTTTTTTTTGACAAATCTTAAAAGATCTTGTAAGTCAATGGGCATTCTAATGCTAATTCACAGGACAACTGACACGAAATTTACTGTTTACTTGATAACTTGATCTGTTTTGAGATAGCTACACATGTTAATTATTCTGTATGAAGGTCATGCTGAGACAGTACATAAATGACCTTGACCTCGTTTGTGGGGTCACAGTGCAACATACCTGAACTTTACTGTTCATTATAACTTGAGAACTACTTGAGCTTTGATGTTGCACATGTGAGTGTTCTTCTATAAAGTTCAGACTTACTCAGAACATGGTGTCCTTGATCCTTTCCCAAGTTCATAGAGCTGCAAGTGTGATGAATTTCAAGGTCAGCTGAGGCACGGGCTGTTCACACAGCCCTCTTGTTATTATTATTTTTATTATTATTATCATCATTTGAAAAACAAGAGCCTTTTGGGTTCACACAGTTCACATTTTGTCCACCAGGTGATGCTGTGATTAAAAAAATACGGAATTTTGGTGTGCTGAGGCTATTTCTTCAACTTCTTCTCTGGAAGGGCTATAAATAGAGTTGCATGGGATTTTATCAGAATATAATCTTACTAAAAATGATGCAAATAATTAAAATGACAGGATTATGACAAGTTTTCACAGTATTATAGGATATCAAACTTTGGGACCATATGTTGGTCTGTGCTACTACTGTATAGGTATATAGTAGCAATGCAATGCACGTATTGCAATATTGTCAAAACTGTTGTATGGAAAGCTTTTCTTTTGCAAGTTGTCCAGGAGGTGGACCTAACCAAAACTGTGACAGAGATGATGATGATGATGATGATGATGATGATGATGGTGGTGGTGGTGGTGGTGGTGGTACATTGTGGGACACAGGATGCATATGTAGTGTTTAGTACAATATTATTCAGACTTAGCAAATCTGACATATTAATGTACAATCCTGGTAACAGACCCATTGTTACTATTAAATACTAGTTGGAAAGTACCTACATTTTTCACTGTTTGGTGTTGTTAATTTTTGACCTTGAGTGATCTTGAAAGGTCAAACTGACATATTGGCTCCACTCGGCAATAAACCTCTCTTCACTTATCGGTGAGGGCTAATAGCTACATGTAGTAGGGCAGTAAAGTCTGCACTTGCAGAAGCAGGAGATTCCAGTCAGCAGAGCACGGGTCATCATGATCTTGTTTTCTTTTCTTTTCCTCATCCTTAACACAGGTTTTCTGAATTCACTCATTTTTTCTCTTTTTGTTTCTTTCTGTTTCTTTTTTTTTTTTCTCCTTTTTGCGCTAATATCCGTGACCAGTTATTTTCAAGTACATGTACCAAAATCAGTGTGTATCATGTGGTGAATGACCAACAATAATATATCAGTAGTAATAGGTTCGTAGTTGGCAGGCATATCAAATTAACTTGTGTGCTGATCTCATTATTTTCTATTTGATAGATGTCAGGGTCCTTCTTTTTTCTTTTTTTTGGGTGTAAAGTGCATTATATGGAGTCAAGTATGTGAGTTCTGTTTCCATAAGTTTGAAGAATTTAAGGTATTCAAATTGCGGGTGTACATGTGTGCATAATTTATTTGTGTGAGTTGATCTTTATGCAAAATTTCAAGCAATTTAATCATACACAGTCGTGATTAATCTACTTCATGAGTCACATAATGGTGTACTTGGTGGGATGCCTGTATCAGTACTAATGAAGCAGATAACTGATCTGTTTACCTGCATGGACATGATGCAGATTTAGTGGAAATGTAAAAACAATCTGATTATGACATTGTATTTTGCACATGTCCACTCTGGTGATGACATCGATCTTGGTATTTTAAGGGTGGGGCCCAAAAATACACAGTGAGTTGACTCCACTGGGTACAGGCTAATTATACATATTTGATTGGCATCACAATTTTCACCCCACTTGGCCTAGGATACAGATCACAGTGTAGTTCATATTGTATGCAGAATAATTATCTTCAGTTATCATGGATGTACACAGCTTGTATTTACTAGTTCCACATTCAGTTTGTATCAGAATCTGTCGGTGGTTTTGCATTGGCTGACATATAGACCAGCCTGCACGGCAGACTCGCTGGACAATGCAGAAAGCACAAATTGGAAAACTATACATCTGGAGACTTGACAGTTCTTTTCATGCATATTGTGAAGACGTAAATTTTGTCTTTTTAACTGGGTACATGTATTACCAGTGAGACGCGGGACTGGTAGTGAATGAGTTAGTGTCCCCACATCCTGTTGGGTTGTACACGATTGTTGTCACTCATCATCCTTATGTTGGGGGAATTTGATAAAGGAGGAGAGTAAAACATCGTGTCAACCTGAAATTTTGTGTGACTTTGCTTCAGATGAGGAGTCCAGTGACGACTTCATTGAATCATTTACTTGCGATGAATATGAAGACACAGTGCCAGTGCCTGTGAAAGACAAGGGAATGACGGCCTCAGACCCGGAAGCAGCCAAACCCACAGCCCCCAGAACCATCGAAGTGGTGCACAAGTCTGATGTCATATTGAGAACTTTGTGGTGCGAGACGCCTCGGGTATGCACAACTGAATAGTTATATGATGGAGTACTGTTCTTTGTACCCAGTTTTTTTTTTCTTTCTTTTTATAGAGGGAAAGTTCTCCAAGGCTCTTGAACTGCATAACCAATCACCGTTTACCCCTAAAACTGGCCAGAACTGGCTGGTGGTCAAATGTTGTCTGCTTGAGTGTTTTTGATTAATTTTAACGTGAGTGTAAACAATTTGAATGGAATATATATACCAGTGTAGATTGGACTTTAATCGAGAAAACAGACCTCTGGTCAACATCTTCCCCCGGGGTGGGGTGTGTGCTAATTGCCTGATTCACCCACCCTAAGTAAAGTTATAGACTCCATCTTATCTCAAGGGGTAGATGGTTACATAAAGCTTGGAACATGATAACTGCCACCTTGTGGATGTGGCTGCATTAGAAAGGTGGTCTCTGTAATGGGGGGGGGGTGGCCTCTCTAATGGGGACAATATAATGTTCATGGTAGAAACAACGCTGTAATTGTATGTGCTTCGCAGGGTAGGCTAGCCTCTGGTGAGAGTATAACCTCAAGTCAAAGGGGCTTTTTGGGAGTGGACCTTAGTTTTCCGTCACTGTGATGCACAAGGATGTATACATACAAGTCTACAAACATAGTTACGTCGTGTCTGCCCACTAGGATTAACACCCACTTAGCATAGTTTTATAGTTTATTTTAGATGGCCTACTTGATAATTTCACTGCATTTTTATTTTGGCTGATTTTTAATGATGGTAAAACATTGTAAAAATACAAACACAATGAGATGATAGCATAGCACAGATTCAATGCACACTATACAGCCAAATTAGTGAAATTGAAACTCCAATAAGTGCCTAAAATGCAGAAAATGAAAATTTTTATACACAAAAAGATAAGACTACTTATATTTACGTTATGCTGATAGTAATGTTTGTTTATCCAGTTGTAATTGTTTCAGCTAAATGGTCAATTATTTTTGGCAGAGCAGCTTATAACAACAAGGATGAGCTAATAGGACAGTATGGTAGTTCCCCTGTCCAGAATATTAACCCTTTCCTGCTAGAATTAAATCTTGATGCATTTCATCCACAACTCTCAGTCAAATTGTTTTTCATTACTGTTGAAATTTGTTGAAAACACTGAAGCAGACGACATTTGACCACCAGCTGGTTTTGAACGTTTTAACGAGGAAAGGGTTCGGGCAGTCTCTGCACCAGTAGGGATGCCGGTCCTTCACAGTGAGAGTGTTTTGTCTGCTACACCTGTGTATATCTCAGTGGGAGGGCCTGCCCCACTGGTGTGGTCCTAAGTTGTATATGGTGCTTAGAGAGGCCCTGAAACACAGGTCAGCTGTTGCGTGTGAGGTATGCTGAGGGGAGGGTTCATTATTATCATCAAAGTACAGACAGTAAGTGGGGGGGGGGGGTAGGTTATGGTGCTGTACGCTTCTAACATTCTAACAATGTAGCAAAATGATGATTTAGCAATCACAGACAATTTATAAATTTGCAACCGGAATTAGAATAAAAAAGACTGGAAACACTTATGTTGACAGCCAGTTTATATTTTTTTTCACTTGGAAAAGGAACTGACTGTAAGCCTGACTTTATTTAGTGATTTTGCTTCTTTCATAGTCAACTGAATTGGGAGGGTATCGTTTTTTTCTAAATGCCAGGGAGTACTCTTTCTCGGTGGGGGGGGGGGGGGGGGAGTAATAGGAAGGATGGTCTGTGTATGTTCTTGAGAATGATAAAATGTTGAACCATCCCTAACAGTAAAAGCAATAAAAGGACCATAACTTTACCCACCCTGTCTGAGGACTCAGCTAACCTCTAAATTGTACATCCTTATTATTCCATTAACGGCAGTAATTTTTGTTACCAGACTGTACACTGTACCAGTATAATTGCAGAGCAGTGCAGACCACAAGGAAAACCAATGTAGCTGCACTTATAATCCTATTACCTTTTGTCGATTTCACTTTAATAGTAACACACATGAAAATATCCAAAACTGTATGACAATTGTGCGAAATAAGGACCAAATATACTTTATTGGCAAAACTATTGAATCTTTGATCTTGTTGTATTTTGGATGGGATTGCACACTATGCCTGCTGTGTGGATCTACTTGTGAAGTCGTAGGGGAAAACTGAATGTGTTTGAATCCCCTAGGGCAGGCATGAGTTTTGTTTGTCTGCTCAGACAAATGTTGTGTTTTGTGATTTTCTTCCCGTAAAAGCCTTCAACTAAATATTAGATGCATTAAATTGAAAAGTTTGGTTTAATTTACAAAGAGGAACACCAAACTTTTGGAGTCGTTTTACATGTCTTGAAATGACAACTTCATTTAATATTTTATTGTCATACAGACCAATATAATTAATACAGCAGGTGACCTGTCACCACAGGTATATTTAACAAAGAAATTAACTCCCACGTCTGAGCCTAGTGACCACAAAAAGCAATGCGGCTGCTCACAGCAGTGGTCGCATACAGCAGGTACCACTGTACTACATAACGTGGACTCACAGAAATGCTTCTACAATGCAACCTTACTTACTTTCACTGATGGCACAAAACTGTAAAAATAAAAAGCAGGATGAAATAGGTACATTAACAGATGTTTACTAGGAACTGTGTCCGATAGTCCAATACTGAAAATTGAAACTTCCCTTGATTCCTGACTTGCCAAAACCATGAAAATTTGTACACACAGAAATAAGTACATATACATGTACATTATTCAATCAGGATATTGCTACATGAATTGATATTGACAGAATGGACCTGTTGATGTTGTATATGCTCAGGATAAGAATTGTTGTAGCTTTGTTGATGATGAACCTGTCATGTTGTATATTAAAGTTACTTAATTGTGTGTTTGTATTTTGACAGGTGAAGGACAGTGGTGTGTTGGACACTCTATCAACGCAGGAGAAGAAACTACAGGAGGTAACTAATACCACGATTGCCCTTCAAAAGATACAGTAGTGCTAAACGAGAACTTCAATTTTTATTTACATGCATAAAAATGATCAGCTAAATCACCGCCTCAGCTGAGCATGTTCAGTCACAGTTGAACTCCTAATAATAGGTCACAGGTCATTGGAGATTAATTGTAATGACTTAGACAGCACCTATGGCCAAAACTATCAATAACAGTTTTTGAGAATGATTTTATTTGGAGAAAAGTTATTGTGGTGTAAATTTTGGGAATGATTTTACCTGAATAAAAGTTACTTTGGTTTGAAGGTCTGTGTTTTAATACCTTAAGATTCTGCTGGGACATTTCTATAAGAAGTGAATTCCACACCTTTATTAAATGGAAAGTTTTGTATTGGTTACCTGCGAAACTTGGTTCTAAAATATTGTTATCATATTCCAACAATACATTAAACCATATCATAATATACTTGCTTGGGAAAAGGGCACGGCCCTATAAAAATTGCTCTCATGAGAAAAAAGGACAACGAGTAAACAAATCACCAAAAGACACACAAATGCTGCACGACCAGGAAGCCCGAGTTTCATCAGGCTAAGTGGCTGAGTGGCAGAATAAAGTCAAGAAGACGAACACAGCTAGACAAGGACAGACAGTGCGACATACTGCAAAGTAATGAAGTAAATGCGTTAGCTCAGTACATAAATATCGAATAATCAATTTGAATATATTTTTCAGTACATGGTAACTAAAATTGATTGTGCGCAGGATAGCACCCATAGATCAATTAGCCAATACCTGCGTGTGAAAAACAATTAGATGGAATTATGTAATCCCATACAGCAGAAAAAAATTGAATATTTGCCAATGAGGTGCAATCTTTTGCACCATAAAGAACTGTTCACAATGAAAAAGAAGCACACTTTGAGATAATGATATGTAATTTGGCTTGTGCTACCTGGAAAACTTGACAATGAATGATGGGAAAAGGTTACTTTCTGTCACCGATGACCTGTGACCCGCATCCTGCCGGGTTGCTCTCACCAGAGGGCACCCCCAGGCAAGAGGCCACCATCTGTTGCAGAAAGTATGACATTTACTGAATATCTCTTTCCTCCCACCTCTTCTTCCTCCCCCCCCCCCCCCCCCCCCCCCCATCCCGGCCACCGTTATTCAGTGCATTTGGATTGAGAGCGGTACCTCTGTAGTCAAAATGCAATTGAGGATATCAAATGTACATGTATTTAATCTGATGTGTTGAGAAAGGGTTAAAAGACAACCCAAAATACATGTGGGTCTGGCAGTTATTAAAAATATCCACGTTGTCAAGTGAATGTTCAACGTAATTGTAGTGTGGCCAGATGGATTGTTCAGCAAGTTTGTTTTGAACATGTTCAACTTCTTTTAAAAGTGTAAAAGCAAGGATGTTAACTCCTGCTGCTCCAAAGGAAGATTGTTGTGTAATGGTATATTAATATTGCTTAAGTACAGTCCACACCCTTTGTGCTATTTGCTCGTTTTCAGAAAAATGGGCAAACATTCCTGTTCTATTTAAGTTTGGTTTTTGTGTACATGCAGCAAATATTCAGTAATGGTTACTTACAATTATTATTATAAGCTAGCGTATGATTTGTGCAGAGCTCAAGCGGGTAGCTACATAATGAGAGCCCCAGGAAGAGAGCAATTGGCATCGTCTGTGTATACAGCACGTATTGTGTGTCAAATATTGCACTTGCTGGTACAGGTCACTATAATGGCAATGCCCAACTTGTGTTGAGTGGCATAATGAGAAAATGAACATTAACATTTGTACTGTATAATTTTATAGCATATTGGGGGTATTACCCGTACTAAATTGAAATATACTGATGCAGTGAGAGTTTTAGTGTCTTATAAAAGAGATATTTTATGAGGAATTCAGATTAAAAAAGGATTACGCATGTGGTGCATTCAACACACCAAATGTTATATGGACAATTATTTAGTACCTAATCAGAAAGCACAAATTCACAAAAATGCATATCTGAATTTCGGAGGCTAAGGTCAACCAAAATATGTTGTAAGGCGATTGACAGTTTAAAGAAATTAAGATTTGTACTTGGAGCATTGAGTGGACAAGGATGACAGGACTGTCAACAATAGAAAGTTGTTGACCTCAATGTTTTGTGGTTAATACAATGGTCACACTTTTCTCTCTTAAACCCCACCAGGCACTGTTTGAGGTGATGACATCTGAGGCATCATATTTAAAGAGCTTAGACCTGCTGGTAAAGCATTTCATGATGGCAGACATGTTCAACGCAGAAAAAAGGGACCAGTGTCCAATTTCAAGAAGGGATAAACATGTTCTCTTCTCCAATATCCTGGCTGTGAGAAGTGTCAGCGAAAAGTAAGTATATCTAGTTTAAAATTGTTTTCAAGTGTATTATTGAAAGGTTTACCTTTCTGACACAAATTTACCATTTGAATCATGTGCTCATTGTGTCTGTTTTTTTTCCTGAAACCAGTCCTTTCACTCGATTTGATTGATGCTGCACCAATCAGATAATCTCTAACAAAACCAGTTTGGCATCGGGTGTGTACCAATCTGACACTAGGTTGTGCACTGCAAAATGGTCCATAATATAGTTTTGCTCCCTAATGCTAGATGGCAGAGCATTGTTTGATTTTGAACGAAGATTTGTATGCACCAATACAGTTGGAGCACTATGTTCAAAGACTGATACATTTATGTCAGACTCTGTAAGGGGTAGCCGTCTGAGTCTGTCATCAGGTAACGAAAAGTTTAAAAACTAAATAAAAACGAGCACATTAAGTGCTGAAGCTGTGAAAAATTGAGTACTTAAGGTTAAGAGATCATGTTTGTTGAGCTTACAGCACAAAACATGGACCTGTTTGCAGTTTTCAGTTCAGCATACATTACAATACGTGGACCTGTTTGCTTTTTTTGTGGGTTTGGTCATTGAGAAAATACACAAAGATTCTCAAGTTCACTCAAGTTGGTTTATTTTAATGTTCAGTGCAGCTAATGTTAAAAATCAGGACTGAAGAGGTTTTTTTTTTTTTTTCGGGGGGGGGGGGGGTGTCAAATGAGATCATTAGCTTTGATTCAGGTTTCAGTACATTGTTCAGTGACTGCACACAGTGGATTTTGGTGGATTTTAAGTTGATTACTTGTCTCCAAACTACATCAATCATTTAAACTAACCATATCCTGGCCTTTGACCTCGGCATCATTAATTAATACAAATGAGCAATGTGTTGATTGGCAATTAACCTTCACTTAATGTGCACACCAATATATCAGTCTTTTAAAAAACTTGTATTTGTATCATGTAGTCCAAAACCTGGTAGTCTAAATTCACACTCTGTGGTAATTGTTCCATTTCTGTATGCCATGTTGCATGAATTGTAACTGTGTCCTCCATAGACTGCCAAAACTGGGAAGTATTCACAGATCATTTGCTTTATCTGCCTTATGGTGTTTGAGCAATTTCAACAGTAATGAAAGGCAATTATATGAATAAACATTGGGGATGAGACATATCAAGAGAACTTATCCCAAGTCAACAGCTTTCCTTGGCATAGGTTAGGTGCTAAATGCTAAACTCATGTCAAGGAAAGCTGTTGACCTAGTCTTAAACTCTGTCTTAAACTGTTGACTCAGTCTTTAACTCTGTTTTACTTTAAAGGGAAAGCCTTTAATTCAACAATAGAACTGAATACAGGATATTGTTGAAATTAAGAGTCCCTCATTTAAAGTTAGTCCTAACATTCCTTCAAAGAGGCATGAAAACTTACAATGGTTAATCACATTTTTTTCTTGTTTGTTTTGGATACAGTATTAGTGTGGGATAAAGTAATCAAAATTGAGAGAGGTTATTTTAATTTTGAGAGTGAATTCTAGATAACATTAAAATTTTAGAAAATTTCTGTGAATACAGATATTGAGTTGGTACGCTGTTTATATAATCAGAATGGGAAAATGTTTTACATTTAAGTTTAGACAATACAGTAGTCCCTCCTTTGAAAGACCACTCCTTTGGGAGACCACCTCCTTTGATAGACCCAATTGTCAGGTCTCTCTATAGTACTTTTCATGTTATTTATACCTCCCTTGAGGGACCACTTGCTTAATGTGACCACCTTTTGGGTGGCACCAGGGGCGGTCTCTCAAAGGAGGGACCACTGTACATGCATTCTTGCATTCAAAGTAGCAGTCTTTCTAGTTAGTGAGCAAGCAGGCTTCATCTGGCTTGCAACCAAAATGGTCCAGTCTACTCATAATTGCCTTTAGATTGATTTTGTTAATGCAAAGGCATTGTAAAGATAGCATGTTTTGAACATCGTGAATACATTACAATATCTCAACCTCAGAATTTCTGGGACTTGTACCTGAAAGACTGTGACACTGGAAATTGAGTACCAGAAACATGCACGTACAATTCGAGGCTAGTTGTTGTGGTCATTTTGCATACTGGACCCCTTTACATCTCTCATAAGCTAGACATAGTCAGAAGCAACGCATGATGGGTTTACTGAAATAGGGCACTTTGCTCAAGGCAATGTTTTGACTGACTTCACAGATAGCCTGAGGCTGCTAGTATGGCTAGCATTGTGTTGTGTAGAGAACTGTGTTCTAGGTACGTGCGATATATTTGTATAAGATGTGGTTTGCCGGAGGCACGGTGAAAGAAGTGTTCGTTCAGCCTCTATACTGCACATTTCCTGCTTTTTGAATTAAATACTTTTCAGAAAATTTTGAAAAAAAAAAAAAAAAATTTGTGTTTTTGAATGCACTAGTCAGATATTTAAACTGCATAATGAAAGCAATTATCTTTCCCAAATTCTATTTTATTTTTTTTGAAAATCTACTGCAGACAACAGACTATATACGAAGAGCCTATCTCCATGTGTAAATAGGTGATCAAAAAAGAAGGGGAAAAAATATTTTCAAGTCACAATAATTATTAGACCCTCATGCTTCACTAGTCGTTTTCTTGACACCATTATAATCTGATTATGCATGTTTAATGGTGATTGTCTCAAGAGGAGTTCCTTCATTTTGAATACAGTACCACAGTCTGATACTAATATGGTAAACCTGTGCCCAACCCAACTGCAGTGGTTTGGTTTAATATTAACCATCTACACTGTACAGTTTAACACACTGTTACATGCTTTTTTATCATGAGGTTCAGATTTTGTCTTGACATCTCTGTATGCTAAAGTATAATCATGTTTTTCTAGAGTTGGTCCCGTGTGTGTGTACGTGTATTGACTTCAAATGAGAGAAAAAGCAGATCACAATTATTTTGCATCATTTTGTCTCATAGATCAATTTTCCTGTTTTGCAGGTTTCTGTCAGAAATGGAAACAGTGTGGGAAAATAACTTAATTTTGTCAGCAGAAATGACACAGATCATTGCAGACTTTGCCAACAAAGACTTTGACGTGTACGTAAAGTACTGCAGCAACCAGGTGTACCAGGAGAGAAAACTCAAACATTTACAGTGAGTACATCAGCTGTATTGCCATATTCGCCCTTTTATGTACCTTGCCCACTTAGGTACCCCTCGCCCATTTTTCAGCTTGAAAGTTCTGAAATATTGGTGTATATTTGTGATGACAATTTACCTGTTGTTACTGCTGAAATGTTCCAAATTTAGGTCTTCAATTGGAGCTCACTGAAATTAAGAATCCTGTGTACCGCTGTGTTTAAAAGAGATTATACAGCAGTCACAAACACATACATGTACTGTTATGATTGTCTGCTTGCTTGCAGTGTTAGCACATTCCAGGTAATCCTCATGTGTGTTCATTTCATTTGTAACCATAATGCAGAAAAATAAAAAGGTTAACATCCTGAAAATTAAGAATTAACTGCACACATTAAATTTCTAGAGAGTGTCTTTGTAGTAACTTGGGAAGTTGCAAAATTGAAATGTACTACAGTTCAACTTTAAGTTGCAGGCGGTGACCTCAAGTGGTAAAAAACAAAACTAATTGTACTCTGACAAGGAAGCTGACCCAAGTTCCAAATCCCTTTGCTTTTAACATTAGGGTTTCCAACCTCAAATGTAAATTCAAACTTTTAAATTTTTATGTAGATTACTACTAACATATAACAATGTCTTGCAAACACAAACTTGTTTCTAGATTAGACAAGCACCATTTTTTTTTAGATAAGTTTAAATGCACGATGACTCTGGGATACAGCTGTATGATTCGTGCTGTGGACAGGGTCACACATTGTTTTGACTCATTGTGTAGTTGACACCTTGCTATGTAGACCACACACTTACTGGCTGCCTGATAAGGCAGCTCTGTGCTGCAAGAAATCAAGCTTGGCTAACTTTGTACAAATTGAAGGAAAACAATGTAGTTTGTAGTCACCTGGTTGGGATACTGTGGTCTGCTATGTGTAAAATGTACAAAGCAGTACTAAGTTATGGTAATGCATACAGAAATGGAAAGTATGTTTGTGGTGAGAAAGACTCAGTATATATGTAGTTTTATTTTATTTATTTTTTTTTTTTTTGGGGGGGGGGGGGCAAGTGAACAGTTATTGATTAGAGCATGTACCTAACAGGTGGCACTGTAGGTAACTTCCCCTTAGTATCAACCCTTTGCAGGTGCAGACACCAGTGGGACAAACAAAACCTGCCTCATTCCTTGGTTGAAAATGTCATGTAACACAGGAGATAGGTGGTGCCACCATGTGCAATATTGCATCTGACACTCATATACTCTATTAGATCAGTTGGAGGGTAAAAAGATAAAAGATCATTTTTCAGTTCCTCTAGGTCTTGTCTTGCATGCATATTGAATTAAATTGGGTCACACTCTGAGAGGGCACCCTGTAATGTTTATTATAAGCAGTTATACTCCCCAGGCTGCATTTTGGTGGGTAAAAGCAAAGAAAAGAACCAATGGGTAAAGTCACAAGCACCCCAAATGGGCACAAGTTACCCCAAAATGAGGGTAACATGAACACAACAATCTGGGAAATAGGTTTGCAGCCTGGTCTTGCCAAGCTCAACAAAAACAAAGAAAAGACTGGCAGTGACCTAGTTTATATGCATAGACAATAATTTTTGATATGCAATTGACCACGAATCTTTTCTGCAGACATATGAACCAGCAGTTTAGAGACAGACTCTGGGAATTAGAGCGAAACCCACAATGCCAGGGCCTGAGTATGCAGTCCTTCCTTATGCTACCCATGCAGAGGATCACGCGCATGCCTCTGTTAGTGGATGCAATATGTCATCGAATGGACCCTCATCACCCCCATTACCACATAGTCTCAGCAGCACTCCAGGTACTTAATAAGGTGAGTACACTATTCCCACTGGGATTTTCTTATGAGGGCTGCATTTGCTGGAAATATGCGTCTGGAGTAACCACACCAGGTCAAAGGCAACAGTGGTTAATTATTATTCCAGTCCATCTGAGTGGCACAACCTGATAGAATTCCGAGACAGATAAGATCCAGTGTATTGACGGGACTCTCTGGTTTAGCACTGGTGTTCAAAGAGATGTTCTTTAGTATGTGTTAATGCGGGGGTATGGTATGGAAAAAGAGACAAAATGCATTATTTGTGTGATAAAAAAAAAAAATGAACTAATAAAGTTGATCAAAGTATGCTCCACGTGACTAAGTAATGGTCCCCAGCATCCACCTGCTGCAGGTGGAGACACCTGGGGGATAAAACCTGAAAGACTTGTTTCAAGTTCTGAGAGAGTCAGAAAATACAGGAGCAGTCATGCTGAGGACACATGTGACAGGGACCATTCTTTGTCTGTGTGGAGAAAGAAAAAAGTTCATATGCTGACACTTGATTTAAAGGTCAGCTAGTACAGAAATAGGGTATGGATTGTTGTGATTAGCAGTGACAGACTAGCTGTAAGTTCTGGGACAGTCGGAAGTCTCAGGAGTAGTCCAGTAATGGTGTGTTGTTTTATACACAGGCTGTGAAGCAGTGTAACGAAGGAGCAAGGCAGATGGCCAACCTGGAGCAGATTACACAGATTGATAAAACCCTGGAGTTTAAAAACGTCAAGGCAAGTTGGACAGCAAACTGTTCAGATTATATCAATAATATTATAATGATAATTCTTATTATTTTAACCCTTTTTTTTTGTTTGAGTGTTTGTTTTTTATTTTTTTTGTATTTGTTTTTGTTTTCTTTTGTTGGTAAAGCTACTGTTTTGGTCCATTAACACTTTGTGGTCAGATTCCTTGCTGGACAAGGACTCACCTTTCTGTGTCACCAACTGCGATAAACTGATCAGACATTCTTTAGTAATGAGACAAAAATCTTGAAAAAGTGTTAAATGATCCATTAATGCACTAGAGGTGTACCCCAAGAGAATTAGGTCCAATGGATATGTAGATACAGAGTTTTGATAGGGGGTCTAAATTGTCCAGACTTGAAAGTGTTAATTAAACCTTTTATGCCAAAGAAATAATGAAATGTGTTCAGTTCTTTATGATTTAGAATTTGTAACAACAGAGTCTGTGTTATGACATGCAAATATCTGAAAGTATGTATGAGAGGATTATTTTCCAGTTACAATATGTGCTTGACATTTTTTTGTACTTTGTAGTCTCCCTGTTACTATATTTTAAAGTCAAACATTAAACCTGCCATCACTGTTATGGCATTGCTGGCATTTTTTTTTTCTTTTCTTTTAGTAATATGAAAATGTTGCTCGACTTTTGATGTTGAATTTAACAACTGTGAAGTGAGGCAGCTACGGGAAAAAAGCTGAAACTGTGACTGAAATTCCCATTGAACTAGTTTTGTATTCCTTTTTACAGAAAATCCCCCTGGTGTCTCAGTCCCGCCATTTGGTCAAGAAAGGTCAGCTAACCCGCATCAGCAAAGACGCATCCAAGCTGTTCACCAAATCTAAACAGACCTTGTATTTCTTCCTCTTCAATGACCTCCTTCTAGTCACGAAGAAGAAAAGGTAAGGCCAGTTGTGTTCAAGGTGTGGTCTTACTGTGCCAGGCGTTTCCTTGCCCTCCCCAAACTGGCCAAAAATGAAAAACTATTTCCATGAGAATTGTAGACGAGACCTACCAAGATAACATGCTCCAGGTCAACAGCTTTCTTTGGCATGTGTCGAGTGCTTAGACCTTGTTTCGAATTCCATGTGGTGCAGACAATATTCCTTTGGTGTGTAAGCTTGATATAACTGTTAACTTTACACATGTACATGCAGTGCTTTCCAGTTAGCAAGTTATAATCCTCTCAAGATGGACTAATGTCCTTGGCAATAAAATGGGAAAAGAAAACGAAAACATTGTACTTTTTAATTGAGCATTTTGAGTTCAGAAGATACCGTACATAGATGTATCATCATTTGATCACACACTAGTGCAGAGCAAAATTTTCTAATGTGATCTGTGGAATTGTATGAAATGATTTGATTTCAATAAGGCACTCAAGGCAAACTAACAGAATTTAAATCATTCTGCAGCTGTAAAGTTTTAAATTGAACGTGTTTTTTTCAGTGAGGGAGCATTCACTGTGGTTGACTATGCTCCGCGTATCTCGGTCCATTCAGACTTGATTGATGAAGACAATGTGGCCAAATACTTGCCCAATGGTATGCCTGGTGGTTGCAAGAATCTCTTCCTGATGGCGCTGTTGGAAAACCATGAGGGAAAACATGTGGAATTTGTGTTGTCCTGTGACTCTCCGTGAGTACAAGTTAATTTACTGGCAACAGCTTCAATCTGTAATACATGCACAGTAAAACCTGTTTTGAGAGACCACTCTGAGGAAAGACCTCCTGCCTTTTCAGACCATGTTTACCATGTCCCTTTTGCCGTCTCTCCCATGTTATTGCACCTCTATTGTGAGACCACCTGCCTTATGTGACCACTTTTGGCCTGCCGTAGGGGCGGTCTCTCAAAACAGGTTTTAATCTACAAATTTATATATACAGTATTTAAAATTTCCAACTGACGGAATAGACAAAAGTAATGGCACGTAATGAGAAGGAATTTCTAGATCCACTGCTGAAGAACTGCATGGATCGTACCACTGCCGTCAACAAATGCTGACCCACATCATGACCAAATTTTATTCATTTAGATCTTGAGTTTTTGATAGCTAATAGCTTTTGAAACTGCCTTAAAAGAAGGATTTGCAGCATATGTACTACATAATATTGAATAATACATCTCAAGGAACTGTTTGTATGTATTGCATGCTTTGGCTTTTGGCGTGGTGCTTGGAGCTCTGTATGTTGAAAAGATATTATGGTCAAGGGCTATGGTGCGTAGGTATGAAACTGTTTCAAAAAGATACACATGATCAAGTGCTGTGGTGCTTAGTATACATTACAATATTAATGTATCCAAAATATATACATGGTTTAATGACGTAGTGTTTATGAGAAGTTGAAAAGTGTAGCAAAAAGGTATACAGTAAAACCTCTCTAACCGAACACCTCCGTATACTGAACACCTCTCTATACTGAACACCATTTTTCGGTCCCAAATACATTCTTTCAATGCTATCAAACTTCCCTCTACGGAACACCTCACTATACTGAACCCTTTTTTCCGGTCCCAAGGGTGTTCGATATAGGGAGGTTTGACTGTACATACTTCGTCAAATGCCATGGTGCTTGGAAGAAGTTATACAGAACAAAGGTTAAATATCTTGATAATGCAGGAAACAAATTTTTACATGATGCAGATTAACCTAGCATTAACAAATTCTGTATATAACTGAGAGTTATGATGCTTTGTTTTATGTGCATGTATCTTAGCAGCAATCAGAACCCTTTGCCTGTGTGCTGTTTAAATCATTGTACACACTGTGTTTGGTAGGAGTGAGAGAACGAGGTGGGTCGAGGCAGTTACTCCAGCTTGCCAGGAAAATGAAGATGAGAGAATCTATGAATCGTGGGGTAAGCCAAACTTGTATATGGTCTTGTGGATACTGAGGCAGCAGCTTTCCTGGTAGCACTTTGGGCATAATGTTCCTATAAGGCGCTGTGTAAAGCTGTTGGTGAATTGACTACATTAGTATTGATGAAAAGAAAGTGACATTACACACTCCATACTTTGTGCATGGAGTTTAGTTATGGACATTAGGTGCTGTGGGGTTAATATCGTCGACCATGTGGTATTGTTATTAAAGCATGTTATGGTTTTGAAACAAAACACAGAAACAAACAAACCACAAGTAACCTCAAATAATAGGTTCCCTTGTCCAGAGAAAACAAAAGCATGAACAGAAAGGTGGGGGGTGGGGGGGGGAATGAAACATAAAGGAAAAAAATTAAAGCAGAGACAAAAGTAAAAAAAAAGAAAAAACTTGTTGAGCAAATTGCCAACTGACAGTTGCTGGCCTTGGGCAGAGTGGCCACAGTGGCAGTCAGAGTCTGCTCCTCTGTGGGCATAGCCACATCCATGTTGAGACGATCTCCGTCCTGTGTCCAAATGCTAAGTGAACTAAGTTTGTTTGAAAATTACTGATTAGGCGAAAAAATTTTAAGCACATGACATCTGAAGAACAGTGGCGGGAAAGGTTGGCTGTCACATGATCATTACATGATATTAAATACCAATATGACATATTTTTTGTGATTAGAGATTGAAATATATCGTAATACCAACACCAAAACCGAACACAAATTAAGTAACCTGTGAGAATTAAATTGAAAAACATGTTTGAAAAAAAAAAAAAAAGTGGAGCAATTAAAATTTTTAAAGGAGTAAAAATCCAAATGATGCTGTGGAAAGCACATATATATATATATATATATATATATATATGTATATATATATATATATATATATATATATATATATATATATATATATATATATATATATGTGTGTGTGTGTGTGTATATGCATATATATTATGCAGAATATTTAATGTGATCTGCCTCCTAGGAGGCCACAGGAATGTGGTCTTACATGTTGTCTTGTGAGGGGGCTGAATAAAATAAAAAGGCCCCAGCTGCTTTATGGAGAAATGACCTCTGTGGATGCAACAGCCTCTCATTAGGGAGGCCTGATGTGAGGGGGACCACTGTGCGGCAGCAGGGGTGACCAAACAATTCAGATGTTAAAATCTGACAACAATTTGTTATAAGTGTGAGAAGATCAGAGCAAACAAATGTTGAGGTACATTTAACTCTTTCAGTGCCCATCACATCATAAGTCGATCTACTCTAGTCAAACTAGTCTGAATTATCATCAGGATCCCAGATTCGTATTCCTTGTAAAAGACCTATCATTCAAGTATCAGTATGCCTATAATTCTATAGAGAATATCCTAGGTCAACAGCTTTTCTTGGGGCACATTGCAGCCAGTGCTCGCCAAGAAAAGCTGTGGGCTGAGTCCAAAATTTGGCACTGAATGAGTTAGTAAGCAGGTTGTGGGATGTGTGTTGAATGTTTTGTCTGTCTTTTCAGACTGTCCCCAAGTTCAAGCAATACATCAGTATGTGGCAAAGGAACCTGATGAGCTGAGCCTGGAAGAGTCTGATGTCATCAACGTTTTTCGTAAAATTGCCGATGGTAGGTGTATTTTCAATACCATCTGATGTATAATGTGACATCAAAGTAGTGATGAATATTCCAAATACTTACGCCTTTCCAGTGACGTATGTTGGTCTGTTAAACAAGTCTTGGACTGGCCCGATTCCAGACATCCAGACAAGGGATATACCTATACTGTCAACATCCTGTGGCAGGAAATGGGGAGATTTATTCTTCCCATAAGGCGATTTTGTTTTTAACACAAAATTAAAGAGGAAGTAGATGGATATTTGTGGGAGAAATTGTGTAGAATTAGTGAAAATCCCACCGAAAAGTCAAAAAATGAGGACCAAAAAGTGGGAGAGTCCCGCCAAATGGAGGAGAGTTAAGAGGTACAAGTACCTTGTGACCTGGCCATGGGTTGTACAATACAGCTTTTGCTAAATTGACTGAATTGCAAGCCTGGCTTAGCATTGGTGTGCCAAGAAAAAACTTGCGCAATCACCATAAGCACATCATGCTCATGGCTCACTTTAAATTGGCACAAATGCTAGCATTGCATTTGGCTATGTGCTTGAAGACTAGCACTGGGCGAAATGCAGGCTAGCATCATGTTAGTGGCTTTTGCATTGTGCTAGTTGTGCGGAGCAAGCCATGTTCATCTGAACAAAGGGGTCACTTGCTTGCTCACATCAGAGAGGTGCTCTGCACACATCTTCGTACGTTTATTTGCATAGATCTTGGGCTTATATGATTGACAGAATGTTCCGGTATTTCTAAGTCAATGTCTTACCGCCACATAAAAATATTAAAGTGGAGAGTGACTTTGGTGGTCAGTATGAATGGGTTCGTATCGACCAGAATATGAAGACAGCCGTTCAGCTGGTTGCCCCTGTGGGACAAAGCCATGATGCATTTGTGGCACTTTAACTCATTCCATACCAGTCCCTGATTTTTCCATATATTTACCTAAATTTAACAGACCAATTGCACATTTGAATTCTTTATGAAAAGAGCTTTCATTCAAGTACCAACATGCCTATAGTCTCAAGTCGGTGGTTCTGGCACTGCCTGGCAAGTCATGCTGCAGCTACCGCAAGGGAAGCTGCAGCATGACTTGCCAGGCAGTGCCAGAACCACTGACCAAGGCCTGTCAGCATGTTATGGAATGAGTTAATGGTTGAACATCGGCAAAACAGTGTAAAAACAGCAGTGAAATTGCATTCATTTGTGCCCTCTCTATGAGTAGATCGACACCACTTCCGGGAAACGCCCAATGTGTGGTATCATTGGAAAGTTCAGATCTTCATGTACATCAGTAAAATTCCATCTCACTGGCTAAATGTGACTGCACTGCAGTTATTTTGTGTTTAATTTTTTTTGTAAAGTTAGGCCTCACTTCACTATTGTAGGGGAGTTTAACTTATGTGGTGGATACATACATAGAGGCTCGTCCATCACCCTCAACACACCTTTGCCAAATTTACTTGTTTAAAATCTGGGCTTGCATGCATGTGAGGTTTTTCTTTTCAAATGGATAGATGCAGTTGAGCTGAATTTACTTGTCTTTATAAAAAAGGAATCTGAAGTGGTTCTAAATGTTAACGTTGAGATAATTTGAAACTTGGTAAACATGGAAATTGAAAATTAATGTGTAAGGCTCCAGTTGATTGGGAAGACCTTTAGAGTTGAGAGAAAATTTCTGTCGAAATAGCAAGATACATATTCTGGATAATCAGAAATAAACGTGACAATGATAACTATTGATTCTATTTTTAGGCTGGTACGAAGGAGAAAGAATTCGGGATGGACAGCGAGGCTGGTTTCCTGCTAATTACACAGTGGAGATTCAGAGTGCTCATGTTCGTGCCAAAAATCTACGACAGCGGTACCGTCTTTTGGCTTTGTCCCATGAAATTCTGCAAAAGACTGTGCATCGGAAGTGATCGGTGCAACTACAGATTGTATGAAGTAACATCCACCAATGAAGATGCTAATGTGTAAAAAAAACGATGGTGCATCTTAAGTGACCTATACAGTCAGAGATCACATAACATGAATTTCTGTTGTAAATACATTTATTTATAAAAAGAAAGATTTGCATCATCAGCTAAAATCTGAATAAATCTTGCCAGAGGTGGATTCAGTGGCAGGAAAAAATGATCCAAGTCAACGATTTCATTTTAAGTGATGTTTAAACATTGTCATCATTTTTGAATTTGTGCATAATTTCAGAATATGCATCCCTGCCCCAAATAAGTACTTGGAAAACGGTGACTGTGCTGTCACGATATCAACGAATTGGGCCAAAATGATGCCATGTTCCATCATCAATGAAAATGTACAGGTCATTCACTCCTCCCAT
This sequence comes from Hermodice carunculata, assembly GCA_964020975.1. Lineage (NCBI taxonomy): Eukaryota > Metazoa > Annelida > Polychaeta > Eunicida > Amphinomidae > Hermodice > Hermodice carunculata. The sequence goes on from OZ026626.1 coordinate 38,224,440, forward strand.
CCAGCCAGACTTGCACATGTATATACAATAAGTACTCATCCTAAAATGATGAACCACCCTGGAGTGGTGTCTTAAAGTGTTGACTCACAGGTGGCAGCATTGTTTGAGGATGATAATAAAAAAAAAAAAAAAAAAAAAAAAAAAATATCATAGCATGGCATGGCATGAATTTAGCACATCAAGAAACATGTACATAGAACTGTCAGTCACTTCATAGAGACCATGCACTCCAAATTCCAAGTTCAGAATTTGTATTCACATTTTTAGAAGTTGATTGCAGGAGAAGAGGGTGCAGAGTGCTATCAAAGAGGAAACTTGGCTTGTTGTGGGTGTGAACTACATGTTAACCCTTAAAGCACTAGTTTAAGACTGAATGCAAAGTGTCCCGAGGAAAGCTGTTGATTAAGACTATTGTTGCTTTCAACTAGGCTTTCTGGTATTTGAATGAAAGATATCTTGATGAGAAATTTGAATCTTTTAACCATTATATGTTTACCAGTAATGTGAAAACGACTATGGCAGTGATTAGCACTTTAAGGGTTAATTACATGTAAGCTGAGGGAACTGCTGTCTTGAATTTCCAGACAGAACATTGGTGTAATTGTGCTGAGCAAAGTGATGTGAGTGAGTTCAAGGCTCATCTTTACACGAGTGCCTGTAATGGTAAAAATCATAGTGAAGGTAAATGTAATAACATGTACAGTGAAGCCGCATTATAATTACGACATTCAGATATCTGAGATATTCACCTGATGACTCGAGTTTGGAGGGACCTGTATTCACATTCCTTTGCCATTTCACTCATCTGTTTATCTGACATGCTCAGATATCTGACACTTTTAGGGGGACAAATGTTTTTCTAAGAATGGGGTTTCTCTGTACATGTAAGATGAGTTAATGTAGACCGGTATTGTCTGAGTGTACTCATAGAGCACGAGTACATGTTGGGTCCAAGCACTCGCCTTACAACTATCAACTTCTGCATGTCCCCATTGACAATTGAGCACCATTTGTTCAGGAAGTCTGATGTTCTCTTAACTCATTCCATACCAGTCCCTGATTTTTCCATATAGTTACCTAGATTTAAGACGACATATTGCATATTTAAATTCTTCATGACAAGGGCTTTCCTTCAAGTACCAACATGCCTATAGTCTTTAAGTCGGTGGTTCTGGCAGTGACCAAGGCCAGTCACCATAGTATGGGATGAGTCAATACATGTTTATGTCAACCCTATGCAAAAAGGCATGTCAGTCAAACATTTACCTGCCGCCTGTACGGTGTACATATATAAGCCAGAACTGAAATGGGATGTAAAGGGGCAACTGAAGATCCTGCAACTGATCAGAGTAGTTGATACATACTGTCTGGAAGTACTTGCAATTGTACAAAGAGAATGAAATCGACAAACATGAAATAGAATACTGTATATAGTATGTGCTTGTATAAAGTGTACTAAACTTGGTGCTTTTCTCGTGTTTCTTCGTGGCATATTCCATGCAATGAAATGCTTAAATGAATGTGGCTATGGCTGTTACAGGTTAAAAGTGCTGTAATTAGTAATTCCAGATGCTTAGATTTCTAAATAATATGTTGTAACAGACGTTAATTCTCAGGGTCCCCTGCTTTCCAGCATTGGACTGCTGGAAAGCATAATTAAGTTGTGATGATTAACTCTTTCAGTGCCACATTTCGGACTTAGCCAACAGCGTTCTTTGGGCGCAATGCACCCAAAGTGCACCAAGGAAAGCTGTTGAAGTGGACTGTTAGAGTATTGTGTGTAAACTTCAGACATGCTGCTGCTTAAATGAAAGGCCGTGTTACAAGGAACATGAAGGGTGTACCATTATTATTATTGAGAGCAGTTTGTTATAAATAGTTCGACTTAAGTTGCGGTTGGCACTGAAAGAGTTAATATACAGTTTTGCATTTCACCAAGCAGTTCATGTACAGGTAGATGTGGTAGTTGATCATGACATATTGAAGGGACAACATGGAGAGTAGTTCAGTTATCAGTATAATTGTGCATGGTACCTGTACTATATGTTTATAGGTGAAGAGAAATTATGCAGGAACACTGAACCCTTTGTTCTATTGTGGGTGGGCTCAGTAAGTGCTATGTCCTTCCAAGGGCCTAACAAGGTACCATTGGCTATTAAAGGTCATCTGATATTTCCCTCTCTTTCCTTTCTCAATGTGGCCTGGTCTTGCCCACTGCCTTGGCTAATGGGTATTATAGTGTACACTGGCCAACCCCGCCTGTATATATGAACACCTAATCAGCCACTGGGTGGCAGCACTTCTCTTTCCCTTTATATACTGGCCAATGTTTTCATAGCTGCTGCCTAAATATCTTGTCCTTTCAATGCATACTAAAAGTTAATAATGGTGCTTACCTAACTTCACAGTGGAACAGTTCTCTTATAGCAAAGCAGCACTGCACAGAATTTCAGTGTACATGGTACCTTGCTGTTGTCCCTGTCATTATGTGCACACGTGTATGCACCCAGCATAATGGTTCAGCTGCTGTGATTTTGATATTTTAGTGTTGTAGTGTGGCTGCAGTACTGCAGATGCCTGCCCTGACGGACTCCTGTTGGTGGAGACCAGCGTGTCACCAGGGACTGCTTTATGGATTCCCAAGTTCTATATAGTAGAAAACCTCCAATTAAGACCATCTTCATAAAAAGACCATTTTTTATGTTAAGACTACATTTGCAGTCCCTGTTTTATTGATTAGTAATCATATTCTATTCCTTATTAAGACTACTCACTATTCAGGCAATGGTCTTTCAGGCCCTTAGAAGGTCCTTTTTGGGAAATTCCACCTTACCTCTCAGTAATCTACCTGTAGTCATGACAATAACCCCTCCCCCCACTTTTTGTTGCATTAAGGGTTATCTTTGGTGACATGCAAGGACAACTGTTTGTGTGTGTGTGTATATATATATATATATATATATATATATATACATACACACACACATGTATACATACATATGTCAGGTTAGCATTGCTGGAAAAAGAATACTGGTTGTATCATATGAAGAGCTCCTCTGGTCTCAACTGATAATTTAGCTTTTGAAATGAACTGTGATGAGGTTTTCTTGCTGAAGGGTCCTTGGTGATAAGGGTAACCTTAGTAGCAGTGTCCTGCAAGAAAGAAGAAAATTGTGTTTTAACCTCTAATGTTTAACATTGTTGAAATTGATAATATTGGATATGTGTTGTACAAATTTCAGATGGAGTAGTTCAGTTTGTGAACTGGACAAAAATGTGCCTGCATGTATTGATGATGTGTATATAGAATGTGAGGCACATATGAAAAATGATGTTTTCTTGTTTATAGAACCATTTTGTACAGTAAAATTGACCAATCTGTTATGTCTTAGGAGTTCAGATCTTATTTTATGTAGCCCAAAATTATTGGCACATGTGAAAGACTTTCTGGTGGGGAAAACTTGGTGACAGTCATTGTTATTTGTTTGTTTTTTAATGAAAATATAATTTCAGACAAAATTCATTTTTATAAATTATAGTTCCAAAGATGCTCACATTTCAGATTAAATTATATGTAAGTGCATTATGCTTGAGAACATTAGGTAATCCTCAGTGTGAAGTGCAGGGTTACAATGGGTGTATTGGTGGTGATGCGGTTGTCTCCATTAGCAGTGAAGAGAAGGCTTTCATTATTTAGTATTTTGTTGCTTGCTTGCTTTTTCTATTTCAGAACATTTTAAAAGTTGTATGCTGCCTGGCCAATGATATTTGTACAAATATCTAGGTGTACATACATATGTGTGTGTATATATATATATATATATATATATATATATATATATATATATATATATATATATATATATATATATATATATATATGTGTGTGTGTAAATATATATATATACATATATATATATATATATATATATGTGTGTGTGTAAATATATATATATATATATATATATATATATATATATATAATATATATGCACACATACATATACACACACATACCCTTCATTTTCTGCTTCACAAAGGTAAGGTATTGCTAAATGCTAAATAAAGGCCTTCATCATCAGTGGACTCAATGTGAGAATGTCAAAACATTCTTCAGTATCATTTGATATAGTGAATCCTCAGGAACTTTTGTCTGATATGTATGTACAGGTGGCTATCATGTCATGCCTTATGCAGCACACGATGTGAAAATAAAATCACAATTGCTGCTTGTATTACGGCTAATACTGCTAAATATCATTTCGGCAAAATAGAAACTGGGATGTCTATGAAAGGAAACCACAATGACTGGCTTCTTCCATCTTTCTTGATTCTGGTCTGCCTTAAAGTGAAACTTCATCAGTTTGAATTGTTTGCAGGCTTAACGCTTTCAGCACCAAATTTAACAAAAGAGTTGAATAGGTCTGAACTGACCTAATGATCACCAGATTCATAGTCTTTGCAAAGCAACCCTTTATTTAAGTCCCAGCAAGCACACGGTTGTAAAGACCATAAGACTGGTCCAGGTGGGCAGTTCCCCTTTAGACTGGTCCAGGTGGGCAGCTGTTCTTTAGACTGGTCCAGGTGGGCAGCTCTTCTTTAGACTGGTCCAGGTGGGCAGTTCCCCTTTAGACTGGTCCAGGTGGGCAGCTCTTCTTTAGACTGGTCCAGGTGGGCAGCTGTCCTTTAGACTGGTCCAGGTGATCATGAGCAGCTCTTCGTTAGACTGGTCCAAGTGGGCAGCTTTCCTTCAGAGTGGTCCAGGTGGGCAGCTGTCCTTTAAACTGGTCCAAGTGGGCAGTTCGCCTATGGACTGGTCCAGGTGGGCAGCTCTCATTTAGACTGGTCCAGGTCAGCAACTCTGCTTTAGAGTTAGACTGGTCCGGGTGGGCAGCTGTCCTTTAGATTGGTCCAGCTCTCCTAAGCGGGCTGTTGTGGCCAACCACAGAGAAAGTCTGTTGACTGAGTGACAAGTTGACACTGAAAGAGTTAATACTTGATGTAGTGCATAGTCTGGCTTTGGTTGAGGCGAGACACGAGTTGCTTGGTACTGGCAGTGCTACATACATGTGTTTGGGTTTGACTTGTACAAGTCAAATTCTGCTTAATGTGGATGAAACTCATCAGCTGGCAACACCTTATGGAGTTTCCAAAAATGAAGACTTGCTGTTATTTTGAGCAACGCTGCTGATACTGGACTGTCTAAAGTGAAATGATAGAAGTTTTGTGAAATAACGACATGTTCTTTGTAAAAGTAAAGCCATTGACGATGCCACAGCCTACATGTAACTCCCTTTATATTGTACAATGAAAACACTTTTCGCAACATGGTTTACAGATTTTGTAGTTTTGATACAGCCAATATTAACCCAATGACTGGCCACATTTAGTTTCTCGCTGGTTATGTGTATATGGGGAACATTTAAACACATTCCATCATATCATGTGAGATGCAAATCGTGTATTAACCTTCTCCGGACCCCCTGGAATTCAGAGGGAGTCAACGGCAGCCCTTGGCATGGATTGGGTGCTAAGGGGGCAACCCACACCAGGGAAAGCTGTTGAATTCAGGTATTTGATCTCAATGGGTCTCATCTACAATTTTCATTCAAGGTATTCATTACAGTTGAAATTATGCCCAAAAAAAATTGGCTACTTGACCACCAGCTGGATTTGGTGGGTCAAAGGAGGAGAGCGTTGATTGATGTACAGTGCTTTGGTAAATTAGAAATTCTACGGGAAGCATCAGAGATTGTTGCAAGGAGAGAACAACATATGAGTCACATGTAAGTCGGGAAGTAGTAATTGTTATTGATTTACCCAATTGTCCATGTACACATAAGTACAAAGTACTATTATTGTCAAAGTTTATACATGTTTGTTTCAACAAATGCGAAGTGTTGTCTCTACACATGATGGCAATTGTAAGTTCTGAACAGTGCACATGAAATAAAATTCTTCAGAGAAGCATAAACAAATATTATACAGAATGCTTATAAGTGTCACTTGTCTTCATTTTATATCACCTGTGGGGGGGGGGGGGGGATCATGATACATAGTGATGGCATGGCAATTGTAAGTTCTGAACAGTGCACATGAAATAAAATTCTTCAGAGAAGCATAAACAAATATTATACAGAATGCTTATAAGTGTCACTTGTCTTCATTTTATATCACCTGTGGGGGGGGGGGATCATGATACACAGTGGGTTCCATTCATGTGTCCATCCATCTCACAATCCATCTGTCTAAACCAATTTTGGTCCACTCCATCTATTATCAACTATGGTGCTACCTGCAGTTTAAGACCACTGCCATGAGAGACCACATGGCTTTTGTGATCACATTTATCATTGCACAACCATCAAAATTCTTCGTAAAGTTGCTTCTAATTTAATGGGCACCCTAATAAGTGACTTGGAGAGATTTTTTAGAACTCTAAAACTAAATTTTTTTCCATAACCTTGGCGAGATTCAGGGGTCTGAAACCCCTTCAGGCACTTCCAATGACGGCCACTTCTATTTCGCAAGCTGACATGGATCAGTCCGGATGCAATGACATAATACCCAGTTCCTTCAGATCTAATGATCCTGGCTAATTTAGGTGACCCAAATCCAGAGGCATTTTGTACATCAGTAAATGACAAATACAAGCTGAAAATTCCCAAGACCGATGATCTCTTGTGCGAAGAAAAACCAGGTCTGAAAAAAACCCAGAACCAACTGAAATATAGTGATCAAAAAAGCAGACAAGGGCTCAGCTTTTGTTATACAAAACCAAAGTGATTACATTGCAACAGCCCTAACACATTTATCAAACACAGACCACTTTTGAAATGGTACAGCAAAATCTCTCCACGGACAATCAATGAGTTGGGTGGGTGGGTGGGTGGGACTCTGAAGGAATGTATGACCACAAATGCATTGAGGGAAAACTGTATAATTACTTGCATATAGCAGAACTTGGCATTCGCGACATGTTTTCTACCCAAAATACACGAGAGAGAACAACCACCACCAGTATGTCCCATGCTGAGTGCAAATGAATGTACAAATAAGAGAGAATCTCAACATTTGATTTTTTTTCTTATTAAACCGTAAATGAAAAAGATTCCTAGCTACATTGAGGACACAACAGACTTCAAAAGCAAAAGTAAAGCCCTTCCAACACAGCCATGCAGATAAAGCTTTATTGGTAACACTAAATTTACAATCTCCGTACACGAACATTTCCACAGGAGAAGGTCTCCACAGTGCAGCCAGAGCCTTGTTATACAACAGGGACCACATGCAGAGACCCAGAACCTGATTATTAATTCTTCATGAAGATTCTTCTCACCTGTAACAATTTTGAGTTCCATGAATGCTGCCTGCAAATATCCGGTACCGCTATGGGCACCAAAGTAGCACCTACCTTTGCCAATATTTTTTATGGCAGAGCTAGACCACGTAGAAGAAAAAAACTTCTAAAGCACACCTTGTCTTTAATGGTGGCAATTCATTGATGGCATTTTTTTAAGGACATAGACAGACAATGAGCTCTAGGACTTCATTACATACTTGAGTTCCTGTCACCCCACCATAAAGTTTTCGCATACAGTAAAACTTGACAAGGCTGAACACCCTTGGGACCAGGGAGGTGTATGACACCTCCCTGTTGGGACCCATCCAAAGTGTTCAAGCATTGGAGGTGTTCAGCTTATAGAGGGTTGGGGTGTGGCCTTGTGGCTATACCATATGCACCTGTAAACTTTGAATTCCCCTGTATGTGCACATGCATTGGGGGAATTGACTAGCTCCAATACATGTTATCTTCAATATGAATAACAAAGACTTGAAGGAAAGTCTAAGATGAAAAAGAACTTTGTAAAAATTCCAACCACTTGGGGGAAAAAGTTGATAGGATTCAAAAACTTTAGGCTAACAGTACATGCACTTACCAATAAGTCCAACGAAATTTGTGACATGCTGAAGTACTTCAACAAAGAAATTCTCGGATCCGCACATCCGGGAATCTTAATTTACATGCCCGCGTTACCCGGTGAATCTCCATCAAAGCGTCTGTGGACACCCATTCAATGTATGCTAAGCGTTACCCGAAAACCAGCGCTAAAACCCCAAGTTACGATCGTCAAAATCTCTCCAATTTTTATTCAGTAGCAGAATTCGGCAAAATGATGCTGCCTTCAGAGTTATTTTGTTGATTTGCGGTCGACAACATGGATATAATTTTGGATAAAAATGTCTAATTTTACATGGGACTATATGCGATGTGGAACGTATTTTCACAGGGCCCGGTCATTTGCATAACAACTGCAGTCAGCTGATAAGCAGCTTATGACGCGTTGGCGGATCCGAGAATATAACAATAGGATTCAAACACAGAGAACCTAAGTGATTTGTTAATTTGAAACCATTGCCCCTGGAGAGACTATGTGTGACAGCAGTTTTGTTACATTAGTAACAAAGTGATATGGTAATGACTACCAGGAAGTGGTTCTGGACTAAAAGAGACAAATTAATACAAAGTAACGACACACCCACTGGGACGACATTTTCCACAAGCCAATCGTGATGAATTGAACCTTAAGGTTCACATTTTAGAATACAGCCAAACTCCCAGATCTGAGACTGATCTGAGAAAATACTGCTTGCACTATCTACTCTCCATTAAACCATTCAGCTTCAATATGATGGGGAAAGTGATCTTTCTTGCTCAGTGTTTTGCTAAAATTTTATTGTCTTAGCTTGCTTTCCAATGATACTACCCATATTTTCACACACAAGTGGCCAAAATTACTAACTGCACACCTTTATATGTAGGAAAGTGACCCACGTACTTTTCGCTGCAGCACCTATCCAGTGCATCAGAACAGCTCCCTAGCTGTGCTCATCCAATCAAGCCTAATTTTATCACTGGTCAGTTGATCCAGCCAGGTGAATTCTCGGATCCGCCAACGCGTCATAAGCTGCTTATCAACACGTTCCGCATCGCATATAGTCCCATGTAAAATTAGACATTTTTATCCAAAATTATATCCATGCTGTCGGCCGCAAATCAACAAAATAACTCTGAAGGCAGCATCATTTTGCCGAATTCTGCTACTGAATAAAAAATTGGAGAGATTTTGACGATCATAACTTGGGGTTTTCGCGCTGGTTTTCGGGTAACGCTTAGCATACATTGAATGGGTATCCACAGGCGCTTTGAGGGAGATTCGCCGAGTAACGCGGGCACGTTAACTAAGATTCCCGGATGTGCGGATCCGAGAATGCCCAGACTTCCCATATTCATACCGTCTCTCCCCCTTCAAAACATCTTCAGTTTTTAGTCGTATTGGTGACAACTCTGTCATTGACAGCAAGCTACCTTCACACATAAACAAAGCACTTGTTTCATGTGGAAACGATTGTAGCTGAAACGGGTTTATATAAGAGGTACCTTCAGTGGTATTGAACAGTTCCTGACGAGATGCAGTAAGCTTCAAAAACTAGTCGAATTGGCCCCCTGTTACGACCCTTGCTCAGTCGTATTTGCTCCTACCTCAAATTTAAGGCCACCTGTTATATATGACTATTTATGGCTGGCATAATGGGTGGTCTTAAGTGGCAGGTACCACTGTACAACAGCAACCTCTTTCAAAGTTTCAGGGTTTGTAGAACTTGTGTACCAGGTGTGCATAGGCACATATTTACTTCACGTGACTTGTCAGTCAGCCAATGATATAGATGCTATAAAATTTCTCTTGGATAATACTTTTGTTCAATGCGGACCACTGGTTTTTCAACAAATAAAAGGCATTCCAATGGGTAGCAACTGCTCCCCTTTACTGGCAGATTTATATTTAACCTGGCTTGAATTTAAGTATATGAATAAATTGATGAAAAAGGACTTTCAAATGGCTACAAAATTATCAAACAACGCAAGATATATTGATGACATTGCTTGTGTAAATGTACAAAATTTCAATGAAATTGCTAAAGAAATTTACCCAAAAGATATCCCTTTGGAGGGTAACAATTCAGATGGTTTCAGAGATGTATTTTTGGACTTGGATATTCAGGTCACTAATGACAGGTTTTGTATTAAAGTCTATCACAAAATAGATGAGTTTAACTTTGAAGTAGTTAATTATCCTTTCCCGGACAGTAATATTTCCGATACTATTGGATATAATACATTTTTGTCACAAATTTTGAGATTTGGTCGTATTTGTTCTAAATTTCAGGACTTTGCATCAAGAACCAAATTTATTTACAATAAACTTGAGTCAAGAGGATTCAAAGGTGTACTTTTGATCAAATATTTCTACAAATTTTGCTGTAAATATCCCGAGATGGTTAGAAAGTTTGGCTTCAATAATTTTAGAGATTTTAGACTTGCCTGTTTTGCTACTTAATTTCATCTTTTGACACCATTATGTTTAAACGTTCACCTTTCAGACATTTTAGGCTAGCTTGTTTTCTGTTAGGTAAACCCCCAGGGGCTACAGGTAGCAAGAAGCGGCCTACGACAGTTACAAGCTTGCCTAATTGTACTTGATATCTGGTTAATATTTTCATTGCATTCTTTTGACATAAATACAAAAGACTTCCATTCTTTTCTGACTTGCCCTATAATGCTACTGTTAACATCCAAAGATTATTAGAAAGTCTGGCTGCAATAATCTACAGTTTTTAGACTTGTCTGTTTTGCTACTTAACTTTATCTTTTGGCATCTTTCTGTTTTAATATTCACTATCAGACATTTTAGGCTTACATGTTTTCTGTTAGGTAAACCCCCAGGGGCTACAGGTAGCAAGAAGCGGCCTACGACAGTTGCATGTTTGCCTAATTGTACTTAAAATCCTGTTAAGAAAAATTGTTTTGATAGCATGTTTTTGGCATAAATGCTAATGACTTCCATTCTTTTCTGACATGCCTAAATGCACATTTACTCACTATTAAAAAATTACTCAAAATTGACAGTATTTTCTCAAGTGTCACAAACCTGACACATTAAGTTGACACATTGACTCAATGTTGGCAGTTAAATAGAGCTTAATTGTTTGAGGAGTAGGTGTCATCATGGAGTTTGTTTTACATCTCTGGTACAGGATGTACATTGTTGCAGTCCTTGTTAGGATTTTCCTTGGTTTGTACAGGTGGTCAAGCTGCAACTGTTTATTTTACAATCACTGGGACTGAATATAATGCCCCAGCTTGTTTCCACTTCAGTTAAACATTGGCGGATGGTTTAACTAGGAAAAGCTGTCCAGCTAGAAAGGGTACATTTTGGTTCAGGGGTAAGTCAAATTGTTCTTATCTGAACCTGTACTATGAAAATTTAGTAATTATGGTTTGTTTGACAGGTATTCTTCTTTGATATGAAGCTCTGCATTTACAAGCAAAACTTCACATATTTAGCTAATTCATCAATTGCCACGTTCATATTTATTCATTATTATGTGGGTTGTCTTTGCTGAATATTTAGCTTAGGCAAGGAGCCGCTACTCAGAGAGACGTGTACGGGTAAAAGGCTCCGAAACACGTTGAGTAGTTACCCGCTGAAGACCCTTTAATTTAATTGGGCTGATACAGCCTATGTCAAAATTTTACAGAGGAACGTGTGCAATATAGACAATAGTAATTCCATATTTATACAGGTTAGACAGGGACAGGTTAGCTTATGGAGAGTAAAGAGTTCGAACTGCGGAATAGGATATTGACTACTAGGAAGTGGTTCTGGGCAAAAAGACACAAATACAATTCTGTTCGCTTTGAACCATTGATGCTTGGTGGATAGGTCTGTACAGGCTGGTCCCCGATCTATGATTTTCAATGCATACTGGAATTCCAGGTAACGTCTTTAGTCTAGCACCCATTTGGACTTGTTTTAGTTATTGTTATTGTTATTGTTAATTTTGTTACTCGGTGGACTTAACAACGACGAACCAGGATAAGGTTTAGGGACATGACTACAGATAAACGGCATGATGGGCTTTCAAAATTATGTTTAAAATTTAATACAATCATGAACAGTCAGATAAACAATGAAAACGGTTCAGCGTTTGCCTCGAGCGCTGATTTTGGAATATGTTTTGATGGAAATTGTAACTGTCTATTCTGCAAATCAAATTTCACAAAGAACAAAGAGTTTCACAGTAACGTTACTAACAAAAAATTCAAATTAAGGAACCCCCGATTGGAAAATTTGGTATTATCTTCCATATGCACCTGTAAACTTTGAATTCCCCTGTATGTGCACATGCATTGGGGGAATTGACTAGCTCCAATACATGTTATCTTCAATATGAATAACAAAGACTTGAAGGAAAGTCTAAGATGAAAAAGAACTTTGTAAAAATTCCAACCACTTGGGGGAAAAAGTTGATAGGATTCAAAAACTTTAGGCTAACAGTACATGCACTTACCAATAAGTCCAACGAAATTTGTGACATGCTGAAGTACTTCAACAAAGAAATTCTCGGATCCGCACATCCGGGAATCTTAATTTACATGCCCGCGTTACCCGGTGAATCTCCATCAAAGCGTCTGTGGACACCCATTCAATGTATGCTAAGCGTTACCCGAAAACCAGCGCTAAAACCCCAAGTTACGATCGTCAAAATCTCTCCAATTTTTATTCAGTAGCAGAATTCGGCAAAATGATGCTGCCTTCAGAGTTATTTTGTTGATTTGCGGTCGACAACATGGATATAATTTTGGATAAAAATGTCTAATTTTACATGGGACTATATGCGATGTGGAACGTATTTTCACAGGGCCCGGTCATTTGCATAACAACTGCAGTCAGCTGATAAGCAGCTTATGACGCGTTGGCGGATCCGAGAATATAACAATAGGATTCAAACACAGAGAACCTAAGTGATTTGTTAATTTGAAACCATTGCCCCTGGAGAGACTATGTGTGACAGCAGTTTTGTTACATTAGTAACAAAGTGATATGGTAATGACTACCAGGAAGTGGTTCTGGACTAAAAGAGACAAATTAATACAAAGTAACGACACACCCACTGGGACGACATTTTCCACAAGCCAATCGTGATGAATTGAACCTTAAGGTTCACATTTTAGAATACAGCCAAACTCCCAGATCTGAGACTGATCTGAGAAAATACTGCTTGCACTATCTACTCTCCATTAAACCATTCAGCTTCAATATGATGGGGAAAGTGATCTTTCTTGCTCAGTGTTTTGCTAAAATTTTATTGTCTTAGCTTGCTTTCCAATGATACTACCCATATTTTCACACACAAGTGGCCAAAATTACTAACTGCACACCTTTATATGTAGGAAAGTGACCCACGTACTTTTCGCTGCAGCACCTATCCAGTGCATCAGAACAGCTCCCTAGCTGTGCTCATCCAATCAAGCCTAATTTTATCACTGGTCAGTTGATCCAGCCAGGTGAATTCTCGGATCCGCCAACGCGTCATAAGCTGCTTATCAACACGTTCCGCATCGCATATAGTCCCATGTAAAATTAGACATTTTTATCCAAAATTATATCCATGCTGTCGGCCGCAAATCAACAAAATAACTCTGAAGGCAGCATCATTTTGCCGAATTCTGCTACTGAATAAAAAATTGGAGAGATTTTGACGATCATAACTTGGGGTTTTCGCGCTGGTTTTCGGGTAACGCTTAGCATACATTGAATGGGTATCCACAGGCGCTTTGAGGGAGATTCGCCGAGTAACGCGGGCACGTTAACTAAGATTCCCGGATGTGCGGATCCGAGAATGCCCAGACTTCCCATATTCATACCGTCTCTCCCCCTTCAAAACATCTTCAGTTTTTAGTCGTATTGGTGACAACTCTGTCATTGACAGCAAGCTACCTTCACACATAAACAAAGCACTTGTTTCATGTGGAAACGATTGTAGCTGAAACGGGTTTATATAAGAGGTACCTTCAGTGGTATTCAACAGTTCCTGACGAGATGCAGTAAGCTTCAAAAACTAGTCGAATTGGCCCCCTGTTACGACCCTTGCTCAGTCGTATTTGCTCCTACCTCAAATTTAAGGCCACCTGTTATATATGACTATTTATGGCTGGCATAATGGGTGGTCTTAAGTGGCAGGTACCACTGTACAACAGCAACCTCTTTCAAAGTTTCAGGGTTTGTAGAACTTGTGTACCAGGTGTGCATAGGCACATATTTACTTCACGTGACTTGTCAGTCAGCCAATGATATAGATGCTATAAAATTTCTCTTGGATAATACTTTTGTTCAATGCGGACCACTGGTTTTTCAACAAATAAAAGGCATTCCAATGGGTAGCAACTGCTCCCCTTTACTGGCAGATTTATATTTAACCTGGCTTGAATTTAAGTATATGAATAAATTGATGAAAAAGGACTTTCAAATGGCTACAAAATTATCAAACAACGCAAGATATATTGATGACATTGCTTGTGTAAATGTACAAAATTTCAATGAAATTGCTAAAGAAATTTACCCAAAAGATATCCCTTTGGAGGGTAACAATTCAGATGGTTTCAGAGATGTATTTTTGGACTTGGATATTCAGGTCACTAATGACAGGTTTTGTATTAAAGTCTATCACAAAATAGATGAGTTTAACTTTGAAGTAGTTAATTATCCTTTCCCGGACAGTAATATTTCCGATACTATTGGATATAATACATTTTTGTCACAAATTTTGAGATTTGGTCGTATTTGTTCTAAATTTCAGGACTTTGCATCAAGAACCAAATTTATTTACAATAAACTTGAGTCAAGAGGATTCAAAGGTGTACTTTTGATCAAATATTTCTACAAATTTTGCTGTAAATATCCCGAGATGGTTAGAAAGTTTGGCTTCAATAATTTTAGAGATTTTAGACTTGCCTGTTTTGCTACTTAATTTCATCTTTTGACACCATTATGTTTAAACATTCACCTTTCAGACATTTTAGGCTAGCTTGTTTTCTGTTAGGTAAACCCCCAGGGGCTACAGGTAGCAAGAAGCGGCCTACGACAGTTACAAGCTTGCCTAATTGTACTTGATATCTGGTTAATATTTTCATTGCATTCTTTTGACATAAATACAAAAGACTTCCATTCTTTTCTGACTTGCCCTATAATGCTACTGTTAACATCCAAAGATTATTAGAAAGTCTGGCTGCAATAATCTACAGTTTTTAGACTTGTCTGTTTTGCTACTTAACTTTATCTTTTGGCATCTTTCTGTTTTAATATTCACTATCAGACATTTTAGGCTTACATGTTTTCTGTTAGGTAAACCCCCAGGGGCTACAGGTAGCAAGAAGCGGCCTACGACAGTTGCATGTTTGCCTAATTGTACTTAAAATCCTGTTAAGAAAAATTGTTTTGATAGCATGTTTTTGGCATAAATGCTAATGACTTCCATTCTTTTCTGACATGCCTAAATGCACATTTACTCACTATTAAAAAATTACTCAAAATTGACAGTATTTTCTCAAGTGTCACAAACCTGACACATTAAGTTGACACATTGACTCAATGTTGGCAGTTAAATAGAGCTTAATTGTTTGAGGAGTAGGTGTCATCATGGAGTTTGTTTTACATCTCTGGTACAGGATGTACATTGTTGCAGTCCTTGTTAGGATTTTCCTTGGTTTGTACAGGTGGTCAAGCTGCAACTGTTTATTTTACAATCACTGGGACTGAATATAATGCCCCAGCTTGTTTCCACTTCAGTTAAACATTGGCGGATGGTTTAACTAGGAAAAGCTGTCCAGCTAGAAAGGGTACATTTTGGTTCAGGGGTAAGTCAAATTGTTCTTATCTGAACCTGT
The DNA here is from genome assembly GCA_964020975.1 of Hermodice carunculata. Classification (NCBI taxonomy): domain Eukaryota; kingdom Metazoa; phylum Annelida; class Polychaeta; order Eunicida; family Amphinomidae; genus Hermodice; species Hermodice carunculata. The sequence goes on from OZ026626.1 coordinate 38,240,230, forward strand.
ACTATGAAAATTTAGTAATTATGGTTTGTTTGACAGGTATTCTTCTTTGATATGAAGCTCTGCATTTACAAGCAAAACTTCACATATTTAGCTAATTCATCAATTGCCACGTTCATATTTATTCATTATTATGTGGGTTGTCTTTGCTGAATATTTAGCTTAGGCAAGGAGCCGCTACTCAGAGAGACGTGTACGGGTAAAAGGCTCCGAAACACGTTGAGTAGTTACCCGCTGAAGACCCTTTAATTTAATTGGGCTGATACAGCCTATGTCAAAATTTTACAGAGGAACGTGTGCAATATAGACAATAGTAATTCCATATTTATACAGGTTAGACAGGGACAGGTTAGCTTATAGAGAGTAAAGAGTTCGAACTGCGGAATAGGATATTGACTACTAGGAAGTGGTTCTGGGCAAAAAGACACAAATACAATTCTGTTCGCTTTGAACCATTGATGCTTGGTGGATAGGTCTGTACAGGCTGGTCCCCGATCTATGATTTTCAATGCATACTGGAATTCCAGGTAACGTCTTTAGTCTAGCACCCATTTGGACTTGTTTTAGTTATTGTTATTGTTATTGTTAATTTTGTTACTCGGTGGACTTAACAACGACGAACCAGGATAAGGTTTAGGGACATGACTACAGATAAACGGCATGATGGGCTTTCAAAATTATGTTTAAAATTTAATACAATCATGAACAGTCAGATAAACAATGAAAACGGTTCAGCGTTTGCCTCGAGTGCTGATTTTGGAATATGTTTTGATGGAAATTGTAACTGTCTATTCTGCAAATCAAATTTCACAAAGAACAAAGAGTTTCACAGTAACGTTACTAACAAAAAATTCAAATTAAGGAACCCCCGATTGGAAAATTTGGTATTATCTTGTGAATCTACCAATATCATTTATTTGTTATCCTGCATCAAATGTAAAGCACAATATGTGGGCCTAACTACTCAATCAATTAAAAAGAGATTCAGTGGTCATAAAACTACAATTAAAAATCACAAGTTAAACACTTTTTTGTGTAACCATTTCAATTCTGCAGAACATTCACATTTGGATTGCCGGATACAAATTATTGATTACATAGAGCCAAATTTGTTAGACCAAGACAGTTATGTTAACACAAGGAAATTATTACAAATGGAAGATTTTTGGATCAAAACACTTAATTCAGCCTTTCCTTATGGACTCAATGACAGAATTTTAGGCTTCGGTGATGTTAGGAATTTGGACTTTACAACTCTTGACAGAAATCACACACCTTTTCATAACAATCAGGCTGGTATTCAAAGAAGAAGAAGAAGTCATGGACAAAGAAAATCACGGAAAAACAGGAAATGCAGGAACATGGATACAAAAGACCTTGTCCAAAATTTACTACAGGCTTTCTCCAATGGTATTGATCAATTACATACAGCTCTTAAAGCACTATCATTTCGAGACATTACAAGAATTAATGAATATTTGGGTCTTACTGATTCAGAACACACATTTCCGCAAAATTTTTGTGATATTGTGTATGCTTACACAACAACTATTCGGAAACCAGATTCTAATAAGAAAAAATTAGATCAAATGTTTTGCAGCATTCCTTTCAAACACAAAATCATTGACTCACTAAACATTCAGTCCCTTTTCAAATTGAAATTTGTTCGTAACATGATTCCCAAGGAATGCAAAATAAAAGATCCCCCCATCATTTCCTATAAATATGGCAACAATATTGGACAAAGTATCATGAATTACAAAAAAATTCTGGCTTCAAGTACTCTTGAGGATATCGCAGCAAATCAAAATTGTGACTGTATGTCTAATAGTAAATATTCTAATTTTGTTGATGCACACCACAAACATGTATTTACAGGTAACTTGGATATAATACAAAATTCAGGTTTAAAAGAAATAATGAAAAAAGGTACAAAATTTCGGATATGTCCCAAGTTGAATATTGACAGTATTTTTCAGGATACATGTGATGCACTCGACTCCTACTGTATGAAATGGGCAAAGAAAGAAAAAATGGAATTTCAGAAATTTGAAGGATGGTTATCAAACTTGAAAAGAGTCTTTAGAAATAGAATTTATTGTTACAAATCTCACATTAAGAATTTCAATATGGTTAATCTAAAACAGCCTAAAGTTTCTAAAGCAGTCAAAGAACTACAAGATAGATTTGTAGTCACTAACATAGATAAGGCAGGTAACAATTTTGGGATCATCTGCAAAAAATATTATCTGGATGTTTTGAGAAAGGAACTTGGTATAAACAATATTTCAGACATAAGAGGAAATGACGTTTATAAATTACACAAACAATCCATTGACAATTTGATTGATGCACATAAAGATGAGATGAAAAGGAATTTTAATATCAAAATTTCTGAAGAGGACTCCTCTATTCCACTTTTGTTCTGGATACCCAAATTACATAAAAACCCTTTTAAATCTAGATTCATAGCTGGTGCTTCAAAATGTACTACAAAGCAATTATCAAAAGAAGTAACATTGTGTTTGACTGCAATTAGGAATCATTTTCGTAAATACTGTAATGCAATTTCTAGAAACTGTGAAATAAATTGTTTTTGGAGTATTAACAATTCTTCCGAGTTTGTATCTAAAATCAAAGATGTAAAGGCAAAAAATATCAAATGTTTTGATTTTTCTACACTGTACACAAATCTACCCATAGATGAAGTCAAAAGTTCACTTTCAGAATTAATTAGCAAAATGTTTAAACATAATGGTAAACCATACATAAATATTAATTCATATACAAAGAAAGCATACTGGTCACACAATAAATATTCAAAAAGTAACGTTAAATCTTACACTGTTGAAACTTTGATAGATGCTATAAAATTTCTCTTGGATAATACTTTTGTTCAATGCGGACCACTGGTTTTTCAACAAATAAAAGGCATTCCAATGGGTAGCAACTGCTCCCCTTTACTGGCAGATTTATATTTAACCTGGCTTGAATTTAAGTATATGAATAAATTGATGAAAAAGGACTTTCAAATGGCTACAAAATTATCAAACAACGCAAGATATATTGATGACATTGCTTGTGTAAATGTACAAAATTTCAATGAAATTGCTAAAGAAATTTACCCAAAAGATATCCCTTTGGAGGGTAACAATTCAGATGGTTTCAGAGATGTATTTTTGGACTTGGATATTCAGGTCACTAATGACAGGTTTTGTATTAAAGTCTATCACAAAATAGATGAGTTTAACTTTGAAGTAGTTAATTATCCTTTCCCGGACAGTAATATTTCCGATACTATTGGATATAATACATTTTTGTCACAAATTTTGAGATTTGGTCGTATTTGTTCTAAATTTCAGGACTTTGCATCAAGAACCAAATTTATTTACAATAAACTTGAGTCAAGAGGATTCAAAGGTGTACTTTTGATCAAATATTTCTACAAATTTTGCTGTAAATATCCCGAGATGGTTAGAAAGTTTGGCTTCAATAATTTTAGAGATTTTAGACTTGCCTGTTTTGCTACTTAATTTCATCTTTTGACACCATTATGTTTAAACGTTCACCTTTCAGACATTTTAGGCTAGCTTGTTTTCTGTTAGGTAAACCCCCAGGGGCTACAGGTAGCAAGAAGCGGCCTACGACAGTTACAAGCTTGCCTAATTGTACTTGATATCTGGTTAATATTTTCATTGCATTCTTTTGACATAAATACAAAAGACTTCCATTCTTTTCTGACTTGCCCTATAATGCTACTGTTAACATCCAAAGATTATTAGAAAGTCTGGCTGCAATAATCTACAGTTTTTAGACTTGTCTGTTTTGCTACTTAACTTTATCTTTAGGCATCTTTCTGTTTTAATATTCACTATCAGACATTTTAGGCTTACATGTTTTCTGTTAGGTAAACCCCCAGGGGCTACAGGTAGCAAGAAGCGGCCTACGACAGTTGCATGTTTGCCTAATTGTACTTAAAATCCTGTTAAGAAAAATTGTTTTGATAGCATGTTTTTGGCATAAATGCTAATGACTTCCATTCTTTTCTGACATGCCTAAATGCACATTTACTCACTATTAAAAAATTACTCAAAATTGACAGTATTTTCTCAAGTGTCACAAACCTGACACATTAAGTTGACACATTGACTCAATGTTGGCAGTTAAATAGAGCTTAATTGTTTGAGGAGTAGGTGTCATCATGGAGTTTGTTTTACATCTCTGGTACAGGATGTACATTGTTGCAGTCCTTGTTAGGATTTTCCTTGGTTTGTACAGGTGGTCAAGCTGCAACTGTTTATTTTACAATCACTGGGACTGAATATAATGCCCCAGCTTGTTTCCACTTCAGTTAAACATTGGCGGATGGTTTAACTAGGAAAAGCTGTCCAGCTAGAAAGGGTACATTTTGGTTCAGGGGTAAGTCAAATTGTTCTTATCTGAACCTGTACTGTGAAAATTTAGTAATTATGGTTTGTTTGACAGGTATTCTTCTTTGATATGAAGCTCTGCATTTACAAGCAAAACTTCACATATTTAGCTAATTCATCAATTGCCACGTTCATATTTATTCATTATTATGTGGGTTGTCTTTGCTGAATATTTAGCTTAGGCAAGGAGCCGCTACTCAGAGAGACGTGTACGGGTAAAAGGCTCCGAAACACGTTGAGTAGTTACCCGCTGAAGACCCTTTAATTTAATTGGGCTGATACAGCCTATGTCAAAATTTTACAGAGGAACGTGTGCAATATAGACAATAGTAATTCCATATTTATACAGGTTAGACAGGGACAGGTTAGCTTATGGAGAGTAAAGAGTTCGAACTGCGGAATAGGATATTGACTACTAGGAAGTGGTTCTGGGCAAAAAGACACAAATACAATTCTGTTCGCTTTGAACCATTGATGCTTGGTGGATAGGTCTGTACAGGCTGGTCCCCGATCTATGATTTTCAATGCATACTGGAATTCCAGGTAACGTCTTTAGTCTAGCACCCATTTGGACTTGTTTTAGTTATTGTTATTGTTATTGTTAATTTTGTTACTCGGTGGACTTAACAACGACGAACCAGGATAAGGTTTAGGGACATGACTACAGATAAACGGCATGATGGGCTTTCAAAATTATGTTTAAAATTTAATACAATCATGAACAGTCAGATAAACAATGAAAACGGTTCAGCGTTTGCCTCGAGCGCTGATTTTGGAATATGTTTTGATGGAAATTGTAACTGTCTATTCTGCAAATCAAATTTCACAAAGAACAAAGAGTTTCACAGTAACGTTACTAACAAAAAATTCAAATTAAGGAACCCCCGATTGGAAAATTTGGTATTATCTTGTGAATCTACCAATATCATTTATTTGTTATCCTGCATCAAATGTAAAGCACAATATGTGGGCCTAACTACTCAATCAATTAAAAAGAGATTCAGTGGTCATAAAACTACAATTAAAAATCACAAGTTAAACACTTTTTTGTGTAACCATTTCAATTCTGCAGAACATTCACATTTGGATTGCCGGATACAAATTATTGATTACATAGAGCCAAATTTGTTAGACCAAGACAGTTATGTTAACACAAGGAAATTATTACAAATGGAAGATTTTTGGATCAAAACACTTAATTCAGCTTTTCCTTATGGACTCAATGACAGAATTTTAGGCTTCGGTGATGTTAGGAATTTGGACTTTACAACTCTTGACAGAAATCACACACCTTTTCATAACAATCAGGCTGGTATTCAAAGAAGAAGAAGAAGTCATGGACAAAGAAAATCACGGAAAAACAGGAAATGCAGGAACATGGATACAAAAGACCTTGTCCAAAATTTACTACAGGCTTTCTCCAATGGTATTGATCAATTACATACAGCTCTTAAAGCACTATCATTTCGAGACATTACAAGAATTAATGAATATTTGGGTCTTACTGATTCAGAACACACATTTCCGCAAAATTTTTGTGATATTGTGTATGCTTACACAACAACTATTCGGAAACCAGATTCTAATAAGAAAAAATTAGATCAAATGTTTTGCAGCATTCCTTTCAAACACAAAATCATTGACTCACTAAACATTCAGTCCCTTTTCAAATTGAAATTTGTTCGTAACATGATTCCCAAGGAATGCAAAATAAAAGATCCCCCCATCATTTCCTATAAATATGGCAACAATATTGGACAAAGTATCATGAATTACAAAAAAATTCTGGCTTCAAGTACTCTTGAGGATATCGCAGCAAATCAAAATTGTGACTGTATGTCTAATAGTAAATATTCTAATTTTGTTGATGCACACCACAAACATGTATTTACAGGTAACTTGGATATAATACAAAATTCAGGTTTAAAAGAAATAATGAAAAAAGGTACAAAATTTCGGATATGTCCCAAGTTGAATATTGACAGTATTTTTCAGGATACATGTGATGCACTCGACTCCTACTGTATGAAATGGGCAAAGAAAGAAAAAATGGAATTTCAGAAATTTGAAGGATGGTTATCAAACTTGAAAAGAGTCTTTAGAAATAGAATTTATTGTTACAAATCTCACATTAAGAATTTCAATACGGTTAATCTAAAACAGCCTAAAGTTTCTAAAGCAGTCAAAGAACTACAAGATAGATTTGTAGTCACTAACATAGATAAGGCAGGTAACAATTTTGGGATCATCTGCAAAAAATATTATCTGGATGTTTTGAAAAAGGAACTTGGTATAAACAATATTTCAGACATAAGAGGAAATGACGTTTATAAATTACACAAACAATCCATTGACAATTTGATTGATGCACATAAAGATGAGATGAAAAGGAATTTTAATATCAAAATTTCTGAAGAGGACTCCTCTATTCCACTTTTGTTCTGGATACCCAAATTACATAAAAACCCTTTTAAATCTAGATTCATAGCTGGTGCTTCAAAATGTACTACAAAGCAATTATCAAAAGAAGTAACATTGTGTTTGACTGCAATTAGGAATCATTTTCGTAAATACTGTAATGCAATTTCTAGAAACTGTGAAATAAATTGTTTTTGGAGTATTAACAATTCTTCCGAGTTTGTATCTAAAATCAAAGATGTAAAGGCAAAAAATATCAAATGTTTTGATTTTTCTACACTGTACACAAATCTACCCATAGATGAAGTCAAAAGTTCACTTTCAGAATTAATTAGCAAAATGTTTAAACATAATGGTAAACCATACATAAATATTAATTCATATACAAAGAAAGCATACTGGTCACACAATAAATATTCAAAAAGTAACGTTAAATCTTACACTGTTGAAACTTTGATAGATGCTATAAAATTTCTCTTGGATAATACTTTTGTTCAATGCGGACCACTGGTTTTTCAACAAATAAAAGGCATTCCAATGGGTAGCAACTGCTCCCCTTTACTGGCAGATTTATATTTAACCTGGCTTGAATTTAAGTATATGAATAAATTGATGAAAAAGGACTTTCAAATGGCTACAAAATTATCAAACAACGCAAGATATATTGATGACATTGCTTGTGTAAATGTACAAAATTTCAATGAAATTGCTAAAGAAATTTACCCAAAAGATATCCCTTTGGAGGGTAACAATTCAGATGGTTTCAGAGATGTATTTTTGGACTTGGATATTCAGGTCACTAATGACAGGTTTTGTATTAAAGTCTATCACAAAATAGATGAGTTTAACTTTGAAGTAGTTAATTATCCTTTCCCGGACAGTAATATTTCCGATACTATTGGATATAATACATTTTTGTCACAAATTTTGAGATTTGGTCGTATTTGTTCTAAATTTCAGGACTTTGCATCAAGAACCAAATTTATTTACAATAAACTTGAGTCAAGAGGATTCAAAGGTGTACTTTTGATCAAATATTTCTACAAATTTTGCTGTAAATATCCCGAGATGGTTAGAAAGTTTGGCTTCAATAATTTTAGAGATTTTAGACTTGCCTGTTTTGCTACTTAATTTCATCTTTTGACACCATTATGTTTAAACGTTCACCTTTCAGACATTTTAGGCTAGCTTGTTTTCTGTTAGGTAAACCCCCAGGGGCTACAGGTAGCAAGAAGCGGCCTACGACAGTTACAAGCTTGCCTAATTGTACTTGATATCTGGTTAATATTTTCATTGCATTCTTTTGACATAAATACAAAAGACTTCCATTCTTTTCTGACTTGCCCTATAATGCTACTGTTAACATCCAAAGATTATTAGAAAGTCTGGCTGCAATAATCTACAGTTTTTAGACTTGTCTGTTTTGCTACTTAACTTTATCTTTTGGCATCTTTCTGTTTTAATATTCACTATCAGACATTTTAGGCTTACATGTTTTCTGTTAGGTAAACCCCCAGGGGCTACAGGTAGCAAGAAGCGGCCTACGACAGTTGCATGTTTGCCTAATTGTACTTAAAATCCTGTTAAGAAAAATTGTTTTGATAGCATGTTTTTGGCATAAATGCTAATGACTTCCATTCTTTTCTGACATGCCTAAATGCACATTTACTCACTATTAAAAAATTACTCAAAATTGACAGTATTTTCTCAAGTGTCACAAACCTGACACATTAAGTTGACACATTGACTCAATGTTGGCAGTTAAATAGAGCTTAATTGTTTGAGGAGTAGGTGTCATCATGGAGTTTGTTTTACATCTCTGGTACAGGATGTACATTGTTGCAGTCCTTGTTAGGATTTTCCTTGGTTTGTACAGGTGGTCAAGCTGCAACTGTTTATTTTACAATCACTGGGACTGAATATAATGCCCCAGCTTGTTTCCACTTCAGTTAAACATTGGCGGATGGTTTAACTAGGAAAAGCTGTCCAGCTAGAAAGGGTACATTTTGGTTCAGGGGTAAGTCAAATTGTTCTTATCTGAACCTGTACTATGAAAATTTAGTAATTATGGTTTGTTTGACAGGTATTCTTCTTTGATATGAAGCTCTGCATTTACAAGCAAAACTTCACATATTTAGCTAATTCATCAATTGCCACGTTCATATTTATTCATTATTATGTGGGTTGTCTTTGCTGAATATTTAGCTTAGGCAAGGAGCCGCTACTCAGAGAGACGTGTACGGGTAAAAGGCTCCGAAACACGTTGAGTAGTTACCCGCTGAAGACCCTTTAATTTAATTGGGCTGATACAGCCTATGTCAAAATTTTACAGAGGAACGTGTGCAATATAGACAATAGTAATTCCATATTTATACAGGTTAGACAGGGACAGGTTAGCTTATGGAGAGTAAAGAGTTCGAACTGCGGAATAGGATATTGACTACTAGGAAGTGGTTCTGGGCAAAAAGACACAAATACAATTCTGTTCGCTTTGAACCATTGATGCTTGGTGGATAGGTCTGTACAGGCTGGTCCCCGATCTATGATTTTCAATGCATACTGGAATTCCAGGTAACGTCTTTAGTCTAGCACCCATTTGGACTTGTTTTAGTTATTGTTATTGTTATTGTTAATTTTGTTACTCGGTGGACTTAACAACGACGAACCAGGATAAGGTTTAGGGACATGACTACAGATAAACGGCATGATGGGCTTTCAAAATTATGTTTAAAATTTAATACAATCATGAACAGTCAGATAAACAATGAAAACGGTTCAGCGTTTGCCTCGAGCGCTGATTTTGGAATATGTTTTGATGGAAATTGTAACTGTCTATTCTGCAAATCAAATTTCACAAAGAACAAAGAGTTTCACAGTAACGTTACTAACAAAAAATTCAAATTAAGGAACCCCCGATTGGAAAATTTGGTATTATCTTCCATATGCACCTGTAAACTTTGAATTCCCCTGTATGTGCACATGCATTGGGGGAATTGACTAGCTCCAATACATGTTATCTTCAATATGAATAACAAAGACTTGAAGGAAAGTCTAAGATGAAAAAGAACTTTGTAAAAATTCCAACCACTTGGGGGAAAAAGTTGATAGGATTCAAAAACTTTAGGCTAACAGTACATGCACTTACCAATAAGTCCAACGAAATTTGTGACATGCTGAAGTACTTCAACAAAGAAATTCTCGGATCCGCACATCCGGGAATCTTAATTTACATGCCCGCGTTACCCGGTGAATCTCCATCAAAGCGTCTGTGGACACCCATTCAATGTATGCTAAGCGTTACCCGAAAACCAGCGCTAAAACCCCAAGTTACGATCGTCAAAATCTCTCCAATTTTTATTCAGTAGCAGAATTCGGCAAAATGATGCTGCCTTCAGAGTTATTTTGTTGATTTGCGGTCGACAACATGGATATAATTTTGGATAAAAATGTCTAATTTTACATGGGACTATATGCGATGTGGAACGTATTTTCACAGGGCCCGGTCATTTGCATAACAACTGCAGTCAGCTGATAAGCAGCATATGACGCGTTGGCGGATCCGAGAATATAACAATAGGATTCAAACACAGAGAACCTAAGTGATTTGTTAATTTGAAACCATTGCCCCTGGAGAGACTATGTGTGACAGCAGTTTTGTTACATTAGTAACAAAGTGATATGGTAATGACTACCAGGAAGTGGTTCTGGACTAAAAGAGACAAATTAATACAAAGTAACGACACACCCACTGGGACGACATTTTCCACAAGCCAATCGTGATGAATTGAACCTTAAGGTTCACATTTTAGAATACAGCCAAACTCCCAGATCTGAGACTGATCTGAGAAAATACTGCTTGCACTATCTACTCTCCATTAAACCATTCAGCTTCAATATGATGGGGAAAGTGATCTTTCTTGCTCAGTGTTTTGCTAAAATTTTATTGTCTTAGCTTGCTTTCCAATGATACTACCCATATTTTCACACACAAGTGGCCAAAATTACTAACTGCACACCTTTATATGTAGGAAAGTGACCCACGTACTTTTCGCTGCAGCACCTATCCAGTGCATCAGAACAGCTCCCTAGCTGTGCTCATCCAATCAAGCCTAATTTTATCACTGGTCAGTTGATCCAGCCAGGTGAATTCTCGGATCCGCCAACGCGTCATAAGCTGCTTATCAACACGTTCCGCATTGCATATAGTCCCATGTAAAATTAGACATTTTTATCCAAAATTATATCCATGCTGTCGGCCGCAAATCAACAAAATAACTCTGAAGGCAGCATCATTTTGCCGAATTCTGCTACTGAATAAAAAATTGGAGAGATTTTGACGATCATAACTTGGGGTTTTCGCGCTGGTTTTCGGGTAACGCTTAGCATACATTGAATGGGTATCCACAGGCGCTTTGAGGGAGATTCGCCGAGTAACGCGGGCACGTTAACTAAGATTCCCGGATGTGCGGATCCGAGAATGCCCAGACTTCCCATATTCATACCGTCTCTCCCCCTTCAAAACATCTTCAGTTTTTAGTCGTATTGGTGACAACTCTGTCATTGACAGCAAGCTACCTTCACACATAAACAAAGCACTTGTTTCATGTGGAAACGATTGTAGCTGAAACGGGTTTATATAAGAGGTACCTTCAGTGGTATTCAACAGTTCCTGACGAGATGCAGTAAGCTTCAAAAACTAGTCGAATTGGCCCCCTGTTACGACCCTTGCTCAGTCGTATTTGCTCCTACCTCAAATTTAAGGCCACCTGTTATATATGACTATTTATGGCTGGCATAATGGGTGGTCTTAAGTGGCAGGTACCACTGTACAACAGCAACCTCTTTCAAAGTTTCAGGGTTTGTAGAACTTGTGTACCAGGTGTGCATAGGCACATATTTACTTCACGTGACTTGTCAGTCAGCCAATGATATAGATGCTATAAAATTTCTCTTGGATAATACTTTTGTTCAATGCGGACCACTGGTTTTTCAACAAATAAAAGGCATTCCAATGGGTAGCAACTGCTCCCCTTTACTGGCAGATTTATATTTAACCTGGCTTGAATTTAAGTATATGAATAAATTGATGAAAAAGGACTTTCAAATGGCTACAAAATTATCAAACAACGCAAGATATATTGATGACATTGCTTGTGTAAATGTACAAAATTTCAATGAAATTGCTAAAGAAATTTACCCAAAAGATATCCCTTTGGAGGGTAACAATTCAGATGGTTTCAGAGATGTATTTTTGGACTTGGATATTCAGGTCACTAATGACAGGTTTTGTATTAAAGTCTATCACAAAATAGATGAGTTTAACTTTGAAGTAGTTAATTATCCTTTCCCGGACAGTAATATTTCCGATACTATTGGATATAATACATTTTTGTCACAAATTTTGAGATTTGGTCGTATTTGTTCTAAATTTCAGGACTTTGCATCAAGAACCAAATTTATTTACAATAAACTTGAGTCAAGAGGATTCAAAGGTGTACTTTTGATCAAATATTTCTACAAATTTTGCTGTAAATATCCCGAGATGGTTAGAAAGTTTGGCTTCAATAATTTTAGAGATTTTAGACTTGCCTGTTTTGCTACTTAATTTCATCTTTTGACACCATTATGTTTAAACGTTCACCTTTCAGACATTTTAGGCTAGCTTGTTTTCTGTTAGGTAAACCCCCAGGGGCTACAGGTAGCAAGAAGCGGCCTACGACAGTTACAAGCTTGCCTAATTGTACTTGATATCTGGTTAATATTTTCATTGCATTCTTTTGACATAAATACAAAAGACTTCCATTCTTTTCTGACTTGCCCTATAATGCTACTGTTAACATCCAAAGATTATTAGAAAGTCTGGCTGCAATAATCTACAGTTTTTATACTCGTCTGTTTTGCTACTTAACTTTATCTTTTGGCATCTTTCTGTTTTAATATTCACTATCAGACATTTTAGGCTTACATGTTTTCTGTTAGGTAAACCCCCAGGGGCTACAGGTAGCAAGAAGCGGCCTACGACAGTTGCATGTTTGCCTAATTGTACTTAAAATCCTGTTAAGAAAAATTGTTTTGATAGCATGTTTTTGGCATAAATGCTAATGACTTCCATTCTTTTCTGACATGCCTAAATGCACATTTACTCACTATTAAAAAATTACTCAAAATTGACAGTATTTTCTCAAGTGTCACAAACCTGACACATTAAGTTGACACATTGACTCAATGTTGGCAGTTAAATAGAGCTTAATTGTTTGAGGAGTAGGTGTCATCATGGAGTTTGTTTTACATCTCTGGTACAGGATGTACATTGTTGCAGTCCTTGTTAGGATTTTCCTTGGTTTGTACAGGTGGTCAAGCTGCAACTGTTTATTTTACAATCACTGGGACTGAATATAATGCCCCAGCTTGTTTCCACTTCAGTTAAACATTGGCGGATGGTTTAACTAGGAAAAGCTGTCCAGCTAGAAAGGGTACATTTTGGTTCAGGGGTAAGTCAAATTGTTCTTATCTGAACCTGTACTGTGAAAATTTAGTAATTATGGTTTGTTTGACAGGTATTCTTCTTTGATATGAAGCTCTGCATTTACAAGCAAAACTTCACATATTTAGCTAATTCATCAATTGCCACGTTCATATTTATTCATTATTATGTGGGTTGTCTTTGCTGAATATTTAGCTTAGGCAAGGAGCCGCTACTCAGAGAGACGTGTACGGGTAAAAGGCTCCGAAACACGTTGAGTAGTTACCCGCTGAAGACCCTTTAATTTAATTGGGCTGATACAGCCTATGTCAAAATTTTACAGAGGAACGTGTGCAATATAGACAATAGTAATTCCATATTTATACAGGTTAGACAGGGACAGGTTAGCTTATGGAGAGTAAAGAGTTCGAACTGCGGAATAGGATATTGACTACTAGGAAGTGGTTCTGGGCAAAAAGACACAAATACAATTCTGTTCGCTTTGAACCATTGATGCTTGGTGGATAGGTCTGTACAGGCTGGTCCCCGATCTATGATTTTCAATGCATACTGGAATTCCAGGTAACGTCTTTAGTCTAGCACCCATTTGGACTTGTTTTAGTTATTGTTATTGTTATTGTTAATTTTGTTACTCGGTGGACTTAACAACGACGAACCAGGATAAGGTTTAGGGACATGACTACAGATAAACGGCATGATGGGCTTTCAAAATTATGTTTAAAATTTAATACAATCATGAACAGTCAGATAAACAATGAAAACGGTTCAGCGTTTGCCTCGAGCGCTGATTTTGGAATATGTTTTGATGGAAATTGTAACTGTCTATTCTGCAAATCAAATTTCACAAAGAACAAAGAGTTTCACAGTAACGTTACTAACAAAAAATTCAAATTAAGGAACCCCCGATTGGAAAATTTGGTATTATCTTGTGAATCTACCAATATCATTTATTTGTTATCCTGCATCAAATGTAAAGCACAATATGTGGGCCTAACTACTCAATCAATTAAAAAGAGATTCAGTGGTCATAAAACTACAATTAAAAATCACAAGTTAAACACTTTTTTGTGTAACCATTTCAATTCTGCAGAACATTCACATTTGGATTGCCGGATACAAATTATTGATTACATAGAGCCAAATTTGTTAGACCAAGACAGTTATGTTAACACAAGGAAATTATTACAAATGGAAGATTTTTGGATCAAAACACTTAATTCAGCTTTTCCTTATGGACTCAATGACAGAATTTTAGGCTTCGGTGATGTTAGGAATTTGGACTTTACAACTCTTGACAGAAATCACACACCTTTTCATAACAATCAGGCTGGTATTCAAAGAAGAAGAAGAAGTCATGGACAAAGAAAATCACGGAAAAACAGGAAATGCAGGAACATGGATACAAAAGACCTTGTCCAAAATTTACTACAGGCTTTCTCCAATGGTATTGATCAATTACATACAGCTCTTAAAGCACTATCATTTCGAGACATTACAAGAATTAATGAATATTTGGGTCTTACTGATTCAGAACACACATTTCCGCAAAATTTTTGTGATATTGTGTATGCTTACACAACAACTATTCGGAAACCAGATTCTAATAAGAAAAAATTAGATCAAATGTTTTGCAGCATTCCTTTCAAACACAAAATCATTGACTCACTAAACATTCAGTCCCTTTTCAAATTGAAATTTGTTCGTAACATGATTCCCAAGGAATGCAAAATAAAAGATCCCCCCATCATTTCCTATAAATATGGCAACAATATTGGACAAAGTATCATGAATTACAAAAAATTTCTGGCTTCAAGTACTCTTGAGGATATCGCAGCAAATCAAAATTGTGACTGTATGTCTAATAGTAAATATTCTAATTTTGTTGATGCACACCACAAACATGTATTTACAGGTAACTTGGATATAATACAAAATTCAGGTTTAAAAGAAATAATGAAAAAAGGTACAAAATTTCGGATATGTCCCAAGTTGAATATTGACAGTATTTTTCAGGATACATGTGATGCACTCGACTCCTACTGTATGAAATGGGCAAAGAAAGAAAAAATGGAATTTCAGAAATTTGAAGGATGGTTATCAAACTTGAAAAGAGTCTTTAGAAATAGAATTTATTGTTACAAATCTCACATTAAGAATTTCAATATGGTTAATCTAAAACAGCCTAAAGTTTCTAAAGCAGTCAAAGAACTACAAGATAGATTTGTAGTCACTAACATAGATAAGGCAGGTAACAATTTTGGGATCATCTGCAAAAAATATTATCTGGATGTTTTGAAAAAGGAACTTGGTATAAACAATATTTCAGACATAAGAGGAAATGACGTTTATAAATTACACAAACAATCCATTGACAATTTGATTGATGCACATAAAGATGAGATGAAAAGGAATTTTAATATCAAAATTTCTGAAGAGGACTCCTCTATTCCACTTTTGTTCTGGATACCCAAATTACATAAAAACCCTTTTAAATCTAGATTCATAGCTGGTGCTTCAAAATGTACTACAAAGCAATTATCAAAAGAAGTAACATTGTGTTTGACTGCAATTAGGAATCATTTTCGTAAATACTGTAATGCAATTTCTAGAAACTGTGAAATAAATTGTTTTTGGAGTATTAACAATTCTTCCGAGTTTGTATCTAAAATCAAAGATGTAAAGGCAAAAAATATCAAATGTTTTGATTTTTCTACACTGTACACAAATCTACCCATAGATGAAGTCAAAAGTTCACTTTCAGAATTAATTAGCAAAATGTTTAAACATAATGGTAAACCATACATAAATATTAATTCATATACAAAGAAAGCATACTGGTCACACAATAAATATTCAAAAAGTAACGTTAAATCTTACACTGTTGAAACTTTGATAGATGCTATAAAATTTCTCTTGGATAATACTTTTGTTCAATGCGGACCACTGGTTTTTCAACAAATAAAAGGCATTCCAATGGGTAGCAACTGCTCCCCTTTACTGGCAGATTTATATTTAACCTGGCTTGAATTTAAGTATATGAATAAATTGATGAAAAAGGACTTTCAAATGGCTACAAAATTATCAAACAATGCAAGATATATTGATGACATTGCTTGTGTAAATGTACAAAATTTCAATGAAATTGCTAAAGAAATTTACCCAAAAGATATCCCTTTGGAGGGTAACAATTCAGATGGTTTCAGAGATGTATTTTTGGACTTGGATATTCAGGTCACTAATGACAGGTTTTGTATTAAAGTCTATCACAAAATAGATGAGTTTAACTTTGAAGTAGTTAATTATCCTTTCCCGGACAGTAATATTTCCGATACTATTGGATATAATACATTTTTGTCACAAATTTTGAGATTTGGTCGTATTTGTTCTAAATTTCAGGACTTTGCATCAAGAACCAAATTTATTTACAATAAACTTGAGTCAAGAGGATTCAAAGGTGTACTTTTGATCAAATATTTCTACAAATTTTGCTGTAAATATCCCGAGATGGTTAGAAAGTTTGGCTTCAATAATTTTAGAGATTTTAGACTTGCCTGTTTTGCTACTTAATTTCATCTTTTGACACCATTATGTTTAAACGTTCACCTTTCAGACATTTTAGGCTAGCTTGTTTTCTGTTAGGTAAACCCCCAGGGGCTACAGGTAGCAAGAAGCGGCCTACGACAGTTACAAGCTTGCCTAATTGTACTTGATATCTGGTTAATATTTTCATTGCATTCTTTTGACATAAATACAAAAGACTTCCATTCTTTTCTGACTTGCCCTATAATGCTACTGTTAACATCCAAAGATTATTAGAAAGTCTGGCTGCAATAATCTACAGTTTTTAGACTTGTCTGTTTTGCTACTTAACTTTATCTTTTGGCATCTTTCTGTTTTAATATTCACTATCAGACATTTTAGGCTTACATGTTTTCTGTTAGGTAAACCCCCAGGGGCTACAGGTAGCAAGAAGCGGCCTACGACAGTTGCATGTTTGCCTAATTGTACTTAAAATCCTGTTAAGAAAAATTGTTTTGATAGCATGTTTTTGGCATAAATGCTAATGACTTCCATTCTTTTCTGACATGCCTAAATGCACATTTACTCACTATTAAAAAATTACTCAAAATTGACAGTATTTTCTCAAGTGTCACAAACCTGACACATTAAGTTGACACATTGACTCAATGTTGGCAGTTAAATAGAGCTTAATTGTTTGAGGAGTAGGTGTCATCATGGAGTTTGTTTTACATCTCTGGTACAGGATGTACATTGTTGCAGTCCTTGTTAGGATTTTCCTTGGTTTGTACAGGTGGTCAAGCTGCAACTGTTTATTTTACAATCACTGGGACTGAATATAATGCCCCAGCTTGTTTCCACTTCAGTTAAACATTGGCGGATGGTTTAACTAGGAAAAGCTGTCCAGCTAGAAAGGGTACATTTTGGTTCAGGGGTAAGTCAAATTGTTCTTATCTGAACCTGTACTGTGAAAATTTAGTAATTATGGTTTGTTTGACAGGTATTCTTCTTTGATATGAAGCTCTGCATTTACAAGCAAAACTTCACATATTTAGCTAATTCATCAATTGCCACGTTCATATTTATTCATTATTATGTGGGTTGTCTTTGCTGAATATTTAGCTTAGGCAAGGAGCCGCTACTCAGAGAGACGTGTACGGGTAAAAGGCTCCGAAACACGTTGAGTAGTTACCCGCTGAAGACCCTTTAATTTAATTGGGCTGATACAGCCTATGTCAAAATTTTACAGAGGAACGTGTGCAATATAGACAATAGTAATTCCATATTTATACAGGTTAGACAGGGACAGGTTAGCTTATGGAGAGTAAAGAGTTCGAACTGCGGAATAGGATATTGACTACTAGGAAGTGGTTCTGGGCAAAAAGACACAAATACAATTCTGTTCGCTTTGAACCATTGATGCTTGGTGGATAGGTCTGTACAGGCTGGTCCCCGATCTATGATTTTCAATGCATACTGGAATTCCAGGTAACGTCTTTAGTCTAGCACCCATTTGGACTTGTTTTAGTTATTGTTATTGTTATTGTTAATTTTGTTACTCGGTGGACTTAACAACGACGAACCAGGATAAGGTTTAGGGACATGACTACAGATAAACGGCATGATGGGCTTTCAAAATTATGTTTAAAATTTAATACAATCATGAACAGTCAGATAAACAATGAAAACGGTTCAGCGTTTGCCTCGAGCGCTGATTTTGGAATATGTTTTGATGGAAATTGTAACTGTCTATTCTGCAAATCAAATTTCACAAAGAACAAAGAGTTTCACAGTAACGTTACTAACAAAAAATTCAAATTAAGGAACCCCCGATTGGAAAATTTGGTATTATCTTGTGAATCTACCAATATCATTTATTTGTTATCCTGCATCAAATGTAAAGCACAATATGTGGGCCTAACTACTCAATCAATTAAAAAGAGATTCAGTGGTCATAAAACTACAATTAAAAATCACAAGTTAAACACTTTTTTGTGTAACCATTTCAATTCTGCAGAACATTCACATTTGGATTGCCGGATACAAATTATTGATTACATAGAGCCAAATTTGTTAGACCAAGACAGTTATGTTAACACAAGGAAATTATTACAAATGGAAGATTTTTGGATCAAAACACTTAATTCAGCTTTTCCTTATGGACTCAATGACAGAATTTTAGGCTTCGGTGATGTTAGGAATTTGGACTTTACAACTCTTGACAGAAATCACACACCTTTTCATAACAATCAGGCTGGTATTCAAAGAAGAAGAAGAAGTCATGGACAAAGAAAATCACGGAAAAACAGGAAATGCAGGAACATGGATACAAAAGACCTTGTCCAAAATTTACTACAGGCTTTCTCCAATGGTATTGATCAATTACATACAGCTCTTAAAGCACTATCATTTCGAGACATTACAAGAATTAATGATATTTGGGTCTTACTGATTCAGAACACACATTTCCGCAAAATTTTTGTGATATTGTGTATGCTTACACAACAACTATTCGGAAACCAGATTCTAATAAGAAAAAATTAGATCAAATGTTTTGCAGCATTCCTTTCAAACACAAAATCATTGACTCACTAAACATTCAGTCCCTTTTCAAATTGAAATTTGTTCGTAACATGATTCCCAAGGAATGCAAAATAAAAGATCCCCCCATCATTTCCTATAAATATGGCAACAATATTGGACAAAGTATCATGAATTACAAAAAATTTCTGGCTTCAATTACTCTTGAGGATATCGCAGCAAATCAAAATTGTGACTGTATGTCTAATAGTAAATATTCTAATTTTGTTGATGCACACCACAAACATGTATTTACAGGTAACTTGGATATAATACAAAATTCAGGTTTAAAAGAAATAATGAAAAAAGGTACAAAATTTCGGATATGTCCCAAGTTGAATATTGACAGTATTTTTCAGGATACATGTGATGCACTCGACTCCTACTGTATGAAATGGGCAAAGAAAGAAAAAATGGAATTTCAGAAATTTGAAGGATGGTTATCAAACTTGAAAAGAGTCTTTAGAAATAGAATTTATTGTTACAAATCTCACATTAAGAATTTCAATACGGTTAATCTAAAACAGCCTAAAGTTTCTAAAGCAGTCAAAGAACTACAAGATAGATTTGTAGTCACTAACATAGATAAGGCAGGTAACAATTTTGGGATCATCTGCAAAAAATATTATCTGGATGTTTTGAAAAAGGAACTTGGTATAAACAATATTTCAGACATAAGAGGAAATGACGTTTATAAATTACACAAACAATCCATTGACAATTTGATTGATGCACATAAAGATGAGATGAAAAGGAATTTTAATATCAAAATTTCTGAAGAGGACTCCTCTATTCCACTTTTGTTCTGGATACCCAAATTACATAAAAACCCTTTTAAATCTAGATTCATAGCTGGTGCTTCAAAATGTACTACAAAGCAATTATCAAAAGAAGTAACATTGTGTTTGACTGCAATTAGGAATCATTTTCGTAAATACTGTAATGCAATTTCTAGAAACTGTGAAATAAATTGTTTTTGGAGTATTAACAATTCTTCCGAGTTTGTATCTAAAATCAAAGATGTAAAGGCAAAAAATATCAAATGTTTTGATTTTTCTACACTGTACACAAATCTACCCATAGATGAAGTCAAAAGTTCACTTTCAGAATTAATTAGCAAAATGTTTAAACATAATGGTAAACCATACATAAATATTAATTCATATACAAAGAAAGCATACTGGTCACACAATAAATATTCAAAAAGTAACGTTAAATCTTACACTGTTGAAACTTTGATAGATGCTATAAAATTTCTCTTGGATAATACTTTTGTTCAATGCGGACCACTGGTTTTTCAACAAATAAAAGGCATTCCAATGGGTAGCAACTGCTCCCCTTTACTGGCAGATTTATATTTAACCTGGCTTGAATTTAAGTATATGAATAAATTGATGAAAAAGGACTTTCAAATGGCTACAAAATTATCAAACAACGCAAGATATATTGATGACATTGCTTGTGTAAATGTACAAAATTTCAATGAAATTGCTAAAGAAATTTACCCAAAAGATATCCCTTTGGAGGGTAACAATTCAGATGGTTTCAGAGATGTATTTTTGGACTTGGATATTCAGGTCACTAATGACAGGTTTTGTATTAAAGTCTATCACAAAATAGATGAGTTTAACTTTGAAGTAGTTAATTATCCTTTCCCGGACAGTAATATTTCCGATACTATTGGATATAATACATTTTTGTCACAAATTTTGAGATTTGGTCGTATTTGTTCTAAATTTCAGGACTTTGCATCAAGAACCAAATTTATTTACAATAAACTTGAGTCAAGAGGATTCAAAGGTGTACTTTTGATCAAATATTTCTACAAATTTTGCTGTAAATATCCCGAGATGGTTAGAAAGTTTGGCTTCAATAATTTTAGAGATTTTAGACTTGCCTGTTTTGCTACTTAATTTCATCTTTTGACACCATTATGTTTAAACGTTCACCTTTCAGACATTTTAGGCTAGCTTGTTTTCTGTTAGGTAAACCCCCAGGGGCTACAGGTAGCAAGAAGCGGCCTACGACAGTTACAAGCTTGCCTAATTGTACTTGATATCTGGTTAATATTTTCATTGCATTCTTTTGACATAAATACAAAAGACTTCCATTCTTTTCTGACTTGCCCTATAATGCTACTGTTAACATCCAAAGATTATTAGAAAGTCTGGCTGCAATAATCTACAGTTTTTAGACTTGTCTGTTTTGCTACTTAACTTTATCTTTTGGCATCTTTCTGTTTTAATATTCACTATCAGACATTTTAGGCTTACATGTTTTCTGTTAGGTAAACCCCCAGGGGCTACAGGTAGCAAGAAGCGGCCTACGACAGTTGCATGTTTGCCTAATTGTACTTAAAATCCTGTTAAGAAAAATTGTTTTGATAGCATGTTTTTGGCATAAATGCTAATGACTTCCATTCTTTTCTGACATGCCTAAATGCACATTTACTCACTATTAAAAAATTACTCAAAATTGACAGTATTTTCTCAAGTGTCACAAACCTGACACATTAAGTTGACACATTGACTCAATGTTGGCAGTTAAATAGAGCTTAATTGTTTGAGGAGTAGGTGTCATCATGGAGTTTGTTTTACATCTCTGGTACAGGATGTACATTGTTGCAGTCCTTGTTAGGATTTTCCTTGGTTTGTACAGGTGGTCAAGCTGCAACTGTTTATTTTACAATCACTGGGACTGAATATAATGCCCCAGCTTGTTTCCACTTCAGTTAAACATTGGCGGATGGTTTAACTAGGAAAAGCTGTCCAGCTAGAAAGGGTACATTTTGGTTCAGGGGTAAGTCAAATTGTTCTTATCTGAACCTGTACTGTGAAAATTTAGTAATTATGGTTTGTTTGACAGGTATTCTTCTTTGATATGAAGCTCTGCATTTACAAGCAAAACTTCACATATTTAGCTAATTCATCAATTGCCACGTTCATATTTATTCATTATTATGTGGGTTGTCTTTGCTGAATATTTAGCTTAGGCAAGGAGCCGCTACTCAGAGAGACGTGTACGGGTAAAAGGCTCCGAAACACGTTGAGTAGTTACCCGCTGAAGACCCTTTAATTTAATTGGGCTGATACAGCCTATGTCAAAATTTTACAGAGGAACGTGTGCAATATAGACAATAGTAATTCCATATTTATACAGGTTAGACAGGGACAGGTTAGCTTATGGAGAGTAAAGAGTTCGAACTGCGGAATAGGATATTGACTACTAGGAAGTGGTTCTGGGCAAAAAGACACAAATACAATAGGATGGGCCTCCGTCTGTCATCATCCATTTACATTTCTGACTTTTTCTATAACACTGTTGGCTAGACCCATGTCATACTTGGTGGAGATGTGCCGTAGATGGGTCTGTACCAAGTTTGTTCAAAGTTGTCATTCTCCAGTGGTTTTTGGATTTTTTGTGAAATTTTGTTGGTTATACTTTTTTTTGGGGGGGGGGGCAATTCTTTAAAAAGATCTGCTACATGTATGAAGCAGCTCAGCCAATTGCCTTAGTATCACACAAAACACTCCTAGGGACTCCTAGTTCTTAATTTGTTCACCAGGCGGTGCTACAAAAATTGTGTGCATTCGCCATTTTCAACCTCTCCAGAACCATCACTAAGAGTATGCTGAATTTCAAACTTGGTGGAAATATACTGTGTGGAAGGGTCAAACATAGTTGTTCACTAGGTGGTGCTGTGGATTCCTAATTTTTAATGTTTTTTTTGTGTGTGTGTGTGTGTGTGTGTGTGTTTGTTTTTCAATTTGGGTACTAATTGGTGAATGCACCTTTCTTATTGATTATTATGTATTTAGAAGTCAATGGGAATTTGAATGCTAATTCACGTTTTTAACTTCATCCTCAAAACCATTTGTCAGATTCACTTCAAACTTAATGGAAATGTAACTGGGTGGGTCTCTGTGAAGCTGGCTTGTTCAAATCGACAAAGTCCAGTGTTTTTTGTTTTTTTGTGTGTTTTTTTTTGGGGGGGGGGTTTTGCCAAATCTCCAAAAGCGCTTAGCCGATTGCTTTGAAATTGCTTAGGGAGACTTCTCGGGACCCCAAGACCTTAATTTGTGATGAAACTGTGATTTTTCGAATATTTTGTATGTAAAGAAGCGTGTTTTTTTGATATTTTGGACTGCTTCTTCAAAACTGTGACTCAGATTATGCTGAAAGTTGGGGGAAAAGTTCCTTGTAGAAGGGCCAAACAAAGTTGTTCACAAGATGGCATTGCTGTATACCCCTGACTTTTAATGGATTTTTCAATTCGGGTACTTATCAGTTAATGCATATAGTCCAATGGATTACTATGCAAGTGAATGGGTATTGCACTGGTAATTCATGTTTTCAACTACCCCCAAGGCCACTAACCAGATTTTTATTTCAAACTTGGTGGGAATGTACCTTGAGTGAGTCCTTACCAAGTTTGTTCAAATGGTCACGCTCCAGTGATTTCTGGATTCTTATGATTTTTTGGTTCATTTTTTGGCCAAATCTGAAAATATCTTCTCCGAAACTGCAAGACTCATTGATTTGAAATTGCTTAGGGACATTTCTGGACCTCGTGACCTCAATTTGTTCAACGGGTGGCGCTGTGAATTTTCAAATATTTTTATGCAAAAAACTGTGTTTTGGGGTCAGATTTTTGAACCAATGCCAGTGCGGTCCAGTGAGGCCACAATTGAAAATTTTAGAATTGATAAAAACCACCTTAACAGCTGAAAAGTACAAGGTCTCAGCATTCAAATGCACCCATTTATACTGGGATACTTCCAGTTTTATTTTTATTCACTGTCAAAATCAACCCTCTCTGATAAGTGAACTTCCGTAATGGAAAAACAAAAACAAAAAAAAAACTGACGTTTTTTGGCAACAAAGCTCTCCCAATTTGCATTTTTTACCATATTGGTGCTGCATGCTGTGCACATATGAAGCCATACACAAGTGCAGTATCAATTGTCAACTTGAAGCCGTTTGGAAATGGCAGACTCATAATTTTATGGATAATTTTATATTTTGACTGAAAACCTTTTTTATTACCTTCCTTTGATTTTCTTCGGTTGCCTCAAAACATACTAGGAGCTAGCCACTTCAGCATGGAACACATCAGCATGTGTAATAACTGGATCAAGTATTGTCCAGATGAAATCTGACTCCTGTAACATTCAGTAGACTCGGCAAGTTGGGGTTACTTTCCATGAAGGAAGTTTGTTTTTCATTACAGAAGTTCCATTTTAAGAAAAACTGCAAATTTAGTCTCTTATTATATCACATTACTTATCAATTGAGTCCTACTAATCCAGCTATGTTACATATATATTAAAAAAAAAAAAAAAAAAAAAAACAAAACAAAACAAAACAAAACAAAACAAAACAAAAAACAACCATGTTTCTTCAACAGAAAATACCAGCAATGGAGTATCTTGTATGAATTAATTTTATTTAATGCTTTGTGGTACCCCAGCAATTTTCTATTGACTTCAGAGACCACGACGTCTGGTACAGACAGGATTTCCATAAGATATTTAGAACAAAATTCATATGGTATTACATGAAAAATATAGTAAAAAGGATGTATTTGGAAATCTCTTCAACAGGTCTTACCGTTGGAAAGTGGAACTATATGGTATCATTTCCCACCCTGTGGACTAAGCCACATTAAAGTCTAGGCTTACATACAATTTAGATAAAACAAAAATCATAACTTTCAGAAATGGCGGTATAATTAAACAAAATGAGAAATGGCCTTACAAAAGGGGAAAAGTTGCAAACTAGCCCTCATTAAGAAATATTTATGTATTTTATTTTTTTCAAGATTGGCATGGACACCTGCTTTAAGCACCTTGGCATCACAATCTCAAAAAGCTGTATCTACAAGCAAACAAGTTTTTCGAAAAAGTAATGGTTTGCCTTTTCCGGTAGCTATAGAGGCATTTGACAACATGGTTAGCCCGATTCTTAAATATGAGGCATAGGTTTGTGGATAACGTGACTCAAAACATATTGAAGATATTCAAACACGATATTGTAAATATACTCTGGGAATTTCATTTAATTCCAGCAACATGGCAGCTGTAGGAGAATGTGGTCATCCATCACTTAGCACTGTATATTACCAAAAATGTGTTAAATTTTGGTTGAAATTATTAAAATGCGTGATGGTAGAATACCAAAGGCCTGTTATCATATTAGCCAAAACAATAGATAAAAATAAAAGGACAATTTGGGCAACACAAGTTAAACAGTTACTTGATAAATTTGGTTTTAGTCACGTTTGGATATGACAAGAAGTTGGTTCTGAAGATTATTTTTTGAAAAAATGTTTGTGCAGAGGGTAAATGATTATTTTCAACAGGATTGGAGAAGCACCTTACACGACAGCCCAAACTTAAAAAACTATTGTAAATTTAAAAGTCTCTTAGAGCCTGAAAAACATTTAATGTCCATCTCAATAAAGAAATATCTCATATCATTGGCAACATTTAGTGTCTCTAATCATAGTTTGAAAATAGAAACCTGCAGACATCATGGTTCTAATATTAACGACTGTTTATGTGTCCTTTGTAATGAAAGAAGTATTGAAGATGCATTTCATTTTTTCTTAGTGTGCCCAAGTTTTCATGATTAACGGATTAATTGTTTACCAAGGTATTATGTAACATATCCAAATGAACAGAAATTCATTGCTCTTATGTCTTCAGAAAATTTATCAATAATTGTGTCAAATTGCTGTTTTCGTATATCATGCATTTAAGAAAAGAGACAAATTATTGAGTTCTACTATTTTTGAAAATAAAGTTATTTTATCTTGTCACTTTGCCAATTATGTGTCATATTTTTGTATTCACTGAATAGTACAATAGGCCTGAGGCTTCATAGTACTAAATAAATTTACTTACTTACTTACTATCTACATTATTGCTATCAGGACTAGGCCTACATTATATTCCTGTAGGCTTTGAAAAATTTGTTCCTAATATTATATCGGTGATATTAGCCCAACGACGAAAATGTAGATTAGTTACAATAGCACCACATACTTATAGATAGAAAATAATTTCTCTTTTTACAGATCCTAAACATTGGACATTTACCTTATATATGCCAATCTGTGGTTAATTCATCATACACAACAACATTAGGAAATTTGTGGTTGTGTCTGGGATATTTTTTAAATTCATGAACCCAGGAAAGTTAGGTGGAACGGATATTTTAGAAGTTCCATTGCTGTCATGTTGTGTTGTTTGCAGCACTTGGGAATTAGGCCTAAATATTACATGTATTTTACTTGAAAGACAAAGCAGCTTGATTTTCCAACCTAAACCTGAGTTTTGTTCATGTAGCTCATTTAAAGTTGACAGCCTATTTTGTAGGCTCAACATTATGAAAAGACACATTATTCCCAGAGCAAACTGTCAAATTGTTTTTTCAAAAAGTCATGTGTCCAGTTTTTCTTCAATATAAGATTTATCTGTTGGTCAAGTATTATCAATGGTAATAGTAATAATTTATAATTTATTTATTTATTTATTTATTTATTTATTTATTTATTTATTTATTTATTTATTTATTTATTTATTTATTTATTTATTTATTAATTTATTTATTTATTTATTGTTGGTCAAGTATTATCAATGGTTATAGTAATAATTTATCATTTATTTATTTATTTATTTTTTTTATTTATTTATTTATTATTATTATCATCATCATCATCATCATCATTATTATTATTATTATTATTATTATTATTATCATCATCATCATCATCATTATAGGCTACTGAATTAGGTTCAATTAAGCTTGTACGGTATAACCCTACAAGACCCCAGTTAGGTATTCATTTTGTGGTTGATACTGGTTATCACGTACTTGTGCACGCATCCCTATTACATCATTTCATGTCACTTTTACGTCACTTGGTGTAGTGTAAACTATAACAAGCTGTGGTCATCCAGTGTTAAATTTTAATCGCTAACATTCACGTTTGAAAAACGAATGTCCGTAATGGAAATAAAAAAATAAACGTATTTATTTGAGGGGGGCAATGACCAAGGATGATGGACACAGGCAAGGGCATCTACCATTAATACTTGTTGGCAAAGCCCCAACTACTACTATGTATTCAAGAACAATTTATTGAACCGAAACTGCCGTAATGGAAACGTGTTTTGACAATTCTACTAGGAAGATGATGAACCAGGTGTTTCAGTCTGGGGGATAATAATGGCCTACTAAAGAACTAACAATTAAATGTTGAAAACAGGTCTCACACAACACTGACACACCAGGGAGATAGTTTTTCTCTTCTTGAGTGAATGTGCATGATGAAAACTGATTAATGCTTTCAAGATGTGACTTGTCAAAAAATTATGGTAAAAATCTGGTCTATTTTGTGCTCAAATTACAGAACATACATGAATTCACCCTGTGAACTTAATGTCAGTGTACCATAATTACATATTTCCTCAAATTATCTTCCCATAGCATGTTCAGAACTCACGAAAATTTGAAGTTTACATCACCTCGGACACACATATATAGCAGAAGTACTTGATATTGCTCTAAGTTCATTTTAATGATGGAGGTTCGTAAAAATCCATTCTCAGTTAAAAAAACAAATAAAACCTGCAAAACTCACCCACAACAAGCACTGTGGCTGACTGCTTGTCTGTATCTACACGCATTTTGGGCCAATAAAACACTTACAACCCACCTGAGACTGCTAGGTGGTGGGATATTGAAGGTGAACCTCCATAACAATATTCCAGTATAAAATTGTATAAACCAGAACCATGTCATAACGGCTGGGATTTGAGCTATAATACTTGGTAAACTTCTTGGATGTAGTAGAACCTAAAATTTGGGTATACCAGAACTTGGTCAGCTAATCTGCATTTTGTGGTTAGCAGGGAGGAGTTCTCCATTATGGAAGTTCGGTTTTTGTGACTATTTTACTTTCGACTTCTATGGTGACTAGGCTATTGGCAGCAAATGTTCAGTATTTTTTTAGGATTTGAGGCCAATACCTGTCGGGAGCCATACATTAAAAATATTTCTGTATAATTTGCTTGGACTGCATGAGACGACCCAAAGGGTAAAAATAGTGCCAGAAGGCCCTTTATCACTGTTTTTTTATCTGGTGGACCCTCTAGCGCCCTGCAAAGTCAGTCAAAGTATACAAAACTATAATTTTCTGCAAGTCTTACATATTGCCTTGAATATGGAACCAAGAAAAAAATGATATTGATTAATGCAAATGAAGAGACTAGGCACTAAAGGGCTCAATGTCTCAAAATAGGACATTAGCAATGGTTAAAAAATCAGACTCTTTTGCTATTTTCAACTTCTTCTCCAAAACCGTCTCTCAGATTGTGCTGAAACTTGGTGGAAATGTGCATTGCAGAAAGGCCAACCAATTTATGACAAGATGGCATTACTGTGAATCTCAGACTTTTGATAAAAGGTTCAATTTGGGAACTTATCAGTTAATGCATACTGTCCTTTTGATTACCATGTAAATGAATGGGGATTGCAACATTTCAAACTGGTGGTCGATCAGCCTTCCATTGGGGAGGTCATCTCATAGCTGACCTCCCACCTTTCATGACCCAAGGCTGTCCCCATGTCAGTTGAAATGTTTGAATATCCCCGGAGTTGGAGGTACCTTTCTTTACTTTAATTTGGGGGGGGGGGGGGGAGTTCATGGAACGTTCCTCTGAGCTGGCGGAATCAGGCAATATACCAGATACAGTGTCTTTCAGGAATGGCCTAGCTTGGGAATGCATGCTGCCTGAGCCAAAGTCTCAGCTGGAGCTGTATTGGACTAGTAACTTCACTCCTGCAATGATTGACACTCCCTTGAGGGACCACGATGTGAAAAAATGGAGTTGGTCTTCCTGCCCCTCCCAGCTCTTTGACATTTTGACCAGGTTGTGTGGGTGATGACAATCATCATTTCCTTCCTGGACTGTTCCAAATGCTTGGCCCCAGGACTCCTTGGGGAGGCATGTGACAACCTGGAAGTGCCACCATCCACAAAATGATTGGTGGAGACCCTGCTGGGCCATGAGCACAGGGCATTACATGCTTAGTGGAACCATTACATTGGATGGCAACATGAAGTTGGTGTGCTGCAATGCCCTCCTCTTTGTGACCCCCCTGCCAACAGCTGTAAGCAAGGATGCTTATCAGCTGCCCCTGATTCTGTTGGGTCTGGGGCTTATCGGCCAGGGAATTGTCCCTGTCCTTGAATGGGCTGACAATATGGCCAAAGAGAAGTGGCAGAAGTCTCTTGACGAGGCTTTGCCCAGAATGGAAAGTGTGCCAAGAGTTGGATTTCTTCCATCAGCATCCTACTGCTGTACGTGGCCAGCAGCAGCAGCAAAACTGAACAGGTGAAGGAAGAAGCTAGTTAAGAAGGAGGGCCAGCCTTCGAAGCTGGGCACTTCTGGTCTCAAGGACAGCCTGAAGTTGGCATTGCACCCCTAGGGTCATGCGCTGATCATACCATGCCTCTGCTAGTCCCCCAGTCAACGATCCCTTTCCACCTTCCTGGCAACGATTGGTCTGAGGCCAACTAGTGTCGTTTGCTGACCAGTGAGGCTGCATCTCAGACAATGCTTTTGTGAGAAACACCATCCATCATGGCTACTTGTTGGAGTTTGCCAGTGGCAATTCCTCTCCCCTATCAAGAGTTCCCTTTCCTTACAATCCACCTTGCCAAGAGGTGGATCAGAAACCCTTGAACAAGGCCATGGAAAAGTTTGTGGAGAAACAAACGATCAAGCCAGTGTTGGATGTTGGGTCCACAGGCTTTTCATCTTTTTTTGGTGCCAATAATAGATGGTGGAAAAAGACCACTCATCAACTTGTGGCATCTCAACTCTTATATTCTCGTACAGCAATCCAAGATGGAGACTCCAGCTTTCATCTACATCATCAACTGATTCAGTTCAGTTTCCTAGATTGCTGGGATTGAAAGAGGCTTCTCTTGCCTCAGTATATCTGAATTCTGTCCTACGATTGGCTGATTTTGAGTTTGGATCTTGCTGCTCGAATATGATGCTGGGGCAGACCCTGGCGCCCTTCAATGGCAAGGTGAGTCTGTTCACCAATGCCTCCCTGCAAGTCTGAGGACCTTATTTGGAGTCTGTGACAGCCTGAGGGAAATAGCCTTCTTTGCAGAGGTAGTTTGCCATCAGTTGGCTGGAACCAGAACCAATCCATGGCTCCCTTGTCCAGTTTCAGTCACAGCTGGAGAATAAACATATCCTGGCGATGTGGCACAACCACACAGTGGTAACATAAACTATATTAATAAATAGGGAGGTACATGGTCTAAAAGGTTGTTCTCTCTGGCCTAGTTGATCATTCATTGCTGCCGTCAGGCTCTGCTGTTGGCACATATCGAGTTGCCTTAATGTCAAGGCCAACCCACTCTCATGCCAATGGCAGGTGATTCAGACTAAGAGGTGTCTGAACCCTCAAGTGATGGAAGCAATTCGGGCCTTTTAGAATCAACTACACATTGATCTCTTTGCCACCTGGGATAATCACAAGACTGATACCTTTCTGTCCCTGTTTCTGGAAGAGATTGCATGGGCAACAGATGCCATGTCGATTTCTTGGATGTGAATGAAGATGAATGCCTCTCCTACAACCAATCTCTTGTCGAAGGTTCTTTGCAAGATTCACAGGAAGCAGTGTGAAGTCCTTGTTGTGGGCCTGTGGTGCCCCAAGAAGGAATGCTTCTTGGACCTGCTGGATCCAGTTCAGTGGAGAGCCTCCACAGTCAATGCCTCTTCTCCCTCTACAGCTCTAGCAACCAGGATCCAATAGATTCCATGGCAATCCTCAATTTTGCAAGCTTTAAGTCTGGCGACTATCACTAAGGGTATTGTTTCAGCCAGTTTCTCTCAGGGAGTGGCTGAAAGAGTTGCCCCGGGAAAACTTTGTCTTCTTTGAATATATATGACTCAAGGTGGAACAAATTTGTTTCTTTGTATGTTTCTGTTCTTGCCATGGGAGGTGACAGTCCAACAAATTGCAGACTTTCTTTGAGTTTGTATGAGGAAGGGCACTGGAAGGTATGCACTGTAGAGGGATACAAGGTGGCTATTGTGGCTCACCTTAAGACCCTGGGCCAGAGTTTAGGGAGGGACCCTTTCTTTGCAGACTTGTTGAGAGCTTCTACTTGCATTGTCCGGTGGAATATAAACTATTGCCTTGCCTGGATCTCCCTGTGGTTCTGAGGGCTCTCACCAGGCCTCTTTTTGACCCTAAGAACATGGCTATGATGGATATCAAGATTCTTACCTTCAAAACGGTCTTCCTATTAGCTCTAGTCTGGGGCGCTAGGTGTGGGAAGATAAATGCCTCATCAGGTGGTCTGTTGATGGGAAGGATATTTTTGTAAGGCCTTGTGTGGGATTTGTGTCTAAGACACAGGTGGCCGGTGACCCCTTAACTACCTTGACAGGGTTTTGGGTCAAGTCATTCTCCGTGTCAATATCCAGGTCCAAGCCAGCTCTGGCCCTTTGTCCTAGTAGAGTGCTCCAGCTCTACTTGAGTAGAACTGATAGTCATAGAGCTGAGTGGAAACCTTTGTTTCTTCCTCTCAGGCAGACACAGTCTCTGGCTCTGTGACCTAACACCATATGGAGATGAATAAGGAAAACAATTTCCTTAGCTTACCAGGTAGCCAAGAAGGATGAAGAACAGGCACATTCACTCGGAGCTCATGAGACTGTGGCATTCTCAGCTTCCTGTGATGCATAACACAACATGTCAGTAGAGGATAATTATGGCCACCATCAGATGACAGTACCATAATACTTTAGGTCCTTTTTCCTAAGAGATGTGGTAGAAGTGGAGGTTCAGTTGTTAGTGCTGAAGTGCTTTTTTAACAGATTTTTCCAACCAGTCTTCGGGTGTGCCTCACCCAGCCTTCCGAATTCAAGAGAAACAGCAAGGGTGCACCAGGCACCCAGGATGGTTTTCTGGGCCATGGCTCTCAATTGCAGAGTTTTTTAATCTCAACTCTTTGCAGGTTCCTCCCTCTTCCAGTCTGATGCTACATCAGCATAAATGGCTTATGGTGTTGTACTGCATCCTTGATATGCAATGTCTCAATGTAAAACTTTTATTATGAAACAGTACTCACCATAGGTCACTAGAGGTCCATCCAACCGTCCAGGCTATTCCGTCCCTTCTCTCGTGTAAGAAACTGAATTATGTATGCTTGCTAGTCTGCATTGCCTCCACCAGGAATGCTGTGCCATGCCACATTCCTTGGGGGATCAATGTAGCAGCATGGTACAACACTGGATCCATGGGTAATTGCAAGTGAATGCTGTGGCAAAGCACCCAAGTGTGTGGAATCCAGCATTAGTGACCTATGGTACATACTGTTTTGTAAAAAAAAAAAAAACAACCTTCATATATGCTTCCAAGAAAATCTGTGGGCCTCAGGACTTGCATGTATTTCAATGCCACAACTTTTGTTTGTAGTTTGCTGGATGTGCCGTTCACACAAATCTATGAATTGAATTTGGAATAGCACCTCAATATATAATATTTATTGTAACGATATTTAACATTTACAGCTTTTTAAGTGCCCCTAATTAGCCTAAATTAAAATGATACAATTTCTGTTTTTGGTTCATTTGTTGCACTTACAGCAGAAACCCGTGAACTCAAGCTGGAATGGTACCTCCACTTATAATAGTTTTGAAGATAATCAATATTTGAACTTTTCAATTAGCATGAATTAAATTTTACTTTTGCTTCTGGTTCATTGGTGGTTATTCAATATAACTACTGGCATGCTAGTACTTGAATGACAGGTCTTTTTTTACAAGGGATAGAAATTTAGCATATTTTTATAATTCAGAGCATTTTGTTTTAAGTAATTCTCCTTTGGTCGGAGTTGGCACTGAGAGAGTTAAAAGGAGGCTGCGTGTCTGTATTATAATTTGTCAAACGGATGAAATAGATTGGCTTCCTATGCAGCATGACAATACAATTGCGCGGGAATCATCAGGCAAGAATCGTGCAATCAGTGTGTAGCAAAGTAGAGAGTTGTAAGCATGTTGAGTTGGTGGGTATAAATGTTTGGACTCGTTTCTGGACACAGTTATTCTAGAGGGTAACCATGTATTTCCTGTCTTCTTTATATGAGCATTCTTTTTTTCTGAATTCATATTCCTAAAACCACTCAGATATTCTTTCAATATATGTGTTTTCAACTCTGAAATTAATGTTGAGTTTACTTTGTGGGAAGTGGGAGATCATGAATTTGGTTTAGGTACATTAAAAAAAGTGTATTTGCAGCTAACCAGTTGTGCACTTTATTGAGTTTGCACACACACACACACACACACACACACACACACACACACACACACGCACGCACGCACGCACGCACACACACACACACACACACACACCAAAAGGAAAATGGCACGCAATTCTCATTTTAGGTGTGGGTGGGCCATGCATGGGTTTCTTGCATTTGATACCACAAAAATGGCGATCTGATTGGAAAAATCTTTGATCTCTATTATTCTACTTCACTTTTATGCCTGTAATTTCTGCAATCATGTCAAAAGGGCACAATGTCCACAATTAATAATTTGAAACGGGATTCTAAAATGACACAGAAATGAATGGAGCTGCTTATTCAGACATGACAAGACAGTTAATCTGGACTGAAGTCTCCATGTAGTGTGGGAAATGTGTGCATTTTGTGAAAGAAATATGACAGAAACATGCAGCAGTCACCCTCCGTGTTGATTATTCTACTTTCGGTAGGTACGGAGTGTTAGGTAAGCATTCTTAAAAAAATCGTATGCTGCTTTTAACACAACCTATACGGCAAACTACTACTACACACACACACGCTACTAAATTGGGCTCGCAGTGGAAAAACAAATCCACAAACAGGAAGTTCTCTTTCAGAGAAGTGTACAACTCTCATTGTTCAAAAAAAAAGGCTTAGGCTTTTTTGGGAACAACATCTGCGGGAGGGATTGAACAGAATATAACAGAACAAAAGTACTGAACTTGTGTTTTATGTCGAAGTTGTGACATTGATGCTAAATTACTGAGGACCTTCCTCACGTGGTAGAAAGTCTCTTTGCAGACATAATCAGATGCTTGCTGTTGGTACTTGACACGAAAAAGCATCATTAAAAAAATACACCCATACCCTTATGTGTTTGCATATCCAGCATATTTCTGCTCGTTTACATCTGTGTCAAATGTGGAGAGGTATTTCATACAAGACGGCCTTGATATCAAGTAATTGTTTTTTCTTGGTGTGTTTCCGGGCCAGTGAAGTTCTTTGTATGCTGTCAAAATTTGAACCCGAAGAAGACCAGCAGTACCTACATTTTCCGTGGCCCTAGGCATGGGTGTCCCTCACGTTGACCCATGGTGGTAAGCTGTGTCTTGTGAAATATATATCTGCCATTCTTTCAATTATGCAATCTTCCTGAGTGGCATCAAGCACTGTGGGGAGAATAGGGAAATACACTCAATATCCCCTCTTCATCTCTGCTCCATGCAAAGTGCATGAAGGTTCGCATCTTGAAGCAACAACTGGGGTTTTGCTTCCTTGGGACAGATTAGTTTCTGTTGGATGAAAATCTGGAGGATAAATCCTCTTGAACATAATTCTGGTCTGAATTGTGACCACGAGTCAATTGTTGAATCTTCGCTGCTCAGAAACCAAATCCTGATTTCTCAATATAGTCATACAAGCAAGTGATGTAACTTGAAACATGAACATTTTAAGAGTCTCGACATAAAAGTTTGTTTAATTGCTCCTGACTTCCAGCATAGCGTCCAGAAATACAAAAATTGTGTAGAGGCAGATAGCATCACTGGTAACATAGGATAAACAAATCCAGCCTCACTGATTGATTGGCGCTGCTGGTTGGCCATGGGAAGTGGTGTCATTTGTAATTTAGTTTAACAGGAAGTAGTGCCACATACAGTTTACTTCCCCATGCATTTGTTACCGATTATAAGCACCTGCTCCGTCGGGCTTCCTTTGTGGCCTCCAGATAAACTCATAAATGGGAGTATCCAGGTTGCTTTGTAACTCCAAAACTTTGTTTGAAAACATGGGTCTGAATTGAGTATTTATAACTTCATCATTATGTTTGGAAAGTCAATTTTCACATTCTTTACATATCAGCTTATCACATTGGTCTTTGTTTTGAAATATATATGTATATATACACAGTCAATATATGTAGCTTAAGCACTTCCCTTTTCAAAAGTGTTCAAATCTTATGACGTTGAAGAGACTACTGCTAATTATTTTACGACAGCAGCCATGCATACCTAATAATTTATCACAAATCAATTCAGGTCTACAGGGAATTGAGGTACCATTCATCAAACAGATTTTTGATTCTTTCTGTTGTACATAAATTAAGTTAAACCTGCGACAGCCAGGTTTGGTTATATGTTGATTCTAAACCGATGTTTGACCAGCAGAATATTTCATTATGTCCATTCCGGCAATTTTTCACACAGGTTGACGTGGTTGTGACACCTCAATAGACAATCACAGGCCTCGGGTTCCACAGACAAAAATGAATATGAAGCGAACCCAGCATGTATATACTTTATTTGTGTAACAAGCCACATTGTTTGTTTTCTGCAGAATTCCTTGTTTAGTGACGTGCAGAAGTTAGGGCTTTAATACAACCTTGATGGGACAAACAATTAAGCATTTCTCTTTGAAGGCAAAGTATGGTATTAAATGTATACAAGGGGTGCATGCTCTGGTAATTTCATGTTGGGATTTGTGGCATATAGTCTTATCTGGGTACCGCACTGTGCGTTTTATATACACTGTGGGCTTTGCGCGTGCCCGAGACCTTCTTGATCAGCACTTCATGTACTATTAGGCTATTCAGTAGAAATAGGTATTTTTAAATAAAACAAACTTTGCGCCAAAGTAAGCTTTCCAATATGCTGTCACTCAAATAGGGACAACTTGACCTCTCAGAGTTCCAGCAGTTGTCAATATGTTGATGCTCCATCCAATCCATCGCTGTATGCAAGCTCCATAATAAACGAACATAATATGAGGATAAATGCAAAGTACCTTACATTTAAGAGATTTAATGAACGCTTTTGCGAAAAAATAAATTGAACCAGTATTATCATGAAACAGAATGTGAACGACCAAGAGAAGGAGTAATATTTTTGTTGCAATTGTATACATATCTTATTGCCGAGTTGTGGAGCACGCTTAATTTTTCTGATGCATGTTTGACATTTTATCATGACAATCGTGTCCTTGCAACTAATTTAACTGTTAGCTAATTCTTATCTTCCGACCACAAACTTTACTGAACAAAAAATTGATAAGTTGATGCCATGATTTACACATTTTCTTGACATGGCAGGCCACCTACATTCAAGATTAGACAAAAGAAGAGCCAATGATGCAAAGGTCCTGACTAGTGTACAGCTATCTGTGAAATAGGCAACTGGGATTGTAAACAAAAGTTAATCTTCTGCATTGGGTAAAATTACTTTTGTTTTTTACCTTTCCGTGCAATATCATTAGTGTATAAGTCAAAGAATAAAATATTTGGTTGGGACCTTTTATATATATATATATATATATATATATAATGGGTACTATAAAAAAATATTCAATGCATCTTGGCATGGGATCCCTGGTCATGTTTGACCACATGATTTCTAGTATTCGTATTAATTTCATATACTCTTTATGAGTGCATGGCTTACTGAGTTACAGCACAGTCTCCTTACACCTTTGTGACCCAGGTTTCAATTGGTCTGGAAACAAATGAGAGAGTTTCCAGTACTCTGACTGGTCACGGTAAATTTCTCAGATCACTTCATTTTCCTCCTCCTCACAATAAAGTAGGAAAAAACCTGTTGTATGGGCGCAACAATTGATACTTTTGGCATGACAGGAAGGACGATTATGTTCGATGACAAGAAATGATCGTCTTAGGTTTCTGAAAAAGGAAACAATTCATTCAGTCGGTTCGTACACAGATGGGCAATTGACTGTAACTGAAACGGAATAAATTTTCATGTATCCACGTCATGATTACCATTTCATTTGCTTTATGCAGTTTTGAAGAAGCAGATACCTACGTACTGCAATCTATTTTACATGATTGTCAGCATATGATACATCTTGCTGTAGACATTGGTGCTGTCCGGCTTTGTAAATGGCCTTTCAGAAACTGACAAGTTAGTGAAGTTGAGAACGGTATTGCGTACAATGTAAAATGTATGGTGTCGGCCAATCAACAGCATGGCTGTCATTTTGGGCCACAGCAGTCGCACGCTTTCCCTATTGTTGTAAACTTTAACTGCGGGCGGCAGTTTTGCTCATTTGCTGTGTGTAGCAAGAGAGCACCATAGACTATTTGGGCATCACTTCGTTTATATTATTGTAATAAAGAACACATATCTGCACAGGTCTTTTCAAGGCAACATAGATCTTTGCAGAAAATACCTTCACTGCAAGCACATTGCCACTTGTTTTGCTGATTTGGAGCTGCACATCTAAAAGGGGACTTTATCCAGGATAAAAACACATCGACTCCAGTCAGTGCTTCGACTGAAAAGGGACAAATTAAGACAAAAATATTTTATACATACTGCACTGAACAGCAAATCCTCAAAATTCAAGTTTTGAACTCATGTGCTGTGGTTGCATTGAAGGAAGGAAACTGCATTGGAGTTGGAAGTACAAACCATAGAGTCCAATGCAGAAACCTATGCTCGAAGGTAATTCCAAAATTTTTTTATCTTTCTTTCTTCTTTGGTTGGGTTGGGGAGGTTTGTCGTTTTTATACATACAAAATATTAATCACTGTGTTGCAGTGTCTGTGTATGCTTGCTTAAATTGGTTGTTATATATGAATATATCCACATAGCAGCTCAAACCTCTTTGAAATACGGCCTTAAATTTTTGCGGGTCATATCTCAAATTTCATATATATATATATATATATATATATATATATATATATTCATGATGGATTGGTTTTGTAGTGCTGAAATTCACAAAGGTCTCATTAAAACTCAGCTGAGCATATGGAAACCTCATATGGCCATTTCAATGGAAGAGGCCCATGGGCCTAATGCTCTGCAGACATATAATCTGATGACCATCACCAGAAATTCATTTCCTGAAATGCATTCTATTAATGACCCTGAGAAATTAATCAAGGTCATCCACTGATGCAACACCAAACTTCCACATAAACACATTTGTGGTACATTTGGTATCTTACCCTAAATTATTTACCAGCACATTGAATTTAGTGTCCTTTTCTTAAGTGCGTAATGATCTTGAAAAATCGGTCAAGGTCACACAAAATTTTACAAAATTTATTCATTTGCCTGATCGATGCAAATTTGGTGTAAATTATGAAGTTTCATCTCAAGTTATCATATAATTAATGTAGTTTAAATATTTATGAAGTGGCGCCAGTATTATCTCACGTCATAGACTTTTGTCTGGTTAATATTCCTCTAATAGTACATGAATGTTGATAAATCTGCTCAGCTTCAAACGTAATGACCGTAACAAAAATAAATCACTTTCTTACATGCATTTCCTCATAACCCTAAAAATGTAGGTCAAGGTCACCCATATTCAATATGCAATGTCAAACTTCTATATATGATACACGTTGGTGCTACATTTAGTATTGTTAGCCTTACTTATTGCTCAATATATAAAATTAAGTTTTCTTAACTGGGTCCTTATTGGCCTAGAAAAATAGGTGAATGTCAACCAACATTTACTAAATTTGACAATTGATCTTATGCATACTTTTTTGTTAATTTAGAAGTTGAATCCCAATCTATAATCAAAACAATGGATTTAATGGACTTTTAATACCTATGATGCTACTAGTAGTTCCACTTAGTGCCACTATTGGCGCCACCATCACCCACACATCATAGACTTGTCTCTGGTTAATATTCCTGTAATGGTATATTGATAACAGTGTAGACATAATGGCTGTAACAAAAATCATTTCTTAATATCTGTTCCCTGCGTGACCTTGACAATATAGGTCCAGATCACCCACGTTATGCAACATCAAACTTCTATATATGAGCCACATTTGTGATACATTTGGTATTGCTAACTTTATTTCTCAAAATGTATGATAAAGCATCTTACACTACGTCCTTATTGACCTTGAATTAGGTCAATGTCATTCAAAATTTGAAACAAAATCACCTTTGGCGCAAAACAAATGTGTTGTAA